>JAVSCE010012707.1:0-208842 GCA_032199065.1 Smutsia gigantea
GAAAATAGATGAATTATGAAATTACCTAGAAGCATGTGCAATAGAGAAATAAATCACCACTAATCATACTTCAGTTTCTTATTGTACTGACAAAAGCACTGAATTATCTTTCAAGAATATAAAAAAGATATAGGAAAAACTATCTGTGAGTACTTTTTTTTAAGCTTAAAAAATTTTTGAAAAAAATGTTGAGATATTTGGGTGTACAAGCCAAGTTCAGGAGAAAATAGAGTTCAGAGAGAAGGAAGTAATACTGCATGTGGTACATATGAAAAAAATTTAAATGGTAATGAATAATTAAGATTTAGGAAACACTCTCCTTGACTATCTTGAAATCCGTCAGCTAAATTGTAAACACACAAAGAGGGCTTATAATTTTTTGTTCTCCCTAAACTGGGTTATACTGGGCTCACAGTATGTTTTCAATGAACGATTAATTGAGAGAAATGGACTGAAGTCAGTCCTTCATTTCGGTAAAGTGGAATGGTTAGAAGTATAAATCTTGCAGCCCAATTATCCTGGGTGCTAATTCCTACTCTGTTATTTAACTTGATGTTTGATGTTAATCAACCTACCCCTTCTGCATGTCAGTTTCATCTTCTGTAAAAGAGAGACAATAACAATATCTACCTCAAAAGACTGACATGATACACGACATAATACAAGTGAAATACTTAGTAGATTGCTCAGCAAGTGTAAGTCCTTATTTTTTTCCTAAATGACAGAAATTTTTCATCAGTAAAGCAGTAAAATGTACAAAGCCAAATGTCAACAGCACTAACACAATAGTCTCACATGACTATTTTTCCTAGAGCAGAAGCCGGCTTTTCATTTATTGTTATGATTTGTGATGGGATTACATTTGTCAAGGGAATGAATTTAAAATTTGGACTTGTCATTTCCCTTAATAAACCAGGAAAGAGAGTTCCTCAGGAATCATCAAATAACAATGAATCATACCTTACAAAGGCAAAAGGGAAGAATAAAATTTCCTTTATCATGTGAAAAGGATTAGACTCATACCATAGAAAAACCACCTAAAATTTGAAACTTTTTCAGGATCAACTTGATATTATCTATCCACAATAGAAATGTTTTAATAATATTCTTTTCCACTGGTACCAGCTCTTCTCCATGCTAAGTAAAAACAAAGCTTGGGAAATAATAACATTTTTTTAAAGATTTCTGCCAACTAGGTGAGAATAATGATATTTGAATGTTATTAATAATTATAAAAATAATGATAGCACTTAAGTGCTGTTTTTCACATGAATTATCTATTGAATTATTATATTGATACATATTACATACTGAAAAAAAGACACACAAATGGTTATGAGAAATTGATTCCAAGAAAAAGAAAGGTGCATAAGGTAGACACTGTAATGTGCCATCCAGATCTGACTTAACTGAAGGACTTATTGCCCACTTGCTAAGAGTACTGTTGGCAGACAGCCCTACACTGTTGTTAACACCTTTCAGGAATTACCTCAGTCAGCCTTCAGCTTTTAACCAGCAACTTCCAGAATTACCTTAGAAGCAGAGAGCTGCTTGCCCAAAACTATGCCCCTTCCCAGGTGGTCCATATCCAGTGACTGGTTAATGGGAGAGTAGAAAGACTTGGCCATCGAGAGCCAACTTAGGACAATGCTGAAGGGCCATTCTAGCTTCAGAGCTCTGTGTGGGGCCAGCTGAGACTGTGGTTGGTGTGCATCACAGCTGGACTTATCCCTCTGCTTCCTTCCCCGTGTTTTGACAAGTTTTGATCCCAAGGGCACTGCTTAATAAACATCCTGCATGCTAAGCCCTGTCTCGGAGTCTGCTGCCCAGGGAACCCAACTCGTAACACTGAAATTACATTAATAAAAGGCATTCTTTACTCACAAAAAAAAAATATTGTACATTTTAATGATAAGTTACTAAATTTAGTTATTGTAAAATATGGCATCACAAACAAGTTACATTATTCTTAGTCCTATTCTGCACACTCATATAGCCTGAAGGTTGGAGGAAAGATGACCATAGAATAGCTGTGCTTTGACACAAAGAGAATAGTGCTAGTTCCAGCAATTGTAGGTGAATATTGGGAAACAAAATTTGTGAGACTAAAGGTGATAACTGATCCTGTTAACCAAAATAAAATCAAAACAAAGAAAAGTAGGATCTTCTTCTGGCATAAAGAACAAATGTAAGAAATATATTCTGATTGGGAAAAATTTAACTACAGAAATTTATAAAATTAAGAAAGACAGACACACTTCTTTCCTTACCTCAACATCTGTCCTATTCTCCTAAAGTAATCCCTATTGTTTGGTGTGCATGATTTCTAGACTTTTTCCATGGATATTTATAGGTGTACATATGTTTGAATATAATTTTTAACAAAAATGGAACTTACTATATGTATTGCTCAGCAAGCCACACTATGGAAGGTATGCTTTACTTAAACTATAGAGTTAAATGTAAATCACATCTAATAAATGCTTTTATAGCAACATCTAGGCTTGTGTTTGACCGAATATATGGACACCACAGATCAGCCAAGGTGATACATAAAAGTAATCATCACAAGACCACTCCTTGTCAACTTGGCACTCTTTAAATCACACTTAACATCTAAACAAAGATAATAACAAGTGTCTTAGTTCAGATTGCTATAAAAAATACCATAGACTGGATGGCTTATAAACTGGATGGCTTGAATTTATTTCTCATAATTTTGAAGGTTGGAAGTCTGAGAACAGGCTGACAGCATAGACCAGTAATTGTAAGAGCCCTCTTCTGGTTGTAGACTGCTGACTTCTCATCTCCTCACGTGTCTGAGAGCAGAAAGGGAAAAGAAGCTTTCTTGTAAGACCACTAATCCCATTCATGAGGGCTCCACCCTCATGACCTCACCCAATCCTAATTACTTCCCAAAGGCCCCATCTCCTAATACCGTCACATGGTGGGAGAAGGAGGGTTTCAACATATTTTGGGGGGACAGAAACATTCAGTCCATAACAAGGTTATACTTTCACCTAACATGATACAACCATCCTTTGTACAATAGAAAAAACACTAAGCCTTTCCCCAGAAGAAGATGCAAAGTCTTTGGGTGATGTTCATTCTTCTTAATACAGTATAACTTAAATACTATGATATGAAGTCAATATATCTAATGTTATATAATAAGATGAGAGGGAAGAAAACAAAGATGCTTGCCACATATAAACACACACCTATATATTCAGAATAAAATAAGGAAGAAATATATCTAATGTTATATAATAAGATGAGAGGGAAGAAAACAAAGATGCTTGCCACATATAAACACACACCTATATATTCAGAATAAAATAAGGAAGAAATACTCATAACAATTACAGTCCTCATCATTACTGATCCCATGGTCATAGCTGGTATTTAGAACTATCTTCTTCCACTCACTATTCTGTATTCCTTTTGTCCTCAGCCAGCTCCTCAGCTGGTCGTGGTTTTACCAGGCAGAGTAACTCAAACCTTCATTCCTAAAGGATCTGGGTCATTACTAGTCCTGCCTGAACTGGATTGTAGTTTTCCATCAACTTTAATCACAGGGCCTGGTAATAGGTGACACCCTAAGAGATCACCTATATTCCATACCCTCCCTTACTTCTGTTGTGAAGAGTAGTCTAATTTTTCCTTGGCAATCAAGATTCATTACCCCAGCCAACACAGTAACTCCCTTCTTTGCCTATTCAGAGGTATGAGGAGCCAAAAGAGCCAGGTAGCAGTCGTAACTTCCAATTCAATGGAGTCACCGTTGTGTCTCCTGGTAAAGACATTTTTCCATTCGGAACTAAGGCCTCTAGGGCAGGAGAGTGTTAGGTCATGAGGACAGGAAGGAAAACTTTTTCTTATGGATCATTAGGGGTAATAATGAATGATGCTTCTCTCATTTCCACCCCTTGATTTCTAGACTTGTGAATCCTGGAAATGAAAGAACAGCAGAATATACAGAGCATACAGAGACTACTGGAAAATCTTGCCCTAGCCCTGCACAATATTGCTACCTAGCTGGCACTGTGACTGAATTTGCAAAAGGTCATCCACTATTCTATACAGCCAGCTACCTCAGGATGGTGGAGGGTACAGTAAGACCAGTGAATTCCATGAGCATGGGCCCACTGGCAAACTTAATTTGCTCTTTAGTAAGTTTCTTGATCGGACGCAATGCTGTGTGGAATACCATGACTGTGGATTAAGGCATTTTATTAGTCAGACAGGAAAGGTAAATCCATGTCCAGAGTGTCTATTCCAATAAGAACAAAATGCTGCCCCTTCTATGATGGAAATGGTCCAATGTAATCAATCTGCCAGCAGGTAGCTGGCTGATCACCCTGAGGAATGATGCCACCTCAGGGACTCAGTGTAGCTACTAGCACACTGAGCACTCAGCAACAGCCACAGCCAGGTCAGCCATGGTGAGAATAAGTCCACCACAAGTCACTGGGCCCGTGGATGACCTCTAACCCTGCTACAATAACCACTTTGTGCATGACCTTATCAGGCAATGACAGGGTGGCTGGGGAAACAGGCTGACTTGTATCCAGAGAATGAGTTGTCCTATCCACTTGATTATTAAAATTCTCCTCTACTGAGGACATATTTGGTGAACAGACACATGAGACACAAATATCCTCACATTTTTCACCCATTTAGAAAAGTCTATCCACGTATCTCTTTCCCAAATTTCTTTGTTACCAGTTAGTCTCTGACCATCTAGCCAAACCACTGGCCACAGCCCATGAATCAGTATAGAACTTTTTTCCTTCCAAGCAAAATAAACATCCAGGTGGGCTGCTTGATGTTTTGCCCACTGGTAGGACTTCCCTTCACCACTGTCCTTCAGGGATGCCTCAGAAAGGGGCTTAGTGCTTCAGTTGTGCATTTTCAAGTGGTGTCTGTTCTCACACAGAACCACCTATAAACCAGGCCCAAGATTTCTCTTCCTCTGTCAACTGATTGTACGGAATTCCCCATGAGGCCAAGAGGCACAGGCTGGGAGAGAGAAGGTAACATAGGAGGGGCGAGGATTCTTTTGCATCCTGTAAATTTGCATACTGTAAAATCTAGCTCATTCACTGTAGCAGTTGGAAAGTATTCCATTTTATCCTTGTACCCTAATACAACCATCCTACTCTAATGGGTTTTTACCTTGCCTCCAATAATTTTTTTTTTTTGCTTTAAAATGTTCCAGAGAATAAATATATATATCCTTGTAGACTTGTAAGATTTTCATAAAAATTAGATTAACAGAAATAGAAATAAGGTATTAATAGTGGCAACTAGATTAGCTAGAAAAAAGATGCACAAAAGTCTCAAAGGACCATTTTGAAATCTATTACAGGTATCCCTGACTGCTCAGAAAAGAAATTAAAGAAACTTTCAAGAGAATGTGTGTGTGTGTGTATCTACTTTTATTTTATCACCTGTTTATATTGTTGAGTTAACATCTAAACCAATACAGAAGCAGTTGTTTTCATTCACAATTTTGAGTAGTTTAGCAGTTACTGTCACTGAATGAATTTTGGCTGTTCAACAGTTAGAATATAGTTTAACTTGTACAGTTCCACAAGTTACCAAGGATATCAGTTAGCTATTTAGCATTTTCTGATGATAGTTTCTATCTTAGGAGAGGGTCCAATCTTGGAGATAATTATTTAAAGAATGCATTTCAAATTTAATAGAATTCTTGTACTTCTGCATAATAATGTATCTTTTCTAACTTGGCCAAACTAGTGATGTTAATAATTTTTAAGTCAAAGCAACTCATTCCATTCCAGCCAAGAGTATGATTTTTCCAGTTCTTTTATGAAGGACTTCTAAGTTTCATACTATAGCAGTTGGTTACATTTCATTTGACTGAGCTGAGAATAGCCATCTACTACATGGGCAGCTAAAGTGTGTATCTATATTTATAGTCCATTGGGTTAGTAGAGATTTAACCTCTGAATTATACACCAAAATCTTCAGGCAAAGTGCTTTAAATCTTTGTTAACTTCAAAAGAAATTAACTTCCTAGCTAAAGGGGGGTCTTTATTTCAGTGGGTCTTTTACAAACACAGGCTGCTTGTTACTCATAAAACCTTACCAGTGAGCCATCTTGTGAAATATTGTCCCACATTTCTCAAAAATAGCTTAAATTCCATCATCTAAAAATTTGTTTGGAGTCTTTAAAGCTCTTCCATCTTCTAAAAAAAACTCTTAAAATACAAATTCCTGGGAGAGTTAAGCTCCTAATCAAGAGAGCATCTATCATCTCCATTAAATAATTAAAAACGAGATGCAGGATTTGGGCATGAGGTAAGATCAAGAGAGGAGAGGGCAACAGAGTCAAAAATTTTTCTTTGTCTATTTTACAATTTTACCAACATGTACCCTCATAACATTTCAGGTAATAAATGAATCAGAAATATAAACCCATACTAATTCAGGCTTGTGTTTTTAATTTATCTTCTAAAATATTTCAAAACATTGATCTGATAACTCTTGAAAATACCTTATTTATAGATATCTCTTCTCCTTGAGACACTTCCTTATTGACTTAAGAACTTTCTATACCTTGTTCTTTCTAGAAATCAATACTTGTTAACTCTGGAGAATGAATTCCATTTTAATTCTCCCATCCTTCTAAAGTTAATCATTATCTTAACTTTGACTAAATGATCACATCCTCGCTTTCCTATAGTTTTACCACCCATATGTGTATCCTTAAGTAACACAATTTAGTTTTGACTATTTTTTAATTTTATATAATTTTATGGAAGTGGAATCATACTGTATGTACTCTTTTGCTCCTTGTTGTTTATAGCTGTACTTTGTTCTTTCTCATTTCTGCATAATTTTCCATTTTATAAATATACTTCAATTTATTCCCCCATTGTTCAGTTTATAGATATTTAGAGTGTTTCCATTTGGGGGGCTACTATGAACAATGCTGTTATGAACACTGTTAAACATGAACTTTGATAAACATAAGCATACAGTATCTTCCAAGAGTGGAACTGTTGTGTCATAGGATATGAACATCTCCAACTTTACTTGATGATGATGCAAACTAATTTAGAAAGCAGTTGTTCCAATTTTACTGCCACTAGAAGTGTATGAGAGCTCCCATTGTTTCTTATCCTGGCCAGTCCTTAGTATTGTCAGACATTCTAATTTCACAAATATGGTAGATGTGTAAAGGTATCCCACTAACCTATATAGCCCTGATTAGAGATAAAGCTGAGCACATTTTTCATATAATTTATCAACCATTTGGATATCCTTTATTGTGAAGCAGTGAAATGCCATTCACATGTTTTGCCCCTTTTGTATAGGGTTGTCTTTTTTTTTTTAAAGGAGTTATTTATTCTGGATACTAGATGTACTTGATTGATGCTAAAGGTTATAAAAATATTTTTCCATTTTGTGTCTTACCTTTTCTATCTTTTTATATTGTTTTCTAACATTTAATTTTAATGTAGTCAATTTTTCCCTTTACGTTTAGTGCCTTGTGTGACTTGTTTAATAAGCCATTTACAACCCTTGTGGTATTCTCCTATATTACCTCCTTGTAGCTTTGTAGTTTTGACTTTCATATTTAAGTTATTAATCTACTTGGCATTGATCTTTTTCTATGGCATGAGGTAGAAGCTGATTTCATTTTTTTCCATATAGATATACAATTGTTCCAGCACCAGTCTTCTCGAACAAGAAGAAATTCTTCTGAAATGTGTTTTCTTTTTTTTTTTTAATGCAGGTGTAGGAAACCTCTAGATAACAAGAAGAGGTTCAATTTATTCCAATAGTTGCTCAAGCTCAAAAGAACTGTTTTCTTTACATTGTTAGTTAAAATAATATAAAAGAGGCTAAATGTGGAAATAGGTTTTCCTATCTAAAACTGAGATCCAGCCTGCCTAATTTTTAATATAGAAAATAGGTTTAACTATACTGTAAATGAAAAGATGGATAAGAACATTTCTAGGCCTATAACATTTCATCTAATTCAACACTTAAGAAGTAAAATGTTTAATAACACTTGTTTTATCCTAAATGTTATGCATGTTTAATTCTTTGTCTATTTATTTTCACAAACTTCATAAATAAACTGAGTTTTGAGTTTTTTACTCTCAAGGTTTTGGAGGAATTGAGACTATATCTCTATTCATAGACTGTATGCTAATGTCATGGCATCTTCATACTTGAATCTTCTTTATAACATTACTGCCCAGTGGTCAAGTAATTTAAAGAGCTCAACATTGAATCAAAATTTGACTGATCCATATTTTTTCCACTTACTGAACAAAATTCAACCTGGAGAGCTCATCCAGAGCAGCCTGATCCTCCTTCTTCCTCTTCACTCCTCTAGTCCTGCTTCTTCAGACTAACCAACAGTAAGATTCTTTCATTTTTCCTTATGGCCTAATTTCATATCATCTCATTATCCTAGTTCTTCTGAAGGAAGGGGCTGATACTGTGAATCATAAAATTGACCAGCAAAAAGTAGAATGAACTGTTACCTTGTTTACTTTAGATATAATACCCTCATTAATGTATTTACTTTTTTAGAAGCCACTTTCTACTGCTATTTTTATATGCCATCCACAACTAGCTATAGTAATGTCATAAAATTGTTTATCTGTTAACACTATCAAGTAGCATTTTATTCCCATTTTAAATGTGATTGAGTCTAATAATTCTATTTTCTCTCATTCTTAAAAAACAATTTCAATTATGTTGCTTATGTACTAATAGATTATCTCAAATGGCTTAAAACACACCTTTCTTGAGAGGAAATAGAACCACTTCTAATAACAATGTATCTAAGAGAGTTTTATATTTCACTCTTAAGTTTTTTGGTTTCTTAGTTTTCTTTACTATTCCTTTTTTTTTTTAGTAGAACAAGGAAAATTCTGCTTTACTCAGTTTTCAGCATGTAAATGGGCCAACACCTTTGCCCTGTCAGATTTTTTTCTAGCATAGCCAGTTGTAAGTTGAAGTGTTTACTTTCTTCAATTCTAGAGGTTTTTTTTCGAATTATGACTGGTGATCCAAAAAACTCAATTATGCCTAGCAAAATTCCATTATCTCATTTCCCAACGGGTACTAGTGAGGCCTGCCCATCAGCAAGGATATGCAAGAACTCTATTTTAAAGCAGTTCCACATGAATGCCTGTTTCTGCCTTGTGCTCTCCATGGCCAGGAATCACCTCTTTGAAAAACACAATGCCATGCTGAATGTGCATTTTTCACTAAAATGTGACCTGTTTCCAAGCTAGTATCTGTGTTCTACATTCAACTAACCCTTTAGCCAAATTCACACCCACATATTTTGGACATTGTTCTGGTCTAAAATTGCACCCAGAGCATCTGTTCTGTGCAAAGGATTAATGAAAAAAAAAATGTATGTGCAGATCAGAAGCCAGTCTAGTGACTGCACATCCCCATCCTAATGCTTGATCAACTCACAAAACGTATGAAACAACTATCAGCCACGTGGAGTTTATGGCTTACTTTATATCTTAAAACTTTAAATTTATAGATGGAAGGCAGCAAAAAAAAATCTTAGAGAATGGTTTTCTTTTTTTCTGTTTTAGTTCTTGGCCATTTGACAACCTCATGGTTTCTAATATTAGACTCTTAAATAAAGTCTTTTCCTTAAGATGTTCTATTATAATCAAGGGTCTAAGAAAAATTTGTTTGTTTTCCACCAGTAGAAAAAATAAGAAAAATAGTTTTGATTTTCAAAATTTTAAAGGGGGAAAAGCTTATACACATTTACCTTTACCCAGAACTCTTTCTTTTCTTCTTTTCTCTGCATTACCTCCAGAAAAGAAACCATAAGGATAACCAGTTCTGGGAAGTAGAACCTAACATATTTTAGAATATAGATGTTGATACGAATATCTTATTTTTTTAATTAATGCCATGCATAAAGAAGCCACTAAAGACAGATGACTAGACATTATTGTCAAATAAAATCTCTCAAGTTATACTATATAAATCTTCAGCCAAATTTCCCTCTTGTGTATAAAGAGTTAAGTGGTCATAAAGATAACTAAAAAAGCTTCACCTAGTTTTGCCTAAGGAGATGAGTTTAGGGAATATATAAAGAGATGTACTCTTTCATAAGCAAAGGTGTAACATCTGTCTCTATCCTCTGCTATATATGAGGGCCATATGCCACTCAGGCAGGAAGATGCCAACACCCTCAGACACCCTGTGGTAGAACCCGTTGAGTTCTTTTGACCAAAACAATGAAGACCCTTTGTTCTGGCCACCAGATAGTGTAGTTCTTCAAATGTCCTGTTGGTGACCTTGACTAGTTGTTCTTCACAGCATTGTTTGCTTGGAATAGCTATCACGATTGCCTCAGATTCTCTCTTCCAGTCTGTGAAAGAAGAATTGAATTGCCTTCCCACTGCCTAACCCCCTACACACACACTAAAGGAGGCAAGAACCTGGTCTAAAGGATAGATTAATTATAGAAATGCTGACAGAACTTTGTAGGAAATCAATTTTGACTGAAATGCATCCCTGCAGCACAGGCTAAAGACATAGTGAAAGTAATGCTACAAAAAGGAACTAAAGTAAAAGAACAATGCTAATCCCTCCAAGATAAGGCTTTCAGTTTCTGACCCAGCAGAAATCAGGCACAGCTTCAGTTTACTGTGATTCTGATCTCATAAAAAACAAAAAGGCGGGCCTACACAAAATATTTTCCAGTGTTTGTCTTTCCCTTAGGAGTCAGATACTGTTATTTACATCTGAAATAGTTTTCACTGTTTTTTTTTCATGTTTTTAATTTAAATTGACACCTTTCAAAGGTTAGTGAATCTGGATGGAAAGTAGAATTGACAAATCTAAATGAATTTTTTCGGGTAACAGGGCATAAAAGACAGCTGCTTAATAATCCCAGAGCACCCCCTTATGGCAAAATGCACTAAGGAAAGTACATTTCATGGGAAAAATCAAAAAGTGTTTCAAATATTCAATATGAGATAAATACTGCTTTTCCACTCTTTAAGACATTTTCTTAGTAATCAACTTGGCACTCAAAAGAATAGTCCCAGTTCACTTTATAGGTAGAGTTATTTACTACTTCAAAAATAATTTTCTTCATGCTAGAAGAACACGGAGTCCTATACTTTAGATTCACCCAATCATGGCAAACCTAAACTAAGTTTTTATACTCCTGCTGAACTTAATTCCCAGATGGATTTCTTCTACCACCAGCGAGACTTGAAGTATGTGAAGTGTCATCTTTCATTAAGCCACTCACACCCACTAACCTCTGAACTCCTCTTGGACGGCAGCTTCATAGCCAGTTCATATCATGTGCCGTATGAGCTGTTATTTTCACTAAACACAAACATTGATTCCTATTGTTAAGATCATGAATAGCCACAGCTGTAAGCAGGTTCTCTGGAGGGTTTCTGCTGCAGCTGAAATGACAAGAAAGAAGATAGTAATACTTACACAAGCAGGCAAATGTTTATAATAATTAAGCATGACAGGAAATTCACACATAACTTCTTTATCCTGTTACTTTTTAACCTGTTATTTAGACTTTTCAAGTGTTCTGTATTTACTGAGAATATATCTTTATGTTCTTGTACAAACATTAGAAAAAGGCATTCAAATGTAAACTTATTATAGAACTTGATTTAATTGTATTTTAAAATGCTAATCAAAAGAATATTATTAGATATAGAGTTTCTTTATTCTTTGGCACAATGTTCTCTTTAATAATCTACAATCATGAGAATATATTTGTAAATGACATATCCAATAAAGGGTTAACATCCAAAATATATAAACAACTCACAAGCCTCAACACCCAAAAAGCAAATAACATGATTAAATAATGGGTGGAGGATATGAACACACACTTCTCCAAAGAAATTCAGATGGCCAACAGGCACATGAAAAGGTGCTCCACATCGCTAATCATCAGGGAAATGCAAATTAAAACTACAATGAGGTATCACCTCACACCAGTTAAGATGGACAACATCCTAAAGACAAGGAACAACAAATGCTGGCAAGGATGTGGAGAAAGGGGAACCCTCCTACACTGTTGTGGGAATGTAAATTAGTTCAACCATTGTGGAAAGCAGTATGGAGGTTCCTCAAAAAAATAAAAATAGAAATATCATTTGACCCAGGAATTCCACTCCTAGGAATTTACCCTAAGAATGCAGCAGTGCAGTTTGAAAAAGACATATGCACCCCTATGTTTATCGCAGCACTATTTACAATAGCCAAGATATAGAAGCAACCTAAGTGTCCATCAGTAGATGAATGGATAAAGAAGATGTGGTACATATACACAATGGAATATTATTCAGCCATAAGAAGAAAACAAATCCTACCATTTGCAACAACATGGATGGAGCTAGAGGGTATTATGCTCAGTGAAATAAGCCAGGCAGAGAAAGACAAGTATCAAATCATTTCACTCATTTTTTGAGTATAACAACGAAGCAAAAATGAGGGAACAAAACAGCAGCAGACTCATAGACTCCAAGAAGACACTAGCGGTTACCAAAGAGAAAAGGAGTGGAAAGGGTGGGTGGGGAGGGAGGGAGAAGGGGATTAAGGGGTATTATGATTAGCACACATAATATAGGGGGGGGCACAGGGAAGACAGTATAGCACAGAGAGGACAAGTAGTGACTCTATAGCATCTTACTACACTGATGGACAGTGACTGCAATGGGGTGTGTGGGGGGGACTTGATAATATAGGTGAATGTAGTAACCACAATGCTGCTCATGTGAAACCTTCATAAGAGTGTATATCAATGATACCTTAATAAAATAAATAAATAAACTTAAGTGGCTTTTCATACATAAATAAATACTTCAAAAAATAAAAATAATAATCTACAATCACCTATCCCAATCACAACAGGGTTCCAAAATGGGGAGGCCTAACTAATGAAGCCTGAGCTATACAGAGTTAGATGAAATCTTGATGTTAAACATGGGGCCAATGCCAAGGGGTGACTGGAGAAACAAGCTCACAGGTACAAGACTAAATATCAGGTTCGAGGAGGCAACGGCAGGAGGGATTATTATTAGACAAAAGGCCCAAACGAAATGTCCAAACCAGCTATCCCTCACCATATTTGTGAGCTAGCTACTACCAGATTTGGGTCCTCATGGACAGAGCTGGGGCAGGGTATCCTCTCTAATGTATCCAGGAATGGGAACAGGCTGAGAAGTAAGTCCCAGTAAAATTTCTTCAAGAGTTCTAAGGAATAAAGCAGGTAAGCAAGGTCAGTGCAGGTCCAGTGGACAGGAAATGTGATCTAGAGCCAGAAAAGGAGTCAGAGCAGGCCCAAGGCAATGACTGTGAGTGTAGCTTGCCTTTTTTTGGTTGTTGAGTAGGGCTGGATGAAAGGTACAAGTAAAAGAGATGGAGACTGATTGAATGAGAGACTAGCCCAGAGTTGAAACTTTGGAAATGCTCATCTCCTTCTCTTCTTCCCTCCAAAAAGTCCCAGCACATAAAACAGAACATAAAATGTGGAACACTTACTCCCTCGCTTTGCCGTAAAGGTCTAGCATAACTTCAAGTCATTTTCACTGTTTATTATTTCAAAAAGACTTTTTTTTCCTAAAATCAATCCACTGGGTTGGTCTCAATCAGTAATCATAAATTGATCCTCAGGACTTCTCTAGAGAAATGTTCATTTCAGGGGATTCAAGATCCCTTGCAGCCACTTTTCACCAGTGATGAATCTTACTTCATCCAAATGTACCTCCCTCACCTGCCCCAGCTTTGGCATTGAAGCCTACCACACATTCAGCTGAACTTGAGGGCAGTACTTAGTTGAATAGCCAATCTCCTAATTTCAGTGGTCCATCCCTCCACCATCAATGACAGCTCCCTATTCCAGAATTTCCTGGATACTACCAGAAAAGTCCACTAGGGGTCATTTTCCTGCCACATGCAATGGATGGGGAATTCAGAGCTTCATTTCCTCTAAAATGGTTATGAAATGAGTGTTTTTGTACTGAAGTTTTAAGAAAATATTATAGCAAATTGGGAATTAATTACTATGTCTTTTCCAAGCGCAGCACACAATACTCACAACGCTCAGAATTTCAAACACATAAGGCTGAAAGTATTTATGGAAATTATGGAAAATTGAGAAAAAATCAGTTTATTGCTTCTCAAAAGCCATATTCACTACTTATTCCTTCATACTAAATCAAAATCCATATTATTCCAGGACACTAACGCAGGCAAGTTTCTTCATTTGGAGATGGCATATTCATGGGTATCAGAAGGTCTGTGAACCTCTAAAATTGTATGTATTTTTCTAAGGACAGAAAGATCCTCAAAGAGGTTTAAGAAACGAGAGATTCAGAACCACAGGAAGAGCTTCTTTTCTTTTCACTCTTCTGTCACCAAAGAAAATTGAAGGACAATACTGGACTCTGACACTCCCTCCAACTCCAAGATTATCTCAGTCAGCCAGAGACAGATAAAGGAACTAACGTTTGAGCCCCTGTTCTTTAGAAAGAGCCAAAATGGAAGAACTAAAAGGCTAGCAAAGCCTCAGCATTCACCACCAAACTAAAAGATACAGAATAAATGACAACTGTTGATGGTTAAGGCAGAAAGCAACCTGAAGACAAAAGGAAGATAACTGAGAATGGCTCACTAGGACCTGAAACTGCAGAGAGAGGGACAAATGGGGATGTTGACATAGAAAAAGGGGTGGAAACCCCCAGTGTGATGCAGATTTGTTTGAAGCTGAGTGACCAGCTCCTAGAGATGGGAGTCCCCCACAGGCCAGCTCACCCCTCCCCCACAGCCCTGTGTGAGTTCGTAATACCTAGCCTTCTGAGGGCAGTTGCCTCATAGGGATTTAAACTGGCCAAAACGGAAAGCTTTGGATGAGTGAACCTGGAGTCTGCCATCAATGTGAAGCTTGAGAATTCAGAAAGGTCTGAAGTGTGGACAGGTAAGGCTGAAAGGAAAGAGAAGTGGGGGAACTATGATTTATTTATGTTCCTTTAGGAGTTGAAGGCTTATGGTTTAATAAGTACTTAAACCATCTCTGGGGAGTTCAGGATGTATTGGAAAATAAAGCCCTTTGTTTTTTACTGTTATTTCCAAACATTTCCATCTATCAATTATATCTGACTTATTAACAATACTTACAAAAAAACACTTAGCAAAAATCCCGTCCATTTGAATATGGTACTAGATATCCTTGTACCTAACTACTCTCTATAATCCCATAGGGAAATGAACTTATTCTCTTGTCTTGGCTAGCACTGGGCTCTATCAGAACTGGTCAGGCTTAAGAAAAGAACTGGGTTTTACCCATCTTAAAAGCAATCAAACTGTAAGTCCTAGAGTGGAGTCATCTCAAACTGGAGGCATAGTCCAGTTTTAGAGCAGTTTGCCATCCATATAGTCCTAAAGATGCTGACAAGTTCTTTTTAAATCAAAGAATCAAGCAGGGACCACTATCTGCAAGCACTTGGCAAAAAATGAGCCAAGTTTATCCTTTCAAGCCAATAGCATCTGGTAAACTACACAAAAAAGTGGGGGAAAAAAAAAACAAGAGACTGCAAGACTGATTCCAGTTCCAAGATGAGTTCTGTGATCTCCTCGGGGAATCTTAGTTTCCCTTTACCACAGATACTCTGTTTGATCTGACATCCAGCATATTACAGAGAAAAGTACAAGGGTTTCAAGCCCAGGCACTCATCCCTTGGGAACTCTGAGATCTAAGTGCCAATGTAGCTGTTGTCGGGTTGCTGCTGCTGCATCTGGGGAGGTCTCTCCCTGTGCACCAGGTGAAATCTCAACTTGGACAGGGGAGCATTCTTGACTCTGAAGAGAAAGAATTCTCGAGCCGGTCAGAAGAGTGTAGGTAAGGAAGGAATTCATTAAAGTGAGAGTAGCAGGGAATGGCAGTTGCCTTGCAGGCAGCAGAGAGCAAGGAAGCTGAAGTAGGACAGAGAAAGTGAAGACATGTACATTAAATCTAGAAAATAGAATGAAACAATGAAGTAACAAAGACACTTACTACTGGAAGAGCACAAAGACAAAATGCAGTAAGCTGGGCAGTGAGAATTTTTTATTTAAGGCAAAAAGTACACACTCAAAGAAAGGAGTGCAGGCAACCTCAGAGAGGAGACGCACTCAAAGGCTTAGGATTTTGTCTTTTAAGGTTTTCAGGAATCTGGCAAAGGGCAGGAATGGGGGTTGCTCTGCCTTAAGCTTGACTTACTGTCTCATGATGTCTCTTTCCAGTGGAAGACATTATGTCACCACCCACACTCAGTCCTCTAGATAATTCTGTAAGACAAACTTAACACAAGGAGTTTATTGATCCAGTTCTTCTCTAAGATAGTGGTTTCCCTCAAGCACTGGGAACATATCAGTTAAGACCACTTGCCCTTCCTTAAGATAGGGTGGATTATTGTTTGATTACTAAAGAATATATTAGGAATCTTATTTCCTAGCTCCCTGGTTTTTAAAATGGAATCTTAGCCTTAAGATGGAGTTCCTCCTTTTCTTACTATACTGTTTATATCTTGGCATTTTTATCCTAGGCAGGAAGAGTTAATCATGATGCTTGTCCCATGTCCCTGCCATACTTCATAGCCATTTCCCAGTTGTAGGATTTTCAAGTTATTTAAATTCAGTTTCCGCATTTGTGCAATGGGAATAATAAAATCTACCTTGTAAGGAGTAGGGATGTGTATCTGTGTAAACTATCTCAGCCTTCCTCAGACAAGAGGGTAAGACAACACTTTGAAGAATAAAAGTACTATATAAAGAACAGTAATTAACAGATCCATAATAATGACATAAAGCATACTAAGGGTTTACTTCTGCCATCATGCACAGCAAAAATAGGGACTTGTTTCAGATCTACTGAAAATGATCTTCAGTCACTTGTAAGACCAATAAGAAGCTATCAGAAGCCTAATTCCCACTCAACATCATAAAAAGTTACCAACAGCTGTCCTAAAATAGAGGGGCTGCTTCTGGAAACTGTGAGTTCCTTGTTACTAGGGGTAGGACCTAGGATGGGGAAGATGGGTGGGGCATGAGGAAGGGACCTAAGGATGTCTAGATCAACTACTAGCCTGGATTATAGAGGGTCTCTTCCAAACTTAAAAACTCTTTGCTAGAAAATTAAAGGACATTCTACATCTATATTATACTTCTAATCTATAGATTATTACTCTTTCTCAACTTCCTTATAACCATCTTTCTGGTTGCACTAACTAAAAATTTTTTCACACATTCTTGCTACTTTGTAATTATTCCTAAAAACATTCAGTCATGGGTGCTAGAAACCTAGTTCCAGGAGACATGGCTTAAAAAGCAAAAGCTACATCAATGAAGTAAAAGAACATTTTGTAACATGATTCAGATTGTTTGGTCAAAAACAAGAACAAACTTTTATGTGTATATTTGAATTCAATTCTCCAGTTGACCTTAAATACTTTTTTTCACAAGCATTCTAAGAAAAGCAAAAATATATCTTATTAAAGCATCTGAAGATTTATTTATATAAGTTTTTTAAAAGTTAAAATAGGCCACCAACCAAGGCAGAGAGCTGCCAGGTTATATCAGTGGTATATAGACCAGGGCACTGAAACATAGTGGTAATAGGCACAGGAATCTCTAAAGTCAGCTTTCCTGAACTCAAATCCTGTGGTGCTCCCTGTTAGCTATATAACATAAAATAAGTTACCTGATCTCTGTAACCCAGTGTCTTCATCTCCAAATGTATATACTTCATGTAATATTTCTACTGTGTATATTTCATGGGCTTAGTGTGAAGATTAAATGACAAAATACTTATAAAGCTGCTTGCACATACCCAGGCATATATGTGAATGCTCATGAAATGATAGCTACCATTAACATAATAGCTCCCTCTGGATGGGTGACAGGTTTTGAATAATTTGAAATTTGTAAGTGAAATTTTTATTATAAAAATGAAAAGAAATAGATCAATGGAATAAAATAGAGAGCCCAGATATAAACCCACACATATATGCTAATTAATATACGATAAAGGAGCCATGGACATGCAACGGAGAAAGGACAGCCTCTTCAACAACTGCTGTTGGCAAAACTGGATAGCTATATATAAGAGAATGAAACTGTATTACTGTCTAACTCCATACACAAAAGTAAACTTGAAATGGATCAAAGACCTGAATATAAGTCATGAAACCATAAAACTCTTAGAAGAAAACATAGGCAAAAATCTCTTGAATATAAACATGAGCAACTTTTTCATGAACATATCTCCTTGGGCAAGGGAAACAAAAGCAAAAATGAACAAATGGGACTACACCAAACTAAAAAGCTTCTGGACAGCAAAGGACACCACCAGTAGAACAAAAAGGCATCCTACAGTATGGGAGAATATATTCATAAATGATATATCTCATAAAGAGTTGACATCCAGAATATATAAAGAGCTCACACACCTCAACACCCAAAAAGAAAATAACCTGATTAAAAAATGGGCAGAGAATCTGAACAGACATAACTCCAAAGAAGAAATTCAGACGGCCAACAGGCACATGGAAAGATGCTCCACATCCCTAATTATCAGAGAAATGCAAATTAAAACCAAAATGAAATATTACCTCACACCAGTTAGGATGGACAGCATCAAAAAGACTAGGAACAACAAATGCTGGTGAGGATGTGGAGAAACAGGAACCCTCCTACACTGTTGGTGGGAATGTAAATTAGTTCAACCATTGTGGAAAGCAATATGGAGGTTCTTTAAAAAATGAAAAATAAAAATGCTATTTGACCCAGGAATTCCACTCCTAGGATTTACCTGAAGAAAACAAAATCCCAGATTCATATGTACCCCTATGTTTATTGCAGCGCTATTTACAATAGCCAATGGAAGCAACCTAAGTGATTATCAGTAGATGAATGGATAAAGAAGATGTGGTACATATACAAAATGGAATACTTCTCAGCCATAAGAAGAAAAAAAATCCTACCATTTGCAACAACATGGATGGAGCTAGAGGGTATTATGCTCAGTGAAATAAGCCAGGCAGAGAAAGACAAGTGCCAAATGATTTCCCTCATTTGTGGAGTATAACAACAAAGCAAAACTAAAGGAACAAAATAGAAGCAGACTCAGAGACTCCAAGAAGGAACTAGTGGTTACCAAAGGGGAGGGGTGTGGGAGGGTGGGTGGGGAGGGTGGGAGAAGGGGATTGGGTATTATGTTTAGTGCACATGGTGTGGGGGATCACGGGGAAAACAGTGTAGCACAGAGAAGGCAAACAGTGAATCTGTGGCATCTTACTACACTGATGGACAGTGACTGCATTGGGGTATGGGTGGGGGCTTGATAATGTGGGTGAGTGTGGTGACCACATTGTTTTTTCATGTGAAACCTTCATAGGAGTGTATATCAATAATACCTTAATAAAAAAAAAAGAAGAAGAAAACAAATCCTACCATTTGCAGCAACATGGATGGAGATGGAGGGTAGTATGCTCAGTGAAATAAACCAGGTGGAGAAAGACATGTACCAAATGATTTCACTCATATGTGGAGTATAAGAACAAAGTAAAAACTGAAGGAACAAAACAGCAGCAGACTCACAGAACCCAAGAAGGGACTAACAGTAACCAAAGGGAAAGGGACTGGGGAGGATGGGTGGGAAGGGAAGGATAAGGGGAATAAGGAGTATTATGATTAGCACACATAATATAGGGGGGCACAACAGAGCAAGAGTGGCAGCTGGAGGCGATGGATGGGGCCTGGACCTAGCTAGCGAATTCAAGCAAGCTGTGAGCATTAAAAATGGTTTCTCAAAAAAAAATATATATATATATATATAGGGGGGCACGGGGAAGGCAGCATAGCACAGAGAAGACAAGTAGTGACTCTATAGCATTTTACTACACTGGTGGACAGTGACTGCAATGGGGTGTGTGGGGAGGACTTGATAATATGGGGAGAATGTAGTAACCACAATGTTGCTCATATGAAACCTTCATAAGATTGTATATCAATGATACCTTAATAAAAAAAATTATGATAGAATGGCTTCTCAATTAATTTGAACACCTTGAAATGTATGTCAAATTAACATGGCAAGGCAGCCATTTAACAGGATATAAGTTGTAGGTAAAATTCTCTAAACCAATTTTTCTCATTTTACCTATATAAATCTGCTTGGAGATTCCAACACATTATTCTGTCTGATTTAAGCAGTCAGGCTTAAGTATTTTTTTTTCACAAGTAGACAAGTTAAATGGAAAAAAACATTTTAATAGCTATTCCTCAAAAGAAATCACTTCCATGGTGTCTATAATGTAAACCATAAAGAATAATGATATCTATAAGGTACATACACTGTAAAGAACTATGGCTGGTCCTAAGAAAACTTGTTTTCTAATCCCAGGTTTGATGATTGCTTTAATTTCCTCTGCTATATAATGCTATGTATGAAAAAAGAGAACATATAGGAAAATCCTTTGAGAGGTGTAAATTGCTCTACTACAAAAGGCTTTATTACTAATGCATAGTTCCTTCTTTCCTCATTCTATTTACACTGAAATGATATCCTCAATATATCTTTGGGATAACTCATAATTCCTCTCTTTCCTACATCAGATTTGCTAAGGGAAAAATGCCAAATGCCTCTGAAAAAGGTAAGGGTATGTTAAATGAGAAAATCAAAGACTATACATTTAACATGTTTGTAAGACAGATACTGTGTCTTTATTATTTTTCAGGCCTATCAGTTAAAAGCAAAATTTAGTAGTGAAACATACTCAAGAGGTTTAATATTACATTAATCAAACCTGACAACCATGAAAACTATTTATTGTTGTATTTGAACCACTAAATTTAAGATGAAATTTCAAATACTCGAGTCCCAATTGTTAACACTGCCATGCTTACAAAAAGCTTAAGGAAATCTTTTATAGCTAGATTACACTGTTGTTATACCTTTACTTGAGAAAACAAAACATGTATATAACTAATGTATGTAACTAAATCATACTGCATCACTACAATGAAATCTACTAGGTCAAAAAAAGTTGAACAAATTACACCATATAGCTTAATTTTAAAATCTGTGTTGTCATCCACTGAATTCTGATAACTACACTTTTCGATTTAGTGTATGTGGTTAGAGCACTGCCTAGCCTAAATGAATCCAAGGTTGCATTCCCATTCCTACAAGAGCCAGTTTACTGGAGAGGGAGAAAAGAATCAGTAACCTATCATAACTTGCTATGTAGGTACCTTCTCTGATGTCAATGAAACTTGAGTTTGAGGGGGACTAGATAAAATTGTTGATGGACAGCCTAGGTAAAAAACTACTTGAAATGCCATCCTCATAAATGAAGTACAGCATTCCCCAAACAATAGATAAGTGGAATAAAACAAACAAACTCTACTTAATCTAAATATAGGCAACAGAGTATGCTATGATCCAGTTAGGATAAGGCTTTTCTTTCCATTGTTAAATCTAACACTTCTCAGAGCAGATCCTGCTCTGTTGTGTGAATTTGACCAAGTTGATTAAATTCTAAGCACGCTTCTTCCTCAACTGTAAAATGAGGATAATAATACTGACCTTAGGATAGTTGTGATAATTGCAATAAGCAGTGAATACAAGCTAACTACTAAATAAGAGCAGTTATAAGAGCACAAGAAGAAGCAAAAGCCGGTTCTCATTCTGTCCTGATGCCTAGGGGATTATGGATAGGTCTTAGAAGAAAACTAAGAGAGCACATTAAGAAGGAAAGGGTGATCAGCTTTAGCAAATGGCTTTTGAATTTCACAGGAAAGGGATTGTTGTTGACTTTGTTTTAAGAACACGCTCAAAGCAGTAAGGTGGGAAACATGATTGTAGGTGGCTAAGGAAAAAATAAATGAAAAGAAAATGGAGATGGCAGGTATAAACCAGGGTTTTCAACATGTTGTATCCACCAATCACTATCATAGAGTCATGATGAATTTTTTTTTAATTGGAGGACTTAACATTTCTCAACTTTTTTTATAGTTCTTATATACAGAAAGTTTTAGGATTAAGAAAACTACCGAGACCATCTTATTGCAATGGTTCTAATTCACAAATGTGAAAAATGTTCCACTAGTGGTCATCTATATATAAAACTTAAGGATATATGTTACTATTATGACTTCTACAGAACACATTGATGATGAATTCAAATTTGGTAAGTAAAGTGGGCAGGGGGAGGCAAGCCATATCTCTAAGTAGATGGGAAGAATGAAGGCGAATGAATTTGTAGTGATTATGATGAAACATGGTTTCATGCCAACTATCTTATTTATATGCCATTGAGATCTATTGATGCAAGCTTTCTCACTGATGATGTAAGGGAGGAGAGAAAGAAAGTGGTTAAGATGGGAAGCCATAGGTCAAGCAATTTCTTTCATGATGTGGAAAACTGAATGTTTGTCTGGATCAGATCTCCCAGAGCCAATATACCTATGTACTTTTCACATTTCCCCCCCATCCCCCAAATTTAACAACCTATTCCTCACTGAAGATTACTGAAAAACTGAGTAGGGTGGAGGTAGAGAGGATTCTAAAATGCGACAAACTGACTAGCTTCATAATTTAGCTTCCATTAAAACCCTGGGCTCAGTTTCAGTTTCCAGTAGGCCTGTGTTGGAAATTCACCTCCAAGGTACAAGTTTCCCTCACAGAGCAGCAATAAATAAACACTTGGTGGTCCTTTAAAATTAAATCTGCCTTGGTATCTCCTACTTCTCAACTTGCATTTGCTTCTGCTACCTGCTGCCACCCTCACTCTTTCTTAGAACTAAAAAAGGTTAATTATAAAACCATTTCTTTCTGCTTGCTTTCCTTTCTATTCACTTACTAAGGTCATATCTTGCCATTTGCTGTTCTATTTTAATATTACTCTCATAACCCTTTTCTTATATATTTGCCACCAATTTAAGGTTCTTTGGTTCATTCTCATTAAAGAAAAAAAATCAACTAGAGTGTGCTGCTATACCTTACACTATAGGTCTGAGACTTTTAGTATTTTCTTTACCTACTTCTTCCCTTCAATCCTCCATCTCCTCCTAACACTGAAATGAAGTCTATGGACATCTCAGTATCTAGCATGGTGCCAGGCATATAGATGCTCAAAAATATTTGTCAAATGAATCTTTAATAACTTTAAAGTTATATGATAGGAACATTCAATCTTTAAAACTGAAAATTCTTCCTGAAAGGTAACAAGCTCATAAATTTTTCTTTAATCTGTAATGAAGATTCCTGATTTTTCTCAGTTTCATGAAAGACTGGTCTAGAAAATTCTAAAAATCAAAACATAGCATAAAAAGGAGCTCTAAGGCTTACAAATTTGCAATGTTTTGTCTTCCTTTAATTCATTTACTACCTCTTCTCAGGATACAAAAAACACCAGTTGCATCATCCTCACTTCAGAGGAAGTTGCATACCTCAGAATTGAGGTATCAGGGTCATTAAAATTTTATCTTGTTTAGGAAACTGTCTGCTTACCTTGGCAAAAGGGCAAACTGCCATTTGTCCCAATATGGGGACTGTGAAAACAAGGGAGACTCCTACATATCATTTCTAACCCCATATTATGCTAGGAAGCTTGTGATTTTGTTAATTCATTAAGCATTTTAAGAGTATTTTTGGCCAGCACTGTATAAAGAGCTGAGGAGAAGTGTACAAATGGACCAAGTGCACAGTCTTTGCCCCCAAAGGGGCTACAATGCAAAGAGAGAGAATCAGGCGCCTAATTCAGAACAAAAGCTGTGACTACATAATAATGTACTAGTGGGTGTTGGGGGATGGGGCTTGTTACTAGGAAAGCAGTTTCCAGGAGATAAGAGCTTAGGTCAGTTCTGAAAGAGGTTAATTGTACTGATTTGCAGGAGTGAAAGTTGTGGGGCCTTCTACTTAGGGAATAGACATCAGCCCTGATTTAAAGGTAGGAAGTGCCTCAAGTGTGGGAGACCAAAACGAGATGGCTTACTGGCAGTTTCAAAGGCCTATTCTGGGCAAGACTGATTTTGAGGATGTAGTAGGTAAGTTTGGGGAAGTCAGCTGAAGAATGTGGGAAGGGAAGTAAACATTTTTTTTTGTTATAATTAAAAGCTTAAATTTGATGGGATGGGTGTAAAACAAAGGACAATTACATGAGAAGAATGATTATCATAGCTGTGTAAAAATGAGATTGCAATAGAGAGGGCTTAGAGCTCAGGAAGCAATCTACACGCCATAATTTAGGCCTAAGTTGTTAAGACCGCAATAAAAAGAAAGCTGAGGAAATTTTCAAAGTCAAATAAACAGTAATAACAATAAATATAAAGCAAAGGCTATGCTACAACCTATCTCATTACTATTTTTAATTATTAACACAATTAATAATAATCTGATCATTCTTATCTCCAGTTCCCTTTCCCACCCAGCACCTCTCCCTAGTTTACATCTTTGCATTCAAGGCATTTTATTGAAGACACCTATTCACCCTCCACCTATGTCTTACTCAGCTTGCCCTTACTTTGTCTTCTTCCCATTCTACCTCCTTCTCTTCATTTATTCCAATTACCTTAGCCCTTAACAAACCCAGCCTAAATGTCACCTTTTCCTTGAAGCCATTTATGATTTCAGGAAATTCTCTTTCCTCTGAACTTCTGTCTGATAATCATTTTGACCACATGCAACTTATTTTCTGATTAGAGCTTTTGGCTATTGATGGTCTTCATTTTAACTCAATAGTTTTAAAAATTAGGATTGCAGAAAATTTAGAAAACAAAAATCACTTGTAATCTGGCCACCATTATTAAAATATTGATGTATTCCAAATGTTCTATGTGAATAATTTATACATACACATACATTTTTGATTCCTGATTTTTTTGTTTTTATACAGTTTTTACAGGCTCCTGGAATCCAAGACTTCCTACTTAGAATCTTAACACCCCTGCTATTGCTCCTTCTCTTTAGCTCAGCTGCTACTCCCTACCTCTAGACTATTCCTGGCTTCTGCTCCAGTGTGGCTCTTGTCCACTGCTTGGCTTCTCAATGTGCCTATAAATCATTTTTCAATCCATCCCAAACCCTTTCACCTTGCACGGTGTTTGGGTAGAGCTTACAAGCCTTCTACAGATTGATTGCCCTTGACCTTGGGTCTGGTGTCCATCCCAGCCCCCAGTAAACTCTTGCAAAGTGAGAGGAGGAGTCAGGTAGTACAAGTAACATAATTTATGAAGAAGGACCCTCTAAGAAGAAAGGGAATGGGAGGCACAATTGGCTTGACCTATATATTCTTCATTTAATATTTTTTTGAAAATAAGATTCTTGGTGACTATACGATATTGTGTCCTATGACTACACCAGATGTACTTAACCTTTCCCATAGTGCTGAACAGTTAGGGTGTTTCTAGTTTTCACTATTCTAAATAACATTGAGATAAACAGCCTTCTCAGTTGCCTCAGTCTCAAGGCAAAAACTCTGTATTTCTAAAAGTAAAATTATTAGGTCATATGTGTCAGGCTTTTGATCGTTTGCCAAACAACCTTCCAGAAGGGTGTTATGGCATTTAAAAAGGAGAGTAAGGGTTTTAACTCGTTATATTGCTTTCTAGGAACTTCAGGAAAAAAAAATGTATATATATATAATGCCAGAAATATTTAGATGAAATACTTTCTGTTAAAAGATGCTGTCATGAAAAGTATTTAGTGCATTTTAGAAATTTAGGTGGTAGGAAAGATTATAAGACAGCTGTTTATGTGTTTTGAATGGGAGGAGTGCACTGGGGGTAGAACTGAGTCAGGAAGAATTATTATTCCCTTAAGTATTAGAAAAAAGAGTAAAGGAATATTAAACTATGCAAATTGATTGCTTATCTTTATGTGTATAACTACATTTTATGCAGTTCAATCATGAACAAATTTTGTATTTTTTCAAATATGAATTGCTTAGACTCTATTGACACTTTGTTATCTACATAAAAACTCCCAAAGTTAATATGCCAGATGTTAATTAGCCATTTCCCTTTGGTTAGACTTTTTTCCCTTTATATTTTTTGTTCTTTGGATAATATGTTATGAATACCTTTGTGGGCTCTCACTTTTTTGTTTTGTTCTGTTTTGTTTTGGTTTTGGTTTTAGTTTATACCACCAAAAGATATTCCTCAAAGTGGAACTGTTGATTAAAGATATGAACAATTTTATAGCTTGCCTTATATATTGCAAGATATTGCACTCTTTCGACAAGTTTGTACATTATTGGTCTTGCTGCTTCTTGAAGGTCTCCTTAGGAAGAGTGTTTTCATTTTCAATATTCCCCACCGGGTAGCTGAGAGAGAACTAACTGGCTTAGAGCTGAACAAAGTAAAAGCTCAATGAACTTAAACGGATCAATCTTTATGTGTACCTGCAGGCTTGACTTTCCTCTTCTCCAGATTTTCTCGTTTCTTTTCGGTATCTACTTCATCATCTTAAACTGGCAATTTCAGGTAGACTGGTAATTTCAGGTTAGGTAATTTTGGACGGCGGTCCCTTAAACCCCGTTTCTCAGGAAATTTCCCATTCTGGACCCCTTACTCGGCCCACTGTTGAGGAAGTCGAATTTAAATCAGTCACTGCCCCTTGACCTCACGCTTAGGTGCCTCCTCGGGAAGGAAACATTTTCTTGAAGAATTTCTATGCCAGTTAATTTGGGCAGACTTTGAAGAACAAGGAACTGGCGCGCGTTTCTGCCAACAACTTGACGCCGTGTGAGTCGCAGAAACTCAGTGAATGACTATTCCGCATCTCACAGGCCGGTAGTAAACCTTCCAAGGAGCCTCCCAGGCCCCGACGTAACGGCAGGTGCGAAGCCCGCCTGAGTAGGAGGCCTCTGCAGTCCAGGCAGAGCCACAGGCCGCGCTGGGGAAGCTCGGCCGCGGACGCCGAGGAGGCGCTCCTGCCGGCCCCGCTGCTCCCTCAGGGGCCCGGGGCGACCAGGAGGGGGCGGGGCCGGCCGCGACGTCACCGGTGTCGTAGCTCCCCGACCGGGCCGCCGCCGCCGGGCCGGGAGGCGGGGTGGGGTGACCGGGGGGTGAGCGCTAAGATGGCCGATCCGGCTCGGGCTGGTGAGTGTGCGTGAGGGGCATGAGGGGCGCGAGCGGCTGCGGCAGCGGGCGGCACAGGGCTGCCTGCGGGAGCGGAGGTCCGACGGGAGCCCCGGGGCCGGGGGCACCTGGCAGCGTTTTCCCGCCGCGCAGGGCTCGGGGGGTCCTGAGGGGGCAGAGGGGGCTGCAGACGCACTGAGGGCAGCGAGCGGAGGCGGCAGCGGCGGCCCCGGCGGATTCAGAATTGGCGCCTCTGGGAACTTTCGGTGCGTCGTGCGATGCTCTGGCCGGTGTCCGGGGGGCCCGCCACCTCAGGAGTGCGCGGAGATGCTGCGAGGAGCTGCATTCCCTGGGGCACTTCGCAGTGGGCTGGAGGGCCACGAACTGTGTGTCGGACAAAATCGGGGGACTGGAGGGGCTGTGCAGGGGGAGGTGTACCGTGACCCGCGCTCCGGAGCGCTGAGGAGACATCCTCGGATGTGATGCGGGCTGGGGCGCTCCGCAGAGCTGACACTTAGAGACAAAACCGCATCCTCCTCCCGCCTCTGATTGCCGCCAAGTGATGCTCGTCGACCCTGGGATGATTTGGGCGGGTGGTTCTCGTCCTCCGTTTAGAAGGACTGTCTTGCCTTCTTCCCTCCTCCATCGATCAGGTCCAGCGCTGCCAGCACCTGCTGCCACTTAAAGACACTTAAGAATTTTGAATACCAGCTTCCAAAACCATTCCCGCTGGCCTTCTGGGAAGGAATGTTAATAGGCTAAACTCACTTGAGGAGCATAAGAAACGTTGTCAGCATGAGAAGAAGAAAAAAAAAAGACTGCTCAAATTTAAGAGATGGTGATGGTAGAACCCAATCGCCCCCCTACCCCAAAAGGAAGGAAAGTGAAACATGGTAATTGTTTCAACTGCAAATTTGAGCTGTTGTAAATTCTAATTGCGACTGGATAATTTCTTGCAGTTTTAATTTTGGAAGTAAAAAAAAAAAAAGCAAGTCTTGAGAGAGTCTCTTCAAGCCCCAGCCTTATTCCCCACTTTTCCTTAATTGTCATATGCTGCAAGTAGCGGGATTGTGAAATTAGCATGGAAATAAAACTTTCTGGCCCTTCACTTGAATTCCTTATTATCTGTTAAGTAGCTGCCGATGGGTTAAAAATACGGGGGATTGGGGGGGGGGGGCTTGGTAACGTTGGGCCTGGAATTCTATTTTGAGTCCTTTTTAAACCAGCATTTGGTGTAAGCAAGGAAAAAGAATTGGCTGTTCACTGTGATCAAATTTGGAAAGCCAAACATGAGTTAATAAGCACATGTTTGTAGAATATTTCACAATCTCAGTGAGATTCAATATTCAGTTCTCTTGAAAGAGATGAAAAGTTTGTATTCTTGGAACCCTAATCTTTTTATCCTTAATTTAGCATCTGGGTGGACTTGAAAGAGATTTGAAACATTTTGGTTCGTTTAGGCTCCTTCCCTCTGAATCATTTCTCTGGCTTTGGGGTTCTAATGCGATAGATAGCAGACTTTTCTGTCCAGAATTTATCATTATAGACTTCATACTGAAATTTAGAGAAATTCTAATATATTGAACAAATAGTTCAATGCATACATTGTAGAAAGTTTAAATGTTTTGGCTGTTTTGATTGTGCATCAGTCTTTTCATCCAAAATATTAATTATTCCAGGTTTTATCTCAAAAAAATTTAAGTGATAGATGAATCTTTGTTTAGTATAATACACAGTGATACACTTTTGTGAATACTTAAAATGGAAAATCTGTTGAAGATTTGGGTTAAATATTAGAAATATATTGCTTCTACTTGTCTTTACCCCCATATTTCAGACTCTACAAAAAGAAAGGAATAAGAAATCATACCCACTACTAAAAGTTCCTCTACACTCCTGAATTTTATTGAGTATTACGGCATTGCTGATACAAAAGAGGATTTTTCTACTCATTGGGTTTTTTGAGGGCAGTGTCTCATTTAATTTTGTTTGTGCCCCTAACACCTAACTAATTGCTTAATATAGAGGGAAAAAACCCTGAAAATGTTGGTTGAATTGGTTTTGGAGTGGTACAGAGGTAAAGAGAAAGGCAACATTTTGGCCTCATGGAAGCAGAAGAAAATGTCTTTGAAGTTTTCTCTGCAGTGTTAGGCAGAACAAACATGGTTGCCAGATTCTAATGGAGTTGTCCCATTGAAGGGCATACAGACAGGCTAGAGCCCAGGCTTAGGAGTCTAATCGGGATAGAAAATGTGTGCTGATCATTCCGTAGACTTGATAAGGGGGACAGTTTTGCCATTTGGCCTAGCCTAAATAGATGAAAGTAACCAAAATACAGATTTCTACAAATACTGTATTTCTGTTAAAGATTGGGATTATTGTAAGAAGTACAGTTTATCTTTCACAGCTCTTTCAGATGCTATAAAAACTTCATTATAAAGAACTAATGTTTCGTGGAGTTTTTTACATGCCATAGGAAAAAGCTAACTTATTTATAGTTATAGTAAGAATAGTCTTGTTAAGCCAAGTCGTGGATGTACTAGGATGGAAGGGAGTCTAGCATTTTTACACAAAGTATTTTATCTCAGTTTATTAAACCCATAGTAGACTGCTTCATCTTTTTTGTGAATGTTTCCCCCATTGTTAAGAAGTCAGCTGTAGTAGATTGGTGTATGTGTATGGTGGTGTGACACTAATAGTAAATATTTTGGAATGAAACTGCCCATGAATGAAATACTTGTAAATAGTGATGGATGCGGAAATCAAATAACCTGGTAGCAAAACTTGCTTTCCAGGACCTTTTTTTTCTTTTTCCCCCAAAAATATCTGAAACAACTTTATTGAGATGTAATCTGCACACTACACAATTCACACATTTAAAGTGTATAGTCCAGGACCTTTTTTAAAGATCATCTTCAACTAGATTCAATCGTTGTGCTTCAGAAGAGGCATGGTGGAGATAGGAAGGAGGCCCAGAGGGAAAGGGTACTTTCTTGTTGTATGAGGAGTTTCAAGCAAGATCCAGGTAATTATAGATTCTAGATCTCTAGAGGAAGAAAGAATAACCAGGGCCTTTCTAAGGATAAAGGAAAGGAGGTTATATCATGACTGACAAGGAGAGGTGCCAAAGCTTAATAGTAGGCATAATAACATGCCTAACAGGGAACAGGGAAAGTTTGAGTTCAAGAGCCCATTGTGTTCATTCGTTCAATAATGTGTTCAAAGATATTGAACTCCTTTCTATGTACCAGGCACTGTGCTTGACCCTTGGCCTCTTATATCTCTTAAGAGGACAGGGTACTATGGTGGTTCCATGAAGTAACTGGAAAATTGAAGACTGCTCATAAGGAATGGGTAGGGTTTGCCCTGATTACTATGGATAAAGTTATTTTCATTTTTATCCAAATGCATGTAAAGATTGTGGTGGTAATTCCTAAGGCCTACTTCCTATTAAAATTGTCATTTCCTCCTACCTCTTATGGAAAATAACATAGCTTCCTACTTTTATTAGCTTTCAGAGGATCTGTTTAGGTTATTTGGTACTATTAAAAGAAAGTAAGTTTTTGTTATAAAAATTATCTTTATCAAAATTAGGATTCAACATATGCCTTCTCTTTAATAGTCATTCCTCTTGGAGTCTCAGGAGAATTTTTTCTAATGAGATAAAGATTGTTACTCTGACACAACTTTGTTTAAATACTTATTCTTTATGCCCAGTGGTACTAAGTTTTTCTTTAATTAAAGTAGAACGTATATAAGTATTCATATAAAATATGCATGCCCATTTGCTATGAAATAATAGTTTATATCCAAGTTATGAAAAGTTTAAAAATTGAACTTATTCACAATGTAGTCTTTGTATTTAAAAACATTTTTACAAAAGATATATAGGAAGTGGCTTATCATAGATGAGGGTAGAAAGTATATATTGTGCCAAAATTTGAAGACTCTTATATGCCACGTTAAGGAGTTTAGATTTATCCTGCTGTCTTTCAAGACTTTAAAACAATCCTTCCATAATTTTATGTGTTTACAAGACACATTAGAAATGTAAATGTTAAATAATGATTACTTGACTAAGTATGAGCTATAAAAAGGGAAAGCTTCTTTTTTTTTTTTTTTTTTAGGGGGGAGGTAGGACACAGTGCTATTGGGAGCTCAGAGGTAAGAATGGTTCATGTGACACAGGACATACATTAGTGCTGGATGTTGAGCTGTCCAGTGGGTATTTGCCAAGGCAAAAACAGGGCCAAGGGGGAAGGCTTCTTAACAGAGCATGATGATGTTATTTTAGTGTCTTCAGATTCAAAATACAGATTAATCCTTTTTAGGAGTGTATTAACTATTTCCTTCATTCTGTGTCACTTTTTAAAGTAGTAATTTAGTTTGTCTATCTTTGCATGTTTATTTTTCATGGTAACTTCCTGACTTTCATAAAAACACTTTTTAAAGCCAAGAATCTGAAAATTGTGCTACTAGTTGCACTAATTAGAAGATCTAGATTACTTTCATATGACTGAGCTTTGGTACCTGACCTGTAAGAACTTCCAAAGCTTATAACTATTTTGTACCTTTCCTTGCTTTCCAAGTGTCTTAAGAAACAGGTGGAAGGGGGAGTGGTTAGCTGAAAAAATCATGATGTTGAAAATAACTAAAAGTTATGGTGGAATGTTTGTTAATTTTTGAAATAAAAAATTAGCTATCCTGCTAATTTTTCAGTGATTCTTGTAATTCTTAATAGTACTTATATTTGGAGCATAAATATTTATTTAAAAGGTCACAAATACTGTATCAAAATTTAAAATAACCTAATTAGGGTTGGGGAACTATATCTCAGTTTGCTTTTGTATAAAATTATATTTTGACTATCTGAGAGCATAGGACAGAACACATGATAGACTGTTAAGGATAGAGAAATTAGGATAATGACATCATAAAATATCAGGAAAGTGTATCTTAACTGTGCGAAATATGGCTACTTACTTGGTTGAGGGTCGGGGGCAGATTTAGTCACTAGCAATCAGTGACTTCCTGTTCTTAACCATTCATTGAAATATCATAAAAATAACCGAGACTTGAAGTTTAATAGTAGTTGATTGTGCCAAAGAATTTGGTTGCCTGAAACAATATGGCTATAAAATGTATAGCATCTTCAATAAAGCCCCCCCCCCTTTTTTTTTAATTAAGGTGATAAAAAGATGGTTGAGATATAGTTCTTCCCTGACCATACAGAACCTACCCAACAGTTAGGAGGAAGAGTAAGGGTGTGTACACAAATACAAACAATGACTCACATTTGGCACAACTTCAGTCCTTAAGGAAGTTAGAGGGTAAGATATTTTTAACTAGAAATGCTTTGTGAAGGGGTTGGGCTTTGGAGGATGATCAATTTTAAAAGGTAGAAGTGAGGGAACACTGGGGATGATTCTTTTAGGCTGGCGCGCACACGACAGAAACTGCCATCATGAAGTTAGTTCAATGAGTAATGACCAGTATTTTTTTAATGTAGTAGAATTGGGAATATCAGAATACATTATTCTTTTAAGAATGTTTGTGAAAATTTTGTTGCAGGTATGTGTGAGTTATGTGTATACACACATTTACTAGAACCTGAAATAAAATTTCTTAGTCTGTGTCTTAGAAATCTACTGCTTTATTGGGCTGTGAGGAACAGAAGGTTTTAAGTACAGGAGTTAAATCCTCAAAGCACATTTGAAGATTAATTTGTCAGTTCAGTACTATCGAGTGAGAGTCCAGAGAGTGGGAGACCAGTTTGGAGGTCACTGCTGTGTTTCAAGAATGATCTCTCTGGAAATCTAAATGAGTAAAGAGTTGGGGAATGATAACCCTATATACATAGGTGACAATTTGAATGTTAGAGTGGAAAAGATGGAAGAGAGGAATCAGCAAAACACCTTTTACGATTTCTAGCCTGGGTACTTGAATGATAACACAGTAACTTTAATAAAAGAGTATTAGAAAAGAAGTAAATTCTGTGAAGGCAAGATGTATAGGCAAGCTGAGTTTGAAGTGTGCCCGAGACTAGTTTAGAAAGGTTAGGGCTAAGGATGAAGTCTTGGTAGTCAGCTATGTAGATGGGATCACTAAACCTCTGCTAGTAGGATGAGTTCATTATGAGAAGAGGTTTGAAGAGCCATTAAAATAGATATAGATGAGAAAGGTGTTGCTACATGCTTAAAGCCTGAATTGTATGGTGCAGTGGGCTATAATTTGAGTAAATGAAAATTAATTTCAGAGTCCTTACGGAGTGGTAAGTACAAGCAATTTTGTGCTGTTGAACTCTAACACGTTAAATATTTTACCTGTGACCTTATTTGATTTTTATATGTGATATAAACCTTTGATTAAAAATACCATTTCTAGTAAGATCTTCTGTGTCATATTTATCTTCTAGTCATTTTAGTTTTCTGTTTTATAATTGCTTTAATAACCTGATAACTATACACAATAATTAGCTTTTGGTAAGTCGAATACAATTATATTCTTAAACTTTACACATTTGCTGAGGGGAGTTTTAAAAATAAAAATGCCCAGTTATAGGACATGAAAAGTGAATAGCTTGAATTGCTTTCTTTGAATAAAGTAAAATTTTTCTTGTCTCTAAGCAGTGAAGAATGACAAAAAGAAGTTTTCAGAGTATTTATAAATCCATCTGTCTTTGAAATAAAGATAGCATACTTGGTTTTTTAAAAAGCGATTTCATATTAGCTATTAATTGGAATTTCAAGTGTGAAACCTTTTTAAAAGTATTATAAAGTGATAATACAATTTTAATCTTTATACAGACTTCATTCAAAACATCTTGAGTATTTGTATTTTGCCATTATATATAGGTACAGGTAATATTTTATCGGAATGTACAGGGTGGGGGATGCAAAAATGCTTTGTTATCTCCCTTTACAATAAGTAAACTGCCAAAAATCACATATCCAATCTGCTGAAGCCAGAGTTAATACATAGCTTCTCAGCAGTGGATTAGCAAGTGAAAAGAAGTGCTCTGAACACAGTAGAGGAAAATAGGAAGTGTCAAGAAAATACTCCCACTCCCCTTTCTTTTCCTCCAAGCTTTTAGATCTTTGTGTGATGAGGCCCCTTTGGGGATACCCTACTAACTTTCTGAGCTTTGGCTCCAGGCAGCAGAGCAAACTAGAGATCTCTGGTGGGTGTAGCCTGGCTCTCTAAGCTCCTGCATTCCCCCCTCTCTGCCCTTCCCTTGGTCGTTCACCCCCTACCGTTTTCTTTCATAAGTAGAGAGTAGGTGGGCCCCCTACTCTAAAATATTAATCTCATGATCTGTTATTCCACCATTCTGGTTTCACTTCTTTGGATTTTTTAAAAGATTTTATCTTTGAGAGATCCTCTTTTAAAATGCAAATACCCCTGGGAGAGGTCAGACCTTAGTTTTCAGCTAACATCTTAATTATCAGTTAACACCTTAGTTGGGTTTAGTACATACACATTTGACTGAGAAGAATGAACCCCTGACTAAAGGTAATAAAAGTAGAAGGAAATTAGCATTTATAATAACAACATCTGTGGTAGTAATATTATTTATTATTGTTAGCAGCTAAGAAATACTGAAGGCCATATTATTAAGCACCAGGAATTTTTCTGCATGCCTTACAAATAAAATTTCTCTAATTCCCTCAGCAACCCTATTGGTGTTATTACCACAGGTATTTTACAGGTAAGAAAACTGAGGTAGGTATGTACAGCAAAATAATTTGTCTGGGTCACATAGTAAATACAGCCAATTGTTAAAATTCAGGCATTTGGATTTCAGAGTGTACTCTAACAGTTTTGCTCTGATACCTCTCCCTGTGCTATACTGCCTTTCAGAAAGACATCTGATCAGCATTTCACCCTTTTTACAATAATGCATTGAAAGAAATCATACTGTTTGATTATAGGCCACTTCCTATTGAAGGTCAGGGACCTTGTTATCATCTAAATAGATTTTTTAGTAATAACTGCGGTGAAATAGGCAAATTCCTTATAACCAAGAGAATGTATTTTCAGATTAAAGAGGCTGGTGTATAGTTTAGCACATATGGCACTATTTTTCCTACTTAAGACTTTTTATACAAGTAACATGTTCATTATTTTTGGAAATTTGAAAATATGAATTAATAAGAGAATAAAATAATTTTAAGTCCCATTTACCCAGAGATAACCCCAGAATGAATATCATTCTAGGTTTTTCTTTCTCTTTTGAGGCTTCTTTTCTGCATTTTATGCAAGGTATTAGCTCATACCACCTCTTTAAAATTTTAGAATGAAATAATTTTCCTTGAAAGTAAATAAAAAGCAGTTCCCTTTTCATCTCTACCAGTTGAACTGATAATTATCGTCTATGACTTGCCAGAAGAAGGGATGATTGGGGCAGGAAACTCTCTAGGTCCTAGGTACCACTGAATGGGTCTAAAAGGTGAGTTGAGGATGTGTACAGATAAGAGGTCACATCCCTTTGATGCTGCTGACTATATACTAGGAGAGGGACAGAGCAGGGCGTCCCCTAAAGTGTCAGGTATGCTCCCTGGTTGTCTGGGTCTAAAGGCAAAGTGTGCTGCTACTGTGTGGAGAGTAAACTTTTGGTGACAGCAAGGATTGAAGCTGGGAGGCCATTTAGGAGCCTTATTGCAGTATTCCAGGTGAGGCTTTCCTGTGGCTTGGACCAGACTGGTGGCTGTTAGGGTAATAAGTAGGCAAATACTAGATATATTTTGAAGGTAGAACCAACTCTTCTTCCTAAAGGTTTGGTGTAGGGAGAGGAAAAAGAGAGGAAGTCAAGGATAATTCCAAGATTTTTGACCTCAGTACCTGGAAGGATTTTGGATAATACAGCATTTTAATCACTAATTTTGCCATTAACAACTAATAAAAGTATATATTTGACTAGATATTGGACCTCAGGACAATTTGAGCGAAGAGAAGTAAATTTAAAATATTTGCTTGAAATGTGTGCACATGATGGTTGGGACTTGGTATCCTTATCTAAACATTATGAAATGGGTGGGGAATTCTGCTAGGAGATTTTACAAAAAGAAGGTGGGAAGGAGCCAAAAATCAACTTTACCTTTACTGTTTTCTAAGGGCCACAAAAGTAATATCTACAAGTACCATTGAAATTCATGTTCTTGCTGCCCTAAAATATTTAAAGCATTGATCATGCTACAATGTTCTGAATGTTCTTTAACTAGGTCCCACCTGCAAGCTGAAATTTGTGTTTGATTTATGTTAATCAATGAAGAAAATGTCTTGATCCCTAATTTAAAAAAATTTACATTATTATTGAACTATAGTTTATATACAATATTTTATTTGTTTCAGATTAATGACTTAGTGATTCATCAGTAGTATGCATTATTAAATGCTTTCCATGATGAATGCAGTTTCCATCTCTCTGATCTCTAATTTAAAAATTTTTATTGACATATAGTTGATATACAATCGTATATTGGTTTCAAGTATACAACACAGTGGTTCAATAGTTACCCCTATTATTAAATCCTCACCCCAACTAGTACAGTTACTGTCAACATAGGAAGATGTTACAGAATAATTATCTATATTCTCCATGCTGTACTTCCATCCCTGTGAACAACTTACATTATGATTGAAAATATTTGTGCCCCTTTACCCCCCTCACACTCCCCACCCACCCATCCCAACCCCTGCCCCATGATAACTGCCAGTCACATCTCAGTGTCTATGAGCCTACTGCTATTTTGTTCATTTTTTGTTTGTTTTTAGATTCTACAAATAGGTGAAATCATATGGTATTTGCCTTTCCCTACCGGGCTTATTTCACTCAGCATAATACCCTCTAGGTCCATCCATGTTGCAAATGGCAGGATTTCTTTCTTTTTTATGACTGAACCATATTCCATTGTGTACATGTACCACATCTTCTTTATCCATTCATCTATTGATGGACACTTAGGTTGCTTCCATATCTTGGCTGTTGTAAATGCAATGATAAACATAGTGGTGCATATATCTTTTTGAATCAGGGATTTTGTTTTCTTCAGGTAAATCCTAGGAGTGGAATTACTGGGTCATATGGTATTTCTAGTTTTAGTATTTTGAGGAACCTCGGTACTGCTTTCCAGTTTACATTCCCACCAACAGTGTAGGAGGGTTCCCTTTTCTCCACATCCTCGCCAACACTTGTTATTTCTTGTCTTTTGGATGGTGGCCATTCTGACTGGTGTGAGGTGATATCTCACTGTGGTTCTGACTTGGTTTCCCTGATGATTAGCAATGTGGAGCATCTTTGCATGTATCTGTTGGCCATCTGTATTTCTCCTTTGGAGAAATGTCTGTTCAGGTCCTCCACCCATTTCTTAATAAAGTTATTTGGTTTTTTTGGTGTTGAGTCACATGAGTTCTTTATATATTTTGGATGTTAATCCCTTATCAGATAAATCATTTACCAATATACTTATCCATACTGTATGTTGCCTTTTTGTTCTGCTGGTGTCCTTTCTGTACAGAAATTTTTTAGTCTGATGTAGTCCCACTTGTTTATTTTTGGTTTTGTTTCCCTTGACACAAATGCGTCCAGAAAAAAATTGCTCATGCAATTTCAAGATATTTTTGCCTATGTTTTCTTCTCAGAGTTTTATGGTTTTCTGTCTTTCATTTAGGCCTTTAATCCATTGTCAGTTTACTTTGTGTGTATGGAGTTAAACAATAATCTAGTTTCATTCTCTTACATTTAGCTGTACAGTTTTCCAAACACCAGTTATTGAAGAGACTGTCTTTTCCCCATTGTACATTCACAGCTTCTTTATCAAAATTAATTGACTATATATGTGTGGGTTTATTTCTGGGCTCTCTATTCTGTTCCATTGATCTATAGGTCTTTTCTTGTGTCTACACCACACCGTTTTGATTACTATAACTTTGTAGCATAGCTTGAAGTCAGGGAGCCTAATACCCCCAGCTCTGTTCATCTCTCTCAGGATTACTTTGGCTATTTGGGGTCTTTTGTGGTTACATTAATTTTAGGATTATTTGTTCTAGTTCATTGAAAAATGCTGTTGGTATTTTGATAGGGATTGCATTTAATCCGTAAATTGCTTTAGGCAAGATGGCCATTTTGACAATATTAATTCTTCCTCTGCATGAACAATGGATATATTTCCATTTATTGATGTCTTCTTTAATTTCTTTCATGAGTGTCTTGTAGTTTTCAGAGTACAGGTCTTTCACCTCCTTGGTTAGGTTTATTCCTAGGTATTTTATTCTTTTTGATGCAATTGTAAATCAGATTGTTTTCCTGATTTCTCTTTCTCCCAGTTCACTGTTAGTATACAGGAATGTAACAGATTTCTGTGTATTTATTTTGTATCCTGCAACTTTGCCAAGTTCAGTTATTAGTTCTAATAGTTTTTTTGGTGAAGTCTTTAGGGTTTTCTATATATAATATCATGACATCTGAAAATAGTGACAGTTCTACTTCTTCCTTACTAATTTGGATGCATTTTATCTGTTTCTCTTGTCTGATTGCTGTGGCTAGGACTTCCAGTACTATGTTGAATAAAAGTGGTGAGAGTGGGCATCCATGTCTTGTTTCTGATCTTAGAGGAAAAGCTTTTAACTTTTCACTGTTGAGTATGATGTTAGCTGTGGGTTTGTTGTATATGGCCTTTATTATGTTGAGGTACATTTCCTCTGTACCCATTTTGTTGATTTTTTTCTTATGAATGGGTGTTGAATTTTGTCAGATGTTTTTTCAGCCTCTATTGAGGTGATTACAGGGTTTTTGTCCTTCTTTTTGTTAGTGTGTATATCACATTGATTGATTTATGAATATTTTATCATCCTTGCATCCGTGGAATAAATTCCACTTGGTCATTATGGATGATCCTTTTGAGGTATTTTAGAATTCAGTTTGCTAATATTTTGTTGAGGATTTTGCATCTATGTTCATCCGCTATATTGGTCTATAATTTTCTTTTTTTGTGGTATCTGCCTGGTTTTGGTATTAGAGTGATGCTGGCCTCAGAGAATGAGTTTGGAAGTATTCCCTCCTCTTCTGTTTTTTGGAATACTTTAAGGAGGATGGGTATTAGCTCTTCTTTAAATGTTTGGTAGAATTCAGCTGTGAAGCCATTGAGTCGAGATTTTGTTTGCTGTGAGTTTTTTGATTACCAATTCAATTTTGTTACTGGTAATTTGTTCAGATTTTCTGTTTCTTCTTGGGTCAGTCTTGGAAGGTTGTACTTTTCTAGGAAGTTGTCCATTTCTTCTAGGTTGTCCAATTTATTGGCATGTAATTTTTCTGAGAATTATCTAACAATTCTTTGTATTTCCATGGTGTCAGTTTATTCCTTTTTTTTGTTTTTGATTTGGTTTATTTCTGCATACTCTCTTTTTTTCTTAATAAGTCTGTCTAGGGGTTTGTTTATTTTGTCTGTCTTCTCAAAGAACCAGCTATTGGTTTTATTCTGATCCCTAATTTTTAACTAGATATTGGTTCACTATTTTTAGGTTCTCATTCAGATGTATCCCTGACTTTAACGACTTTAACTGATAAAGGACACGTTTCTGGGTCAAAATCACATAGGTTTGGTTTGGTTTTATTATGTTGGGGTCTTTGGTGTGTATGTATTTGCTTTCTAGAATAAGATTATAAATTCAGATTATGCTTAGGCCTGCCAGAATGTAAAGGTTCATTATATTGCCATCCACTTCACATTCTTCTTTTTACTCATTATTTGCTTACACATCCTTGCACATTCCTGAGAGTCTGTTCAAATGCAAAAAATATTCTTCCCTTCGGTTTTTCTCTCTAAGGTATACAAACCATCAAGTCTATCCAATAAGACTATGTTATAGAACCCTGAATTAAGGTCATTATTGATTTACTAATAGAAACCAAATTTAAAATGAGTAGAATATTTAATATGACATATTTAAATAACTAGAATATTAAGATTCGTTCACTGTAGTTACCCATGTAGCTACAATTTATTGAGTGTTTAGTATGTATCAGATATTTTATGTTAACTAAATTCTTTGAGAATCCAATGAAGGTATAATTTTTCCTTGATGAAGTTTAGAGAAGTTAAAATATTTGATCAAATCAGACGTATAATAATATGTGGCAGAGGTAGAATTCAAATTTAAGTCTTTCTGCTTTGAAACCCATGCTTTTAATTGATATGCGTTAGTAATTCCACATAGGGCTTTCAGAATGCAGATATTAGTGAGATATATTTGGATTTTGCCAGCCCCAATATTTAAGAAAAGGAATGTTGTTTTGTAAACTGCCCTCAGACTGTTGTATAAAAAGGATAGGTGTTATTCTAGTTCAGTGAAAAGTGGTCATGTCCCATTTTTCACCAGGAGATGGTGGCAGAAATTAAAAACAAAATTTTTAAAGGGGACCCATCAGAGAAGTTTAAGTGAAGTGTGCATTCTTTAGAGATCAAGGTGGATGAGAGATTAGTCTAGAGCCAAGGAAGAGTGAGAGGTGCATATCATATTATAGTAGGCAGCCCAAAAATTGGGAGCAGAGGGAGCAAACGTATAAAATTATTCTTGGAACAATACTTTATAATAAAGAAAAATATTGGCTTCTTTTTTTATTTTATTAAAAATGATTTTGTTCTGCTTAGTTTTCAGGCGCTTAAAGTGTTGTGAGCAGAGACTTGTTTGGATTATGTGTTTCTCAGCTAGACTAAACAAATGTTAACAATGGATAAGTGCAAACACATTGGGCAGTTGCAGCTTGCCCAAGACCATTCCATCCTCAACCCTCAGAAATGGCATTGTGTGGACTGCAATACAACAGAGTCAATTTGGGCCTGCCTTAGCTGTTGCCATGTTGCCTGTGGAAGATATATTGAAGAACATGCACTCAAGCACTTTCAAGAAAGCAGTCATCCTGTTGCGTTGGAGTTGAATGAGATGTATGTTTTTTGTTACCTTTGTGATGATTATATTCTTAATGATAATGTAACTGGAGACCTGAAGTTACTACGAAGTACATTAAGTGCAATCAAAAGTCAGAATTACCACTGTACCACTCATAGTGGAAGGATTTTACGGTCTATGGGTACAAGTGATGATTCTTATTTCTTACATGATGGTGCCCAATCTCTGCTTCAAAATGAAGATCAAATGTACACTGCTCTTTGGCACAGGAGGAGGATACTAATGGGTAAAATCTTTCGAACTTGGTTTGAGCAGTCACTCACTGGAAGAAAAAAGCAAGAAGAACAATTTCAAGAAAAAATAGCAAAAAGAGAAGTGAAAAAAAGACGGCAAGAATTAGAGTATGAAGTTGAAGCAGAATTGGAAACTATCCCTCCAAGAAAGAGTTTACGTTTGCAAAGTCTAGCTCAGTCTGCCACAATAGAAATAGTTCCAATTCAAGTACCTCTACAAACCCCAGCATCACCAGCAAGAGATAAAGTAGTATCTACCTCAGAAGGTGTGAGATTAAAAAAAAACAGTCACTCCTCAGTTAAACGAAGGCCAATAGTAACACCTGGTGTAACAGGATTGAGAAATTTGGGAAATACTTGCTATATGAATTCTGTTCTTCAAGTGTTGAGTCATTTACTTATTTTTCGACAATGTTTTTTGAAACTTGATTTGAATCGATGGCTGGCTGTGACAGCTAGTGATCAGACAAGATCATCTTATAAGCATCCACCAATTACAGATACAGTATATCAAATGAGTGAAAGCCAAGAAAAAGATACAGGCTCTGTTCCCTGCAGATACCCAAGTTTATTATCAGGACTAAATGGTGGAGCATCAAAGAGTAGAAAGATGGAACTTATTCAGCTAAGGGAGCCAAGTTCACAATACATTTCTCTCTGCCATGAATTGCATACTTTGTTCCAAGTCATGTGGTCTGGAAAGTGGGCCTTGGTGTCACCATTCGCTATGCTACACTCAGTGTGGATACTAATTCCTGCTTTTCGTGGTTATGCCCAACAGGATGCTCAGGAATTCCTTTGTGAACTTTTGGATAAAATACAACATGAACTAGAGACAACTGGTACTAGGTTACCAGCTCTCATCCCCACTTCTCAAAGGAAACTTATTAAAAATGTTCTGAATGTTGTGAATAACATTTTTCATGGACAACTTCTTAGTCAGGTATGAATTTTTTAAATCTTATTTTCATCTTGGGAAATTGATGAAGTGAAACCTGAAAAATGCATATTCTCTGTATATCTAGTATGTTAGAGCTAGTACAGTTTTCAGGGAAAAATAGATCACTTTCATAAATGTGTATAAAGAAGTCAGCTCATTCATTTACAGTTGTTTTCTTCATGCATCATTGGAAGTAGTTTATATCCATGGTACCAAAGCTTTTTTGTGGGGAAGGAATGAGGAAACAGCTTCTTAGGCTAATAATATTGCATTCATTCTCCTAGCGACTGAGAAGAGGGTTTAATCCCACAGCAAACAGATTTGGAGATGCTGCTGTATTGGGAATGTGTTTGGCACACACTTGAGTCATTTCAGGGACCAAAGAGTGGTCCTGCATGGCTTCCTATAAAACCAAAGTGGGCCAGGTCTCAAAGGTTTAACAAGTAGGTAGGAAAATTTTGAGATAAATAAAAGTGATTCCCTCTAGAATAATCCTTAATTACAGCTGTAAGTTTCTGTTGTTGAGAAAAGGAATCATAAAACCAGAATCTTCCATCTGATCAATAGTTCTCTATAATGAGTGGACTTGTTGGTAGACTATTACTAGACATAAGGCTCTCATCTTTTCCATAGCACAGAGCTTTAAAAAAAATATTTTTTTAACTGAGGCAATTAGGCTGTTAGGTCATTTCCTTCCTCTGCACATCCACCTCTTTCTCAGTTCAACGTTCACTGTAGTGATACCACTTTTTGTTTTCATAGCACACTTCTCTGGAATAGAGTTTAAATATTTCAAATACAATTGTTCTTAGGGAATACCTATGAAGTCTGTTTCATGTAATGTTTCAGAAATGTAAAGATTCTACATTGTCCAATTAGCAAATAAGAGCTGTGCTTCTGATATTGCATGCAACTTTTTCTACCGTCTTTCTCTGTCATTTCTAACTTTTTATGTAAAAGTTTAAAATACACCATTATAAATATAAGTAATACATAGTTATAAGAAAACCTATATGATACAATAAATTTTGCAGAAAAAAAGAAAACCCATCCCCTAATCCCATAAATCCACAACCCACACATAAAACTACTAATATTTGGGTATATTCTAGTTTTTCTTTCACTTCTGCACATTTACATGTATTTCCTCTAATTGACTAGTCATGTCAAATTTACCTGCTTTTTTCATTTAATAATGTAAGGACTTTTCATAATCATTAAAATATTTGATCATTATTTTCACATTTCAAGGTCCATCATACATATATACCATAACCATTTATTTAACTATTCCTCTATTGTTGACTTGTAAACTATTTCCTATTTTCTATTATTATAATGTCACAATTAGGTAATACATTTTTTCTAGTGAATTCCTTAAGACAGAGTCCAAAAAGTAGAATTACTTTATCAAAGGGTAAGACTTTTGATACCTTATACAAATTTCTTTCCAGGAAATTACTGTTTTATATTTTGAATAGAGTAAGAGTGCCTATGTATTTGTTTTTTTTTTATGGATGAATTTTGAAATTAATATAAATTGTTATGACAGCTTTTTGTTCTCTTCCCTTTAAACTTGTAATACACTCTTGGGAAACTGGTCATTTCAGGAAATCCAGATGATTGGTTGTTGGAATGGCTCTTTTTTTTTCTTTTATTCAAGAAAATGTTCTCATAAGGTTAAACCCTGACATTACTGAGTCCCCAGACTAAATTTCAGGAGTGTTCTTTTCTTTGTGTCAATATGTTAAATCCAAAATCTACATCAGAACTGGCTTTATTTTTGTTGCCTGCTGTGGGAATATAGCTTATATGAAAGAGCTTAGAAATATTGTGGCTTATTTGATCTGTAAAGTCTGTCTTCAATTATGTACAGGGTTTGTTGGCATTAATGCTGCTGAATACATCACTGGAGTTATTACTGTATACCTTCCCAGTTACTGTTTTCCTGTGTAAGTTGTTAGAACTGCCTCATATTCTTTGTGGTTCCTGTGTTTTGATGAGGGTCTCAATGGTGTGATGTTCCCTTTAAGGGGGAGTACGACATCATTACTTATATGTATTGTCTTTTGAAATTATCAGTTCGTAGGGCTTCAAAACCTGTGTATACTAATATACTGTATATAAAAATATACTAACTACTTTATTTGTATCATAGTAAAGAGGCTATACGGATTTAAGGAAAAAAATCAATTGGAAAAGATGAAGAAGGAAAAGAGGAAAGAACCACAAGTCTAATACTCTAAACACATTAAGTGTACATAAATCTATATTAATATGTACACACACACACACAATGTGTATCTAATTAAATGAGTCTACAGTTGTATTTTACCTAAATTCAGATTTGACTAATGTCCTTAGAGCTTTTTTGTTTTTTTTGTTTTTTTTTTCTTTTTATTTTCTTTTATTATTTTTTTTGCAATTCTGCCTTTTTTTTATCATTAATCTACAATTACATGTGCAATATTACGGTTATTAAACTACCCCTTCATCAGGTCCCCCCCACCAACCCCATTACAGTCACTGTCCATCAGCGTAATGAGATGCTATAGAATCACTACTTGTCTTCTCTGAGTTGTACTGCCCTCTCCGTGCCCCCCCAACATTACATCTGCTAATCGTAATGCCCCTTTTTCCCTCTTATCCCTCCCTTCCCGCCCATTTTCCCCAGTCCCTTTCCCTTTGGTAACTATTAGTCCGTTCTTGGGTTCTGTGAGTCTGCTGCTGTTTTGTTCCTTCAGTATTTTTTCTTTGTTCTTATACTCCACATATGAGTGAAATCATTTGATACTTGTCTTTTTCGGCTTGGCTTATTTCACTGAGCATAATACCCTCTAGCTCCATCCATGTTGTTGCAAATGGTAGGATTTGTTTTCTTCTTATGGCTGAATAATATTCCATTGTGTATATGTACCACATCTTCTTTATCCATTCATCTACTGATGGACACTTAGGTTGCTTCCATTTCTTGGCTATTGTAAATAGTGCTGCAATAAACATGGGGGTGCATCTGTCCTTTTCAAATTGGGCTGCTGCATTCTTAGGGTAAATTCCTAGGAGTGGAATTCCTGGGTCAAATGGTATTTCTATTTTGAGTTTTTTGAGGAACCTCCATACTGCTTTCCACAATGGTTGAACTAATTTGCAGTCCCACCAGCAGTGTAGGAGGGTTCCCTTTTCTCCACATCCTCGCCAACATTTGTTGTTGTTTGTGTTTTGGATGTTGGCCATCCTCACTGGTGTGAGGTGATATCTCATTGTGGTTTTAATCTGCATTTCTCTGATGATTAGCGATGTGGAGCATCTTTTCATGTGCCTGTTGGCCATCTGAATTTCGTCTTTGGAGAAGTGTCTGTTCATGTCCTCTGCCCATTTCTTAATTGGATTATTTGCTTTCTGTTTGTTAAGGTGCATGAGTTCTTTATATATTTTGGATGTCAACCCTTTATCAGATACGTTTTTTATGAATATATTCTCCCATACTGTAGGATGTCTTTTTGTTCTACTGATGGTGTCCTTTGCTGTACAGAAGCTTTTCAGCTTGATATAGTCCCACTTGTTCATTTTTGCTTTTGTTTCCCTTGCCCGGGGAGATATGTTCATGAAGAAGTTTCTCATGTTTATGTCCAAGAGATTTTTGCCTATGTTTTTTTCTAAGAGTTTTATGGTTTCATGACTTACATTCAGGTCTTTGATCCACCTTGAGTTTACCTTTGTGTATTGGGCTAGACAGTAGTCCAGTTTCATTCTCTTACATGTAGCTGTCCAGTTTTTCCAACACCAGCTGCTGAAGAGGCTGTCATCTCCCATTGTATATCCAAGGCACTTTTATCAAATATTAATTGACTGTATATGTTTGGGTTAATGTTTGGATTTTCTATTCTGTTCCACTGGTCTGTGGGTCTGTTTTTGTGCCAATACCAAATTGTCTTGATTACTGTGGCTTTGTAGTAGAGCTTGAAGTCAGGGATTGTAATTCCCCCTGTTTTATTCCTCCTTCTCAGGATTGCTTTGGCTATTCGGGGTCTTTTGTGGTTCCATATGAATTTTAGAATTATTTGTTCCAGTTCATTGAAGAAAGCTGTTGGTAGTTTGATAGGGATTGCATTGAATCTGTAGATTGCTTTAGGTAGTATAGCCATTTTGACAATATTTATTCTTCCTAGCCAAGAGCATGGGATGCATTTCCATTTGTTAGTGTCCTCTTTAATTTCTCTTAGGAGTGTCTTGTAGTTTTCAGAGTACAGGTCTTTCACTTCCTTCGTTAGGTTTATTCCTAGGTATTTTATTCTTTTTGATGCAATTGTGAATGGAATTATTTTTCTGATTTCTCTTTCTGTTAGTTCATCATTAGTGTATAGGAAAGCAACAGATTTCTGTGTGTTAATTTTGTATCCTGCAACTTTGCTGAATTCAGATATTAGTTCTAGTAGTTTTGGAATGGAGTCTTTAGGGTTTTTTATGTACAATATCATGTCATCTGCAAATAGTGACAATTTGACTTCTTCTTTACCATTCTGGATGCCTTGTATGTCTTTGTTTTGTCTGATTGCTGTCACTAGGACCTCCAGTACTATGTTGAATAACAGTGGAGAGAGTGGGCATCCCTGTCTTGTTCCCGATCTTAGATGAAAAGCTTTCAGCGTCTCGCCGTTAAGTATGATGTTAGCTGTGGGTTTGTCATACATAGCCTTTATGATGTTGAGGTATTTGCTGTCTATAGCCATTTTGTTGAGAGTTTTAATCAGGAATGGATGCTGAATTTTGTCAAATGCTTTTTCAGCATCTATGGAGATGATCATGTGGTTTTTGTTCTTCTTTTTGTTGATGTGGTGGATGATGTTGATGGATTTTCGAATGTTGTACCATCCTTGCATCCCTGGGATGAATCCCACTTGATCATGGTGTATGATCCTCTTGATGTATTTTGAATTCGGTTTGCTAATATTTTGTTGCGTATTTTTGCATCTACGTTCATCAGGGATATTGGTCCTGATTTTCTTTTTTGGTGAGGTCTTTGCCCGGTTTTGGTATTAGACTGATGCTGGCTTCATAGAATGAGTTTGGAAGTATTCCCTCCTCTTCTATTTTTTGGAAAACTTTAAGGAGAATCGGTGTTATTTCTTCTCTATATGTCTGGTAGAATTCAGAGGTGAATCCATCAGGCCCGGGGGTTTTGTTCTTGGGTAGTTTTTTGATTATCAATTCGATTTCGTCGCTGGTGATTGGTCTGTTTAGTTTTTCTGTTTCTTGCTTGGTTAGTCTTGGAAGGTTGTATTTTTCTAAGAAGTCCATTTCTTCTGTGTTTTCCAGCTTGTTAGCTCATTTCTGATTGTGTTTATGTGTGTAGATTCTCTTTTTCTCTTAATGAGTCTCGCTAGGGGTTTATCTATTTTGTTTATTTTTTCAAAGAACCAGCTCTTGGTTTTATTGATTTTTTCTATTGTTTTATTCTTCTCAATTTTATTTATTTCTTCTCTAATCTTTATTATGTCCCTCCTTCTGGTGACTTTGGGCCTCATTTGTTGTTCTTTTTCCAATTTCAGTAATTGTGTCTTTAGACTATTCATTTGGGAATGTTCTTCCTTCTTTAAATAGGCCTGGATTGCAATATACTTTCCTCTTAGAACTGCCTTTGCTGCGTCCCACAGAAGTTGTGGCTTTGTGTTGTTGTTGTCATTAGTCTCCATATATTCTTTGATTTCTGTTTTGATTTGGTCGTTAACCCATTGATTAATTAGGAGAGTGTTGTTAAGTCTCCATGTATTTGTGAGCCTTTTTGATTTCTTTCTAAAATTTATTTCTAGTTTTATACCTTGGTGATCTGAGAAGTTGGTTGGTAGGATTTCAATATTTTTGAAATTACTGAGGTTCTTTTTGTGGCCTAGTATGTGGTCTATTCTGGAAAATGTTCCATGTGCACTTGAGAAGAATGTGTATCCCATTGCTTTTGGGTGTAGACTTCTGTAGGTGTCTGTTAGGTCCATCTGTTCTAGTGTGTTGTTCAGTGCCTCTGTGTCTTTACTTATTTTCTGTCTGGTTGATCTGTCCTCTGGAGTGAGTGGTGTGTTGAAGTCTCCTAAGATGAATCCATTGCTGTCTATTTCCTCCTTTAATTCTGTTAGTATTTGTCTCACATATGCTGGCGCTCCTGTGTTGGGTGCATATATATTTATAATGGTTATATCTTCTTGTTGGACTGACCCCTTTATCATTATGTAATGTCCTTCTTTATCTTTTGCTACTTTCTTCGTTTTGAAGTCTATTTTGTCTGATACAAGTACTGCAACACCTGCTTTTTTCTCTTTGTTGTTTGCATGAAATATCTTTTTCCATCCCTTCACTTTTAGTCTGTGTATATCTTTGGATTTGAGGTGAGTTTCTTGTAGGCAGCATATAGATGGGTCTTGCTTTTTTATCCATTCTGTTACTCTGTGTCTTTTGATTGGTGCATTCAGTCCATTTACATTTAGGGTGATTATTGATAGGTATGTACTTATTGCCATTGCTGGCTTTAGATTCGTGGTTACCAAGGGTTCAAGGGTTGCTTCTTTACTATCTAACAATCTAACTTAACTTTCTTGTTAAGTTATTGTAAACACAGTCTGATGTTTCTTTCTTTCTCTCCCTTCTTATTCCTCCTCCTCCATTCTTTCTATAATAGGTGTTTTATTCTTTGCCTTTAGTTAGTATTTGGATGGTCTGCTTTCTTTGCTATGATTTTATTTTCTCTGGTGACATCTTTTAGCCTTAGGTGTGCTTCCATCTAGAGCAGTCCATTTAAGATATCCTGTAGTGGTGGTTTATGAGAGGCAAACTCTCTCAACTTTCGTTTGTCTGGAAATTGTTTAATCCCTCCATCATATTTAAATGATAATCGTGCTGGATACAATATTCTTTGTTCGAGGCCCTTCTGTTTCATAACATTAAATATATCATGCCATTCTCTTCTGGCCTGTAAGGTTTCTGTTGAGAAGTCTGATGATAGTCTGATGGGTTTTCCTTTGTAGGTGATCTTTTTTCTCTGTCTAGCTGCCTTTAATACCCTGTCTTTATCTTTGATCTTTGCCATCTTAATTATTATGTGTCTTGGTGTTGTCTTCCTTGGGTCCCTTGTGTTGGGAGATCTATGAGCTTCGGTGGACTGCGAGACTACTTCCTTCCCCAGCGAGGGAAAGTTTTCAGCAATTATTTCTTCAAAGACACTTTCTATCCCTTTTTCTCTCTCTTCTTCCTCTGGGTACTCCTATAATGCGAATATTGTTCCGTTTGGATTGGTCACACAGTTCTCTTAATATTCTTTCATTCCTAGAAATCCTTTTATCTCTCTCTGCCTCAGCTGCTCTGTACTCCTGTTCTCTGTTTTCTATTCCATTAACAGTCTCTCGCATCTCATCCATTCTGCTGTTAAGCCCGTCGATCGCTTGTCTGATTTCTGTATTGTCTTTCCTCAGTTCCCTCACTTCCTCCCTCAGCTCTTGCACATTTCTCTGTAGGTCCATCAGCATGGTTATGACTTTTATTCTAAATTCTTTTTCAGGGAGGCTGTGCATTTCCATCCCTTCAGACTCCCTCTCTGGGGTTGTCTGGTTGATTTTGGTCTGAACCATATTCCTCTGTCTTTTCATGGCTATATAATTCGTCACTGATAGTTGCCACGTATGTCAGCTGGGCTCTTTAAGACTTTAAAAAGAGAAGAAAAAAAAGAGAAAAGAAAAGAAAAAAAAAGAAAGAAAGAAAGAAAGAAAAAAAAAGAAAGAAAAGAAAAAACAAAAACAAAACAAAAAAAAACAAAAAAAAAGCCCACCAGACGTAGATTCTGTGGGAATGCTGTAGGTGGCGCTATTGCCCCACTATTCCACAGCTGTGACTGCACCACTCCGCAGGGCCCTTTATCGCTCTGGCACGGGTGGGAACGAATAGGAGGCTGTTGATCTCAGTGAGAAGTGTAAGTATGGCTACGCTTCCTCAGTCACCAGCTAAGGCGTCTGAAACTCCCCAGGACTCCCAGCCTGCTGGGCTGAGTGTGCTGGGGCGATCCGGCTCCTCCGCTGGGCTCCTGTCTCTTTAAGACCGCTGAAGAAAGCGCGCGCTTTTTTTTTTTCCTTCCCGGGAGCCGGCTGCAAGCACCCTGGCACGTTCCCCGCTCAGATCCTGCCCCTCTGTCTCTCCAATCTCCGCTGCACTGCGCAATGTGGGTCAGCGCTCCCCGCGCAGATCACCGGGGCTGGCTACTTCGCGGGGTGCACTTCCACTCCCTCCCGGCTCTGAATCCTCTCCTCCCGCCGGTGCGCTGGGGTGGGGGAGGGCTCGGGTCCCGCCGGGTCGCGGCTCCGTATCTTACCCGCCTCTTGGGGTGCCGAGTCCTCTCGGGTGTAGCTGCACGCTGTGCGCTTTCCTGTGTATTCTCGTCTCTCTTTTAGGAATAGATGTATTTGCTGTGTTTTCGTAGCTAAATATAGTGTTGGGAGGAGATTTCTGCCGCCCTGCTCACACTGCCATCTTCCCGGAAGTCCAGAATCCATTTCATGCAACAAATGTGTGTTGAGTACCTACCATGTGCCAGGCACTATTTTAGGCTCTTGAGATCTATGGATGAGCAACACTGACAACCTCCTGCCCTCATGGAGAGTGTGTTCTAGTGGAAGTTGGCAGACTGTAAACAACAGGTTAAAAATTTTAAAAAGGTTAGATAAACAGTGTAGTAGAAGGTGGGAATGATGAGGGTGTGGGAGTGACAGGCCAGGTGGTGGGTGCTATTCTAAATGAGATGGTCAGGGAGGGCCTCCTGGGGGAGGTGGCCTTTGAGCCAAGACTTGAAGCTGATGAAGGAGAGAGTCCCAGGGTGTGAAGATGGCCAGGGCAGAGCCCATGAGGTGGCAGGGAGGCCCAGCCAGCTTAAGAAAGGGAAACCAGCCAGCCAACTGGCCTGGAGTGAATGAGGAGAAGAGAGGCTGGATGGGAGGAGAAAGGTCACAGGGGCCAGACCAGGAAGGGCCTCAAGAGACACTGTTAAGCAGCTGGGTTTCTATTCCAGGTGGGATGGGGAGCCCTGGGAGGCCCCTGAGCAGAGAAGAGTTATGTTCTGCCTTAGGTTTAAAAGATCACACAGGGAGCAGTAGGGACAGGGGTGGAAACAGGAGACCAGCCAGGTGTGGCCAGAGGGAGACTAGGTGGCTTGCATGGTATGGTGCCCTGTAGCACATCTCTTTGGCACCCTGTGGTTTCAGCTGCAGCTGGGCCGGGAGCTGTGGGGCTTCTCCAAAATGATGCAAACTACTCGGCCTGGAAATATGGGGGCTATGCCTCCTAACTAGTGGCGGAGGCTCTTCTTGGAGACACACAGGTCCCCATGGAACTGAGACCCCATTGCCTGGAGCAGTGACCTTGAAAATGCACACACCCTCCTATTGGCTTTTCCTCCTCCCCGTCCTCACCTTCCCTGCTCCCTCCCACCTGCCTCCTAGGATCATCTTCCAGAGAAGCCACCTGACCCCAGTCTTTGGCTCCGATGCTGGTTTCAGGGGCCCCCAAATGGCACAGGTGGAGGCTGAGAGAGGCAACCATACCTGCCTGCATCTTGGAGGTAGAGTCATGGTTCCCAGGACGGTTGGATGCGGATGTGAGACAGAAGGTCGGTGGCGCTCTGAGGCTTTTGGCAGCATAAGTGACAGGACGGAGCTGCCGTCACGGGGAAGACACTGCTGGTGGGGATGGGAAATGGCGTAGCCACTGTGGAAACAGCGTGGCAGCTCCTCATAAACAAAAAGGGAAATACCGTATGGCCCAGCGGTCCCACTTCTGGGTGTAAACCCAGAAGAACTGAAAGTGGGGTCTCCAAGAAATATTTGTACACCATGTTCATAACATAAAAGGCACAAGGTGGAAGCACCCTGAGTGTTGTCAACGGATGAATGGATAAGCAAAATGTGACACGTGCACACGATGGACTACCAGCCTTCAAAAGGAAGGAAACCCTGGCACAGGACTGCAGACATGCTGAGTGAAGTAAGCCAGTCACAAAGGAAAAAATGCTGTATGACTCCACTTATATGAGATAACTAGAGACATTAAGGTCACAGGACCAGAAAGTGGAACAGTGGCTGCCAGGGACCGGGGCCACGGAGAACGGGGAGTTAGTGTTTAATGGGGACAGTCAGTTGGGAAAGATGTGAAAGTTCTGGAGATGGATGGTGGGGATGGTCAAGCAACAGTGTTAATGTTCTTACAGCCAGAGCTGTGCACTTAAAAATGGTTAAGATGGTAGGTATTTTATCACAATGACAGTTCTTATAAATTTTTTTAAAGAGTGCAGGTTTGAGCCTGTTAAGTGGGAGAAACCTGTTAGACCCACAGATGGAGAAGTCAAGTTGGCAGTGAGGTCTATGAGCCAAGTTCAGGAGAGCAGTCCGGGCTGGGAGGATAGATGGGAAAGCAGTTGGCATATTGATGGTCTTCAAAGCCAAGACACTGGATGAGATCACTGAGGGGATAAATGGAGACAGAGAAGAGTACCCAGAACTGTGCCTTGGAATGCTCCACATTGAGAGGTGGAGGAGAAGACGGGGAGCCAGCCAGGGAGACCAAGAAGGAGCAGGGCCGAGGAAGGAGGCAACCGGGGGACCATGTTGTCATCACCAACTCTGCCAGCTGCTGCCAACAGGCTGACAGTCCTTTCCCTCTGACAGCTGGCATGGTGGATATTTTTAGCCACCCACTTTCCCAGAAGCCACTCTGCCCTCCCTGCCTACCTGACCACCCAGCTCAGAGGCCTCTACTGGGCTCCAGCTCAGCACTGGGGCTCGCACACACAGTGGCTTAGAGGGTGGGGTTTGCTGCGTGAGCTTTTGCAGAACCTTCATTACATGTGGGCGAAGAAAGTAAAAGTGATTTGGGCTTTTAATGAAAATTACTTCAGTTCATTTTAAAACCGAAGCCTAGGGAATGTTTGAAGAAGCAGCTCAGCCATTTCTTCCCTGTCCTGAGCATAAACTGACCACATTGATAAACTGGTTCTTTGTAGCTCAGGGCCCATCTTGCCCTGCCTTCCTTTTCAGAGGCTCTTCCTCTGTGTGCCCAACTGGGGATACGTTATATCCCCTGCCCTGGTGCCACGTCTTACTAGCATCCTGTGTCTTCCATCCAATTTGAAGGCAGTAAGAAATCAGTCACCTTTATGAAGCACCTACTATGCGCCGGGCCCCCAGCTCAGAGCCCGGCACACGTCACGTCGTTGCGCCCACAGCAGTCCTGGGATGGATACACAATGACCCCATTTTGCAGAAGAGGAAGCTCAGAGCTTCCCTGGCTTGCCCAGGGCCACACAGCTAGGAGCTCTCGCTTCCCATCCAGGTCATTTGGCTCCATCCAGCCTGGTCGCTGCTTGGCCAGGCCGCCCCTCACAGCGCAGAGAGGCACTGGGTCTTCCGGGTTGACGTGACTGCCCCCCTCCCATTCCCTAGCATGTAGAATGTGCCCGGTGATTTCCCCTGATGGATGGAATGCCTTCTACTTGTCTTTCCTCCTTTGACATGGGGCAGGGCTGGGGAGGGACGTCCCAGGCAGCCACGGTGGGGACACTTTAGGATCTCTGACAATGATCCTGGCTCCTCTACCCTCAACTCTCGCCATCGACTGACTGGAGTGGTGGCTTTGGGTGACAACATGGTGAAGCTGGGGTGAGAAGCAGCTGTGCTAAAGCCACGTTTAACCCAGACTGGATGTTTACTTGGGCTGGCTCTATGTGAGGGGTGTGAGGGGTTGATGATGGTTATGGAAGCGGCCAGAGCTCCCCCAAGCTGCTCCTTGGCACCCCTGCTGGGCCACAGAGCAGGGCGGGTGCTCCTGCAGAACAACAGGACCCTAAGTGTTGGGTCCAAGGCCCCCATCCTGGGCTGTGTTAGCTGTCTCTCACTCTGCATGGAGAAGACTGTCCTGGGCCAGTGAATGTGCAAGGCTTCTACCCCAGACTGCTGTGACGTAGATTAGTTAATGAACACCAAGTCAGCTTTACTTTAATTAGAGATTTGTGTGTGTTTTCCACATATTCTATGATAACATATATTGTATACATATGCATATATATCTGTATATAACATGTCTATATAATATATATTATACTACCTATTAATATATAATATATACTAATGTATAATAATATGTTATTATTGTAATTAGAAAAGATGCTATTTTTAAGAGTCAAACGCACTTTGGAAACCACGCTGATACCATTACCCACTCAAGGCCCAGACTCTGGGACCTTTCCTCTATTGTTCTTGAACTTCCCTGAAGCTATGCAGGGAGGCAGGGGTGGGGAGAGATGTGAACAAGGGGTGGAAACTGGAGTCGTGGCACTGACCTACATACTTGTCTTTGCCCAAGTTGTTTAGAATCTCTGGGCCTCAGTTTTCCTCCTCTGTAAAACGGGAATAATAATGCTTCTCACACACAATTGCTGTGAAAATTAAATGAGAGCATGCATGCCATGCGCTTAGCAGAGGGCTGGCCCACTGTCACCGTGGGCACCTAAATGTGTCGTGAAAGCAGGCCAGAATGGACCTCCCTCCACGTTGTATTATGGGTACCCACATGCAGATTTGCTAGCCCGCCATACTGGGGACACTAGCCCAATTCCATGCCTACACAAAGTCACACCCCACCCTCCCCACCACTGTCAAACCTAGGGTTTACTCAGGACTAAAAGTAAACTTAGGCACCTCTGTGTTGAGGTGTTGGCTTACCTAACAAAGTATTTTACAGGTGGCAGCTATTCTGTAATGGTAAGGGTACTTTGCAAGGGAGCTTTTGCAAAGCCAACATCAATTCCAAAAATGCAGCAGTAGGGCTGATGTGCCCACCCTTTGCCTCTGTTTTCAAGGTGTTCTGAAGACCCAAGTCCCATTATTAACTTTCCCGGGTGGATCGGCAGGAGCTGCTGAGGCATTTCTCTGCAAAGACGGGGTGCCCCAGTCACCGAGGTATGTGTGTCCATCTGGCTTAAGTGGGTGGTGGGGGACAAGCCCACACACACCCCATTAACTTTAACAACAAAGCTTCTGCACACCTCAGTCCTCCAGAGAGAACGGAGCTGTGGGCCCAGAGATTCTGACGGGCCAGACTAACCAAGGCTAGGGGGTTCACAGAGGGTCTCTGGAACTGGCAGGTCCCTGAGAGATGGCATATATTCCTGACAGAGGGAGATAATAGAAAAAGTCTGAGAACAGAAACTAGCAATTTCTCAGTGTAGGTCATCACCCATTAGAGAGCTAGATCATTTCATAGGGGGTAATGAGCACCTTTGGAAAATGAAGTAGAAATAGGAATATCATTGTATATCTTACATAGGAATGGTAAAGACGCTGGTGAAACTGTGTATTTCTTCCTGTGTGTCGTGGTCAAACATTTTGAAAAATACTTTATCATGTGTAGAAATATATTTCAGATCTTGTAGCTTCTAATACACTGTTTTACAAACGTTTTTGACAACAATCCACAGTAACACATTTTGCATTGTAAACCAGTACACATCTCAGACACACAACTGAAACGGAAGTTTCAAAAAGCAGCACGGACTCCCGCTTTATGCAGTGTATTCTGGTATTTTCTATTCCCATCTGTTCTGTTCTCTTCTACTTTTCAGAAGATGCTGGCCTGGCCTAATTTATTTCATGACCCGCTGACCAGTGTCCACTTAGACTTTAAAAACACTGCTTTAATATGCCTAGAGGGCATAGCTATATGGTAGGTCACAGCAGATCTGGTGTTCATAATGAGGACCCTGGGTCATCAAGGAAGAGTTTATGGATCCAATATGCTATTTCAAGTTCCAAGAACACGTATGGTGCATATTAGAAATGTTGATATTCTCCAAACAGTTGGCATACAGAGCTCTGGATCCTCAGGGAGCTGCTGGAAAATCCTCTTTGGTGGGATCCCTGATGCCAGATAACACAGATGTTGCTCTGTTTGCTGAGTGGAGGGAGGTGAGCCAGATGGTTTGTGGGGAGAGAGGATTCTTCTCTCTTTGGAGGAGATGTATCCACTCTTCCCAGGGCTAGCAAATCTGCATGTGGATATCCACTCCTCCTGCCATACCTAAATGGGCCCTTCTGGCCTAAAAATCAGTCTACCTTCCTGAGGTACATAACTGAGTTCTCCCAGGGGGGGAGGTCCAGAAACAGCATTCTCCCTCTGTAACCGAAGGCATATTGATCTCAACCAGAGCTCTTGTACTAAACAGCCATTTTCTCGTGACTGATGTGGGTCTAGAGGAATTTCAGGGCCACGGCCCCTTCCTCCCATTGCTCCTGCTTTGCAGCGGCTTCCTTTTCCTGCCCTGGGTGTGTAGCCTGAAGTTTACCTTCCCAAACCGACTCAGTGGCTTGCTCACCCACGCACGTGATGCCTCCATGTTCCAGCACAAGCAAAGGACATGAGAGGCATGTAGATTGTTTTTTAAAAAACCTGAATAGAGAAAGCATTCAGAGTTAAGATTTTTTTATTGTGGTAAAATATTCATAACATAAATGTTACCATTGTAACCATGTTTGAGTGTGTAGTTCAAGGGCATTAAGTATATTCACATTGTTTTGTAATCATCACCAGCATCATCTCCAGAACTTTTTTGTCTTCCCTAACTGGAAGGCTGCACCCATGAAACAATAACTCCGTATCCCCTCACCCACCAGCTCTTGGGAACCACCATCCCACTTTCTGTCTTTAGGATTTTGACGACTCTACTACCTCCTATAAGTGTGTGTCCCTTTGCAGCTGGCTTATTTCACTTAGCAAAATGTTATAATGTGTCAGGACTTCCTTCCTTTTTAGGCTGAATAGTATTCTCTTGTATAGACATACCACATTTTGCTTATTGTCCGTTTTTGATAGACAGTGGGGTTGCTTCCACCTTTTGCCTAAGGTGAATAATGCTGTTATGAAATGGATGTACAAATGTCTCTTAAAGACCCAGCTTTCAGTTCTTTGGGGTACATACCCAGAAGTGGAATGGTTGTATCATATGGTAATTCTATTTTGAGTTTTTTGAGGAACCATCACATGGTTTTCCATAGCAGAGTTAAGATTTTAAAGAACTCCATCATGGGGGGATTTGGAGAGATTTTAAAAAGTGCAATTTTCATATGCTTAAATTGGATCAGCAGAACAATAGTCCTCCTAATAATGATAGTGACCAGAGCCACTGAGCACTGAGTGGGTGTGTGGCTCCTTGCTAGCCACCCTCCTGCAGTCTCTCATTTGACCCTTTTGACACTGTCTGAGACAACAGGTCCTGCAGTCAGGTCTTCTGGCAGGTGCAGCAGAGGAGGGTCAGAGAGGTTAAGCGGCTGCCCCCGACCTGCAGCATGAGAACCTGGAACTGGAGCCTACAATCTTACCTCCATGCTCTCTGTGCCCTGTCTCTCTCTGTCTCTTTCTGTCTTGGGTTCGACCGATTTGTCTTCTCTCCTTCAGTTCTTTTTTAGTCTGTTTTGTGTCCATGAACTGAACAAAATCCTAGAAGAGGGCAGTGGTGGACCAGTCGTAGCCAACACTCAAACCCTGGGTGCTGGCAGCCCCACCACCTTCCTGCAAGCACAGCCTCTGACTCTAGTACACCGCTGCCGTTTCTGATGCACTCACCTGAAATGATCTGATAGGCTAGCCCCCAGCGCAGGCCCGGCCACCTGCATGTTCAGCCACGTTCTCTAGGAATGAAAGGATCAAAGAAAGAATGAAGGAGGGAGCCGACAAGGTAGCCACCCTCCAGAAGGACCCCGTGCCCTTGCTTGCTCGCAGATTCGACCATCTGGTGGCGATCGAGCGTGCAGGAAGGGCAGCTGACGGCAACTACTACAATGCGAGGAGAGTGAACATCAAGCCCTTGGTTGACCCAGTTGATGATCTTTTCCTTGCAGCACATAAGATTCCTGGAATCTCGTCAACCGGTAAGCGAGGGACACTGAGAATTCAACAAGAATGTGTTAGCACTAAATGCCTTTTTATCGACTCTTAAACACATGACAGGGAAGAGTTAGTTATATGGGGACATCATTTTCCACTCCAGAGATGGCCTTTGTTTGTCATGGTCAGTATAGACAACCATAACAGTCATTTAGAAATCCTACATTCCCACAAGTAAGAAACGGAAATGACACTTAATCAGGCAATTCTATTTGCCCAACTCTGAAATATCAAAGCTAAACAATAACAGCAATAAAATCAAGGTATGGCATATTATTTTGGTCATACAGGACAGATGTATCATGTATACCATGTATCATCTTATGAAGCATATTAGTTTCTAAATATATGTTAGATAGATGATTAGTGCAAAGTTTTGATTGCTAATAACATAATGTGCTCATTTGTGTTTGTACAGAATTTTATAGTTTTCAAAGAGGTTTCACGTCCCTCATATTGTTTAAGCTGCTTTACAGCTGAGGTGGGTAAAGCAGGTATAGTGTTCAAAAATGAGGCCTAGGGAGGTTTCTTGAGGTTGCCTAGCTAATCAGTGGTGCTGATTGAATTAGGAATAGAGTGCAGACTCTTGGGACTCTCCCAATATGAGATGCTTTTCATTGGAGTCATATTACCTCATGAATTCCTGAAAGGCTTGACATAACTCCGGAGGAGAACCAGTGTTCCTCCCCTGGGGTAGGTATCAGACCTGGCGTAATGAAGGCCTGTTTGTCATTCTGCTTATTTATTCTCCCCATTCAAACACTTCAGAGTGTTTCCCAGATTCATTAGTTGCCTTTGGCTTTTGAGGTTTTGATGAGACAATGAAAATCTTCCGGGCTGAGTAGAAAATGTCTGCAAATTTCCCTGGTGTTTTCCCAGAAGAGGCCCTGGGTGTGGTACAAACAGTTGGCTCGCGCTTCCTGTCTCTCTGGGCTGGGCAGGCACAGAGGGTCTAAGGCTGGGGGGAGGCATTCCCAGAATGGAGAAGGAATGGATCTCTGAGTCCAGAGGGGCGGTCAGGGTCCAAAGGAGCTGCTAGCACACACACACTTCCCCCAGTTGATGTGAAGCAGGGCAGGGACTTGGGACGAGCATCATGATTAGCTCTCCCTGCCTATGATGAAAAATGCCAACATATAAACTGTACAGTGAGAACAGGAGGGACTCCATTTTAAGGCTAAGATTCCATTTTAAAGACCAGGGACTTAGGAAGTAAGATTCCTAACATATTCTTTGGTAATCAGCCATCAACCCACCCAATCTTAAGGCAGGGCAAGCAGTCCTCACTGGTATGTTCCCAGCGCTTGAGGGAAACCACTATCTTGGAGAAGAACAGGATCAAGAAATTCCTTGTATTAAGTTTATCTTACAGAATTATCTAGAGGACTGACTGGGGATAGTGACATAATGTCTCTCACCAGACATTTGCCCTTTGCCCCATTCTTGAAAGCCTGATAAGACAGAATCCTAAGCCCTAAAGTGTGCCTCTGCTCTGAGGTTGCTCACACTCCCCTTTTTTCGAGTGTGTACTTTTTGCCTTAAATAAAGACTTTTACTACTCAACTTACTGTGTTTTGTCTCTGCGCTCCTCCCGTGGTCTTTGTTACTTTGCTATTTCATTCTATTTTCCAGACTTAAGCACTAGTTTTTTCTTCTCTGTCCTACTTCAGGCAAGTAGGGAAGGCTACTGAGATCTCTGATGTGAGCTTGCAAGTTCCTGTTGCCGGGGTGACCCAGACAGGACTGCAGCTGTATGATCATGCTCCTTTGTAGCCTGTCTGAAAATCCCTTTCTCTGCCTTTGGGAAGTTCTCAAAACACAATCTCACTCCATCCAGTGCTCTGTGCCTCCCCCAAATCCTGGGGTGGTAGGGGCTTAGTCCCCATGCTATGCAGATTCAAGTGGACACTGGACGCCAGGTGACCCTGGCTTTAGGAGTTAGCAAGGGATCTGCCCTATGCTGAGCAGGAGTTCAATGAGCTTCCCTCTCCTCCCTCTATTCTCCCTTGCTCCCTGCTCCCTGCTCCCTGTACAGCTGCTGCCATACCCTGCTGCTCTCACTTTAATGAATTCCTTCCTTACCTACACTTGTCTGACATGCTTGATAATTCTTTCAGAGTCAAGAACCCTCCCCCCTCCAGGTTGAGGTTTTGCCTGGTACGCAGGGAGAGACCTCCCCAGATGCAGCTGCCTGGAAACAGGTGGACCCCTGATCTGTGCTGATCCCCCCAGTGGTGACCCCAAGATCCCAAAGGAAGCAAGTGAAGCCCACTGTTTGTGCCTTCAAACTGCCCTCTCTGTGGACCCCTAGCCCCTTCTCTTGGTCTCAGGAAGCCAAGCCCCTCTAGGTTCCTTGCACCCCCATCAGGGATACCCCCTGAATATTCCTTTCTCCCCTGTGCTCCAACAACTCCCCTACTCCTCAGTTTCCATGGGCAGCTGCCTTGTCATGGATATTGCATTCAATTGAGAATCAAGACACCCACCCTCCCACTTGCCATGCAGGTACTGCCCCTCTCAGAGACGCTGCAAGTTCCGTCAAGTGAGGAAAGCAAGGCCACAGACAGAACTGACCAGAGGCGAGAACACAATGAAACTCATGCTAAAGAGCAGAGACAAAATAGACAAAATATTGTGGGGAAAAAATTCAACTGAGTAAATTTGAAATCTAATTGGCTTTATTAAGTGATTCATGAGTCAGGCAGCATCCCATCTAGCAAGTAGAGAGATGCTCTGAGGAGTCGTACAAAATGGAAGGTTTTTGTAGGAAGGAGGTGGGACAAGTAGTTATTAGCAAAAGTGAAAAAGGAGATTCAAGCAAGGTCACCTCCCCTTAGAGGGGAAACCATGGGTGCAGATTTCTTCATCTTCTGGCAGGAGGGAATGGAGAGGGCCCACAGGACAGATGACCTCATTCGTGCTGGCCAGAAAATTCCTGATTGACTGTTAAAAGATCACATTCCTAGAACTGGTTGAAACTGTAATTAAGTCAGTTTGAGGGGAGCAAATGACTCAATTTAGGCTTGTTTCTTTGTTAACAATACCAGTGCGAGGACTTGTTCATTTCTGTTCCTTCAATGGGCTGTCATGGATCTAGAAAACCGTTCTGAGAAAAATCCTCAGGGTGTGGACCTAAGGCATTTGGTCATTCACAATTGTCTCATTCTTTAGGTGAGAGTCTAAATGCTTGAGGTGGGTCAGCTCTGGTTCCTCTCTCCCCATCTCACAGTGAATGCTCACCGTTGACAGAATCCTGCCCCATGTTCTAAGCCTTTGTAGAAACAGACACGAAAACAGTCGTACTACTATTCTGTAGCTGTGGGAACCCTGGTCCTCTGTCTTTGAGGCCCTAGTTATCTTGAGGCGACAGCAACCAACTTCTAGAGGTGGATCCAGCTGACTTCTAGTCTACAGAATCCCCCAGAGGTACCTGGACACAGGGCCAAATGCTGCTCCTAGAGCACCACCTCAAAGGGTACAGGCTACAAGACTTGTTATTTTTTTCATCTTGTTTCTACAAGGGTGGAAGTGTCTGTTAATTATTTTTAGCCATCTATCCTGAACATCATTCATTTCACCACTGAATTAGTTAATTGTTAACATATATTTATTCTAGCATTTATTACACCAATTAACAAACCCTCTGATGCCTATTATCAGATTGGCCTTTAGACTGTGGGCTCCAAATGCTAATCAAATACTCCTGGGGTGTCTATTCCTGATTAGGTTACTCCAGATGTTAACCAGGCACCCCTGTGGTACTGATTAAAATTAATTGGCACACATACATTTCACATTCCTTAGACAGAAGCCTTTAAAGAAAACTACAGATTTGACTTTAACAATCTATACCAGTTCCCTTCTGCAGTGGAATGACTCTGGTGACACCAATGGGGCTCAGGGCAGTAGGGCCCCTTTCTGAGTAGGGGCCAATTAAAAAGAGAGGAAGTGCTGAGGGTCTCTAGACCCACATCTCTTGTGGACCTGGCACCATCAGCACAGAGCATGCTCCATCTGTGACTAGAGAATGTGCCCCAATAGGGTCACAGCCCCACTCTGGTGAGTTCTTAACCTCACTCGTTTTTGTTTGTTTTTTTAATTATTTTTCAATTTTTTAATTTTGTTATCATTAGTGTACAATCACTTGATCAACATTATAGTTACTAGACCCCCTATTATCAAGTCCCCCCACACACCCCATTACAGTCACTGTCCATCAGTGTAGTAAGATGCTATAGAATCACTACTTGTCTTCTCTATAAATACTGCCTTTCCCGTGTCCCTCACCGCTGCATTACGTGTGCTAATTGTAATGCCCCTTTCGCCCCTTATCCCTCCCTTCTGACACATCCTCCCCAGTCCCATTCCCTTTAGTAACTGTCAGTCCATTCTTCGGTTCTGTGAGTCTGCTGCTGTTTTGTTCCTTCAGATTCTCCTTTGTTCTTATACTCCACAGATGAGTGGAATCATTTCATACTTCTCTTTCTTTACCTGGCTTATTTCACTGAGCATAATACCCTCTCACACCATCCATGTTGTTGCAAATGGTAGAATTTCTTTTCTTCTTGTGGCTGAATAATATTCCATTGTGTATATGTACCACATCTTCTTTATCCATTCATCTACTGATGGACACTTAGGTTGCTTCCATTTCTTGGCTATTGTAAATGGTGCTGTGATAAACATAGGGGTACATATGTCTTTTCCAAACTGGGCTGCTGTATTCTTAGGGTAAATTGCTAGGAGTGCAATTCCTGGGTCAAATGGTATTTCTATTTTTAGTTTTTTGAGGAACCTCCATACTGCTTTCCACAACGGTTGAACTAGTTTACATTCCCACCAGCAGTGCAGGAGGGTTCCCCTTTCTCCACATCCTCGCCAATATTTGTTGTTGTTGTCTTTTCGATGTTGGCCATCCTAACTGGTGTGAGGTGATATCTCATTGTGGTTTTAATTTACATTTCTCTGATGTTTAGTGACGTGGAGCATCTTTTCATGTGCGTGTTGGTCATCTGAATTTCTTCTTTGGAGAAGTGTCTGTTCAGCTCCTCTGCCCATTTTTTAATAGGCTTATTTGCTTTTTGTTTCTAGAGTTACATGAGCTATTTATATAATTTGGATATCAACCCCTTATTGGATATGTCATTTATGAGTATATTTTCCAATACTGTAGGATGCCTTTTTGTTCTATTGATAGTGTCCTTTGCTGTACAGAAGCTTTTCAGCTAGATATAGTCCCACTTGTTCACTTTTGCTTTTGTTTCCCTTGCCCGGGGAGATATGTTCATGAACAAATTGCTCATGTTTATGTCAAAGAGATTTTTGCCTATATTTTTTTCTAAGAGCTTTATGGTTTCATGACTTACATTCAGGTCTTTGATCCATTTTGAGTTGAGTTCTGTGTATGGGGTTAGACAGTAATCCAGTTTCATTCTCTTACATGTAGCTGTCCAGTTTTGCCAACACCAGCTGTTGAAGAGGCTGTCATCTCCCCATTGTATATCCATGGCTCCTTTATCGTATATTAATTGACCATATATGCTTAGGTTTATATCTGGTCTCTCTATTCTGTTCCACTGGTCTATGGGTCTGTTCTTGTGCCAGTACCAAACTGTCTTGATTACTGTGGCTTTGTAGTAGAGCTTGAAGTCAGGGAGCATAATTCCCCCTGCTTTGTTCTTCCTTCTCAGGATAGCTTTAGTTATCCAGGGTCTTTTGTCATTCCATATGAATTTTAGAACCATTTGCTTTAGTTCATTGAAGAATGCTGTTGGTATTTTGATAGGGATTGCATTGAATCTGTAGATTACTTTAGGCAGGATGGCCATTTTGACATTAATTCTTCCTAGCCAAGAGCATGGGATGAATTTCCATTTATTAGTGTCCTCTTTAATTTCTCTTAAGAGTGTCTTGTAGTTTTCAGGGTATAGGTCTTTCATTTCCTTGGTTAGGTTTATTCCTAGGTATTTTATTCTTTTTGATGCGATTGTGAATGGAATTGTTTTCCTGATTTCTCTTTCTGCTGGTTCAGGGTTAGTGTATAGGAATGCTACAGATTTCTGCGTGTTAATTTTGTATCCTGCAACTTTGCTGAATTCAGATATTAGATCTAGTAGTTTTGGTGTGGATTCTTTGGGGTTTTTTATGTACAATATCATGTCATCTGCAAATAGTGACAATTTGACTTCTGCAAATAGTGACAATTTGACTTCTTTACCAATTTGGATGCCTTGTATGTGTTTGTTTTGTCTGATTGCTGTGGCTAGGACCTCCAGTACTATGTTGAATAACAGTGGGGAGAGTGGGCATCCCTGACTTGTTCCCGATCTTAGATGAAAAGCTTTCAGCTTCTGGCTGTTAAGTATGATGTTGGCTGTGGGTTTGTCATATATGGCCTTTATGATGTTGAGGTACTTGCGGTCTATACCCATTTTGTGGAGAGTTTTAATCATGAATGGATGTTGAATTTTGTCAAATACTTTTTCAGCATCTATGGAGGTATCATGTGGTTTTTGTAGTTCTTTTTTTAAAATTTATTTTGGTATCATTAATCTACAATTACATGTGCAATATTATGGTTGTTAAACTACCCCCTTCATCAGGCCCCCCCACCAACCCCACTACAGTCACTGTCCATCAGCGTAGTGAGATGCTATAGAATCATTACTTGTCTTCTCTGAGTGGTACAGCCCTCCCCGCGCTCCCCCAACATTTCATCTGCTAATCGTAATGCCCCTTTTTCCCCCTTGTCCCTCCCTTCCCACCCATCCTCCTCAGTTCCTTTCCCTTTGGTAACTATTAGTCCATTATTGAGTTCTGTGAGTCTGCTGCTGTTTTGTCCCTTCAGTTTTTTTCTTTGTTCTTATACTCCACATATGAGTGAAATCCTTTGATACTTGTCTTTTTTGGCTTGGTTTATTTCACTGAGCATAATACCCTCTAGCTCCATCCATGTTGTTGCAAATGGTAGGATTTCTTTTCTTCTTATGGCTGAATAATATTGCATCGTGTATATGTACCACATCTTCTTTATCCATTCATCTACTGATGGACACTTAGGTTGCTTCCATTTCTTGGCTATTGTAAATGGTGCTGTGATAAACATAGGGGTGCATATGTCTTTTCCAAACTGGGCTGCTGTATTCTTAGGGTAAATTCCTAGGAGTGCAATTCCTGGGTCAAATGGTATTTCTATTTTTAGTTTTTTGAGAAACCTCCATACTGCTTTCCACAATGGTTGACCTAATTTCTTAATTGGATTATTTACTTTATGTTTGTTGAGGTGCGTGAGTTCTTTGTATATTTTGGACATCAACCCCGTATCGGATACGTCATTTATGAATATATTCTCCCATACTGTAGGATGTCTTTTTGTTCTACTGATGGTGTCCTTTACTGTACAGAAGCTTTTCAGCTTCATATAGTATCACTTGTTCATTTTTGCTTTTGTTTCCCTTGCCCGGGGAGATATGTTCATGAAGTCTCTCATGTTTATGTCCAAGAAATTTTTGCCTGTGTTTTTTTCTAAGAGTTTTATGGTTTCATGACTTACATTCAGGTCTTTGATCCACCTTGAGTTTACCTTTGTGTATGGGGCTAGACAGTAGTCCAGTTTCATTCTCTTACATGTACCTGTCCAGTTTTTCCAACACCAGCTGCTGAAGAGGCCGTCATCTCCCCATTGTATATCCAACGCTCCTTTATCAAATATTAATTGACTGTATATGTTTGGGTTAATGTTTGGATTTTCTATTCTGTTCCACTGGTCTATGGGTCTGTTTTTGTGCCAATACCAAATTGTCTTGATTACTGTGGCTTTGTAGTAGAGCTTGAAGTCAGGGAGCGTAATTCCCCCTGTTTTATTCCTCCTTCTCAGGATTGCTTTGGCTATTCAGGGTCTGTTGTGGTTCCATATGAATTTTAGAATTATTTGTTCCAGTTCATTGAAAAAAGCTGTTGGTATTTTGATAGGGATTGCATTGAATCTATAGATTGCTTTAGGTAGTATAGCCATTTTGACAATATTTATTCTACCTAGCCAAGAGCATGGGATGGATTTCCATTTGTTAGTGTCCTCTTTAATTTCTCTTAGGAGTGTCTTGTAGTTTTTAGAGTATAAGTCTTTCACTCCCTTTGTTAGGTTTATTCCTAGGTATTTTATTCTTTTTGATGCAATTGTGAATGGAATTGTTTTTCTGATTTCTCTTTCTGTTAGCTCATCATTAGTGTATAGGAAAGGAACAGATTTCTGTGTGTTAATTTTGTATCCGGCAACTTTGCTGAATTCAGATATTAGTTCTAGTAGTTTTGGAGTGGAGTCTTTAAGGTTTTTTTAAAATAAGTTTATTTTGATATCATTAGTCTATAATTAAATGAGTAATATTATGGTGATTACACTACCCCCTTCATCAGGTTCCCCCCACCCCCAACCCCATTACAGTCACTGTCCATCAGCGTAGGTCTTTAGGGTTTTTTATGTACAATATAATGTCATCTGCAAACAGTGACAATTTGACTTCCTCTTTACCAATCTGGATGTCTTGTATTTCTTTGTTTTGTCTGATTGCCGTGGCTAGGACCTGCAATACTATGTTGAATAACAGTGGAGAGTGGGCATCCCTGTCTTGTTCCCGATCTTAGATGAAAAGCTTTCAGTTTCTCACTGTTAAGTATGATGTTGGCTGTGGGTTTGTCATATATGGACTTTATGATGTTGAGGTACTCGCCGTCTATATCCATTTTGTTGAAAGTGTTAATCAAGAATGGATGCTGAATTTTGTCAAATGCTTTTTCAGCATCTGTGGAGATGATTATGTGGTTTTTGTCCTTCTTTTTTGTTGATGATGTTGATGGATTTTCGAATGTTGTACCATCCTTGCATCCCTGGGATGAATCCCACTTGACCATGGTGTATGATCCTCTTGATGTATTTTTGAATTCGGTTTTCTAATATTTTGTTGAGTATTTTTGCATCTACGTTCATCAGGGATATTGGTCTGTAATTTTCTTTTTTGGTGAGGTCTTTGCCCTGTTTTGCTGTTAGAGTGATGCTGGCTTCATAGAATGAGTTTGGAAGTATTCCCTCCTCTTCTATTTTTTGGAAAACTTTAAGGAGAATGGGTGTTATTTCTTCTCTATATGTCTGGTAGAATTCAGAGGTGAATCCTTCTGGCCCAGGGGTTCTGTTCTTGGGTAGTTTTTTGATTACCGATTCAATTTCATTGCTGGTGATTGGTCTGTTTAGTTTTTCTGTTTCTTGCTTGGTCAGTCTTGGAAGGTTGTATTTTTCTAAGAAGTCCATTTCTTCTATGTTTTCCAGCTTGTTAGCATATAGATTCTCATAGTATTCTCTTATAATTCTTTGTATTTCTGTGGGGTCTGTCGTGATTTTTCCTTTCTCATTTCTGATTCTCTTTTTCTCTTAATAAGTCTGGCTAGGGGTTTATCTATTTTGTTTATTTTTTCAAAGAACCAGCTCTTAGTTTCATTGATATTTCTATTGTTTTATTCTTCTAAATTTTATTTATTTCTTCTCTGATCTTTATTATGTCCCTCCTTCCTGTGAGTTTGGGCCTCATTTGTTCTTCTTTTTCCAATTTCAGTAATTGTGTCTTTAGACTATTCATTTGGGATTGTTCTTCCTTCTTTAAATAGGCCTGAATTGCAATATACTTTCCTCTTAGAACTGCCTTTGCTGCATCCCACAGAAGTTGTGGCTTTGTGTTGTTGTTGTCATTAGTCTCAATATATTCTTTGATATCTGTTTTAATTTGGTCATTGACCAATTGATTATTTAGGAGAATATTGTTAAGTCTCCATGTATTTGTGAGCCTTTTTGTTTTCTTTCTAAAATTTATTTCTAGTTTTATACCTTGGTGATCTGAGAAGTTAGCTGGTAGAATTTCAGTATTTTTGACTTTACTGAGGTTCTTTTTGTGGCCTAGTATGTGGTCTATTCTGGAAAATGTTCTGTGTGCACTTGAGAAGAATGTGTATCCCATTGCTTTTGGGTGTAGAGTTCTGTAGATGTCTGTTAGGTCCATCTGTTCTAGTGTGTTGTTCAGTGCCTCTGTGTCTTTACTTGTTTTCTGTCTGGTTGATCTGTCCTTTGGAGTGAGTGGTGTGTTGACGTTTCCTAAAATGAATGCAGTGCTTTCTATTTCCTCCTTTAATTCTGTTAGTATTTGTTTCACATATGCCAGCGCTCCTGTGTTGAGTGCATATATATTTATAATGCTTATATCTTCTTGTTGGACTGACCCCTTTATCATTCTGTGATGTCCTTCTTTATCTCTTGCTACTTTCTTGGTTTTGAAGTCTATTTTGTCTGATACAAGTACTGCAACACCTGCTTTTTTCTCCTTGTTGTTTGCATGAAATATCTTTTTCCATCCCTTCACTTTTAGTCTGTGTATGTCTTTGGGTTTTAGGTGAGTCTCTTGTAAGCAGCATATAGATGGGTCTTGCTTTTTTATCCATTCTATTACTCTGTGTCTTTTGATTGGTGCATTCAGTCCATTTACATTTAGGGTGATTGTCGATAGATCTGTACTTATTGCCATTGCTGCCTTTAGTTTTGTGGTTACCAAAGGTTCAGGGGTAGCTTCTTTACTGTCTAACAGTCTAACTTAACTTTCTTGTTAAGCTATTATAAACACAGTCTCATGATTCTCTCTCCCTTCTTATTCTTCCTCCTCCATTCTTTATGTACTAGGTGTTTTATTCTGTACTCTTTTACGTTTTCTTTGACTGTTTTTTGTGGATATTTGATTTTACTTTTTGCGTTTAGTTAGTATTTGGATGGTCTGCTTTCTTGCAATGACTTTATTTTCTCTGGTGACATCTTTTTAGCCTTAGGTGTGCTTCCATCTAGAGAAGTCCCTTTAAGATGTCCTGTAGAGGTGGTTTGTGGGAGGCAAATTCCCTCAGCTTTTGATTGTCTGGGAATTGTTTAATCTCTCTCTCAAATTTAAATGATAATCATGCTGGATACAGTCTTCTTGGTTCAAGGCCCTTCTGCTTCATTGCATTAAATATATCATGCCACTCCCTCCTGGCCTGTAAGGTTTTTGTTGATAAGTCTGATGATCCCTGATGGGTTTTCCTTCGTATATAATCTTTTTTCTCTCTCTATCTGCTTTTGAAAGTCTGTCTTTATCCTTGATCTTTGCCATTTTAATTATTATATGTCTTGATGTTGTCTTCCTTGGGTCCCTTGTGTTGGGAGATCTGTGCACCTCCATGTGTTGAGAAACTGTCTCCTTCCCCCATTGGGGAAGTTTCAACAATTACCACCTTAATGACACTTTCTATCCGTTTTTCTCTCTCTTCTTCTTCTGGTACCCCTATAATGTGAATATTGTTCCATTTGGATTGGTCATACAGTTCTCTCAATATTCTTTCATTCTTAGACATTCCTTTTTCTCTCTGTGCCTCAGCTTCTTTGTATTCCTCTTCTCTAATTTCTATTCCATTTACTGTCTCTTCTACTACATCTGCTTTTAAATCCCTTCATTGTATGTTTCATTTCAGATATGGAATTTCTTAATGATTGAATCTCCAACTTAAATTCGTTCCTGAGTTCTTGAACATTTTTCTGTACCTCCATAAGCGTGTTTATAATTTTTATTTTGAACTCTCTTTCAGGAAGATTGGTGAGTTCAGTTTCATTTGGCCCTTTTTCTGGGCTTTGTGAGATTTTTGTCTGAACCATGTTCTTTTGACATTTCATATTTCTGTGTGGTGCCCACTAGTGTGCAGAAACTCCAGTCTCTGGAGCTGCTCAGCCCCTAGAGTGAGGTTGGGGGTCGTAGGGGAGTGGAGCTGGTCCCTGGGGGAGGAAAGATCTGTTTCCTGATCCCCGTCTGTGGTGCCTTTCTCCAGTGTCAGGGCCAGTGGGCCAAGCACACAGGTGTAAGCCTCTGTGCTTTGCGTCTCTAGCTGTTGTAGGTGGGGCCTCTCTCTGGCTGGCCTGTTGCCAGCGCAGTGACTGCCGGTTTGCGAGCAGGTGCCTGCAGGCCAGGAGGAAGGCTCGGCAGGCTGTGTGTCACAGTGGCGGGCCTCAGAACTGCATAGGCAGCCAGGGGGATGGAGCATCTGAAGCTCTTCAAAGTCCCCAACCAGGAGGGCAGAATGTACCCAGACAACCTTGTCCAGCTCTCCCTTCTCCCGCACAGCAAGCTCCATGCAAACACCCCCCCTTCAGCAGCACCCTCGCTGCTAGGAGGCCTCTCAGACCACCCACCCCTCCTCTGACACAGAGTGGCCAGATGTGGATTCCCTCCTCCACAAACGGCTGGAATGTCAGTCTCTCAGGCCGTCTGCCCATCCGAGCTCCCCAACATCCAGAGCACCACACAATATAGGCGTCCACTCACCAAGCAGACCTCCAGGGCTGGGGGTTCAGCAGTTCCAGGCTTCTACTCCCTCCCTGCTCTGTTTCTGTTCCTCCCACCCGTGAGCTGGGCTGGGGGAAGGGCTTGGGTCCCACCGGTTAAGGCTTTCATACGTTACCCTGTTTTGTGAGGTCTGCTCTGTTCGTGAGGTCTGTGTGAAGTCTGGTTTAGCCTTCTTTTTGCTCTTTTAGGGTTAGTTGTATTAATTAACTCTATTTTTGTACTATTTGTGGTTTTGGGAGGAGTTCTTCGTGTCACCTCTCACGCCGCCATCTTGAATCCTTCACCTCAGTCATTTTTAACTAGAGAAGTTTCTAGGAGACCTGAAGGAGAAATACAATATATCCTAGTCATCTGAAAATCTATCCAGAGCAACCCCTTCCCCACCCCTGAGGCAAGAAGGCATATATGGGGGACTGCCGTGCCTTGCAACGGTCCCTCATTTTGCCCAATCCTGTACACTGACTTGGTTCCCCTTCCCTCCAGGGGTAGGTGATGGAGGCAATGAACTTGGGATGGGAAAAGTCAAGGAGGCTGTGAAGAGTCACATACGAAATGGGGATGTCATCGCCTGTGAAGTGGAGGCTGATTTTGCTGTCATTGCTGGTGAGTGCTTGGGCCAAGGAGGAGGTACCTGGCTTGGAGCCGGAAGCTTGTCTCCTCGAATACAGTCTAGAGGAGACCAGGGCAGTACTGGGACCTGGTTCTCAGCCTCTCACCTCTCACTCAGTCAATCAACAGACATTTACTGTGTGCCAGGCATTGTTCTGGGTACTGGAGTTAGGGTAGCAAAGCACTTGTTCCACAGAACTCCTGTTTTAGTGTTGGGAGAAAACGAGCCCAAACAAATAAATATACCAGCCCATGCTAAATAGTGATCTGAGCTACAGGAAGATGAGAGAGATTGACGGGCAGGCACTGAGATCAGTGGTCAGGGAAGGCCTTTCAGGAGGCTTCCCACCTCCCCTCTCGCTTACCATGGCCCCAGATGCCCCACCCCTCCCTGCAGCTGCCTCCTCGGCAGGATGGCCTTTCTTGTGTGCAGGTCCTTCCAGGCCCCACCCTCCCTCCCTTGACTGCACCACACGTTTCAGGAATGTTGACAGATACCTGAGAAAAGCACTCCCCCATTTCATCACCAAAATAGCCTGGAGATGAGAAGAAACCCCTGGGGGGAACCAGTGCCAGGTAGGAAACCTGAACTGTAATTGGTGCATCGCTGGAGGCTCAGTGCGAGCAAGTCAAGAGGTAAACACTCCAGGGGGACTCACTCATGGGAAAACCCATGCGTTTGTGAATTTTACCTATTGTAGTTCTATCAAGCTCACACAGTGGATATCAGAGAAAAATTCCTTCATGCTTTAGGTAGGTAGAGGGGAGAGAAACCACTTTGAAATATACCAGAGCATTCTGTTCTTCTTTACAAGGCCTGCCTTCAGGAGAAACTATTTTTCCAGAGCCTAGCCTGCCTGCTGGGGTTTTATCAGGGCCTTACCTGCCTGAGAAAAGGGAAATACCCAACAATAGATGGACAATGTAAGCAGAGAAATGGAAATTCTAAGAAAGAATAAAAAAGAAATGTTAGAGATCAAAAACACTGTAATAGAAATGAAGAATGCCTTTGATTGGGTCCATTAGTAGACTAGAGACAAGCAAAGAATCTCTGACCTTGAATATATGATGATAGAAACTTCCAACGTTAAAAATCCAAGAGAAAAAATACTAAAAGAAATAGAACAAAATAGCCAAGAATTGCAGTGCAATAACAAAGGTGTAACAGATGTGTAATAGGAATGCATCAGAGGGAGAAGAGAGAAAGGAATAGAAGCAATATTGAAGCAATAATGACCGAGATTTCCCCCCAGATTAATGTCAGACACTAAACCATAGATGCAGGAAGCTCAAAGAACACTAAGCAGGATAAACGCCAAAAAATGCACCCAGACATATCATATTCAAGCTTCAAAATATCAACAATAAAGAAAAAAATCTGGAAAGAAGCCAGAGTTTAAAAACACCTTACTAATAGATGTGAATTACATCCAATTTCTCCTCTGAAACCACACAAGCAAGAAGAGAGTAAAGTGAAATATTTGAAGTGTTAATAGAGGAAAACCACTAACCCAGAATTCTGTTCCCTGCAAAATTATCCTTCAAAAATGAAGAAGAAATAAAGAATTTCTCAGATAAGCAAAAATGAAGGGAATTTGTTGCCAGTAGACCTGCCTTGAAGGAAATTTTAAAAAAAATTCTTCAAAGAAAAGGAAGCTTATTTAGGTCAGAAATTACACGAAGAAAGGAAGAGCACTGGAGAATAAATAAACGAAGGTAAAGTAAAACCTTTTGATTTTCTTAGTCTTAACTGGTCTAACAGGTAAAAATTTGTTCAAAGTAATAATTGCAAAAATGTACTCATATGTTCTTGTAAGTGTATATCACAAACTCTAGGGCAACCACTTAAAAAGGTTAAAAAAAGTATTACTGATATGCTAAGAAGTGAGAGAAAATAGAATCATATAAAATGCCCTGTTGAAACCATCAGAGGCAGAAAAAGCATGGAAAACAAAAATAGGAAAAAAGTACAAGGCAAGAAATAGAAAACAATAACAAATACGGTAATATTAACCCAACCATATCAACCACCTTAAATGTCAATGGCTTAAATACCCTGATTAAAAGACAGACTGTCAGAGTAAGTCAAAAAAGCAAGACCCAACTATAGTTGTCTACAAGAAACCCATTTTAAATATAAAACCACATAACAAATTAACAGTAAGGGGTGGAAAAAGATATACTATGCTAACACTAATCAGAAGACAGCAGGAGTAGCTGTATTAATTTCAGACACAGCAGACTTCAGAACAAGGGAAGTTGTCAGGATTAAAGGGGCATTACATAATGATAAAGGGATTAATACTCCAATAAGATGTAAAAATTCTTAATGTATATGCTCCCAACAACATCCACACCCCCCAAAAGAACAAAAAAATGAATCTAGACACAGACCTTACACCCTTCACAAAAATTAACTCAAAAAGGATCACAGACCTAAATGTCAAATGCAAAACTATAAAAGTCTTAGAAGACAACATAGGAGAAAACCTAGATCTTTGGTATGGTGGTACCTTTTTAGATACACCACCAAAGACATAATCCATGAAACAAAGAATTGGTAACTTGGACTTCTTAAAATTAAAACCTTTTGCTCTGAGAAATATTGTGTAAAGAGAATGAGTAGACAAGCCATAGATGGAGAAAACATTTGCAAAAGACATATTTGATAAAGGACTGCTTTCTAAAATATATAAAACTCTTAAAACTCAACAATAAGAAAAAGAACAGCCCAATTTAAAAACGGACAAAAGACCTGAATAGACACGTCAGCAAAGAAGATAATACAGATGGCCAGTAAGCATAGAAAAAGATGTTCAACATCCTATGTATCTGATCTCCACCCTGGATTAGCTACACAGCTGCGACACACAGAAGAGGAAGAACAAACTGCACCACAGGCCTCCCAAGTATGCTTGCAGTTGGCAGATCTGTTATCTGCCAGTCCTTTATCCTGGGGTCTTGGATCTGTGTGGGAAGGGAGCCACTGGAGAAATTCTTTGGAAGTCCTCAGATTTCCTCAAGTTTACTTACCACCCAGAATGTAGATTCTCCATATAAATGATCAAACCCCAACAGCTTGGCCAATGACATCACCGAGGTCATGATTTTAAGAGCAGGCAGAGGTCCCCAAAGAGAGAGGCAATCCCAGCTGGCAGAAGGGAGGGGGGGATTGTTTGGAATGAGAGCTTCTGATGAAAATCTGTAGGCTTGGAGCTGAAAGAGATGAAAACAGGCCCCTCCAGTTAGCTCTGGGAGCTGCCAGGACCTGAACACCGAGCCCTTCAGCTCAGTGAGGACAAGGAAGATCAGGACTCTGGAATCACCCAGGCAGATGCAAGCTCGTACTTCCCAAGCCTTGCAGTCCTCATCCATAAACTGGGTCCTGTGAGGATTAGAGAAAACCTCTGCCAAGTCATCCTGGACTGGCCCTGATTGGCTGCTGTGGTTCCATCTGAGTGTCAAGCGGGAGCAACAGGCACACGAGGGGCCTCTCAGGAGAGAGGATTAGGAGGAACAGAAGCCCTGCCTGACTCCATCCCTGGCTCTTGACACCAGGGATGCTGGCTCTTGCAGCCCCAGGATGCTCAGCAACTCATCAGGCCCAGCTAGTCAGGCATGAAAGAAAAGAAGAGAAAAGAACCCACCACAGGGTCCACGAGCCAGCGGTGCCCTGGCCCTGAAGGCATGCTCTCCTGTCCTGTTTGGCATGTGCATCCCAAGTCAGCACAGAAATCAAAGTTTGCGGTGGGACTCACATCTCATGGAGTCTCCCAGAGCAGGGCCCCTGCATTAGGGCTCAAGTCCAACTCCCTTTCCGGGTCTTGGGGCTTCTCTCAGCCTCATCGCTCCGATCTCCACTATGTACACCATGATCCAGCCATGCATGGCCACTGTCACGGCTCAAATGCAGCATAGGTTTCACTTTTTTAATCGGAAAGATGATGTAACAACAATACTATAGATATTCTCAAAAGGCAGGTGGTGGAGGGTGATGAAAGGGGGCAGAAATACCATCCTCACCGTAATACCATACCATGATCATCATTTTTAATTTCACATATCAGCTTCTAATGCTCACACTCAGTAGTACCCACTTTATATAATTTCTGCCTGGTAAACCTGCATTTTAAATACTTCTCTTTCCCTTTGATATTACTTCCCAAATATGCTTTTGTTTTCTGCATCTGCATGGAGGTTGAGTTTGGGTGCTAGAGTTGCACCACAATGTGGATATGCTTAACACTGCTGAAGTGTACACCTAAAAATAGCTAGCACAGTAAATTCTATGTTATGTGGGTTTTTAACCACAATTAAACATTTCTAAATTGTTTTTTTAAAGAGTGTGTGTCTCACCTGAGGGTTTTAGCCCCAGGAAAGTTCACTATGGATTCAGTGAGATCGAGAAATGACAACGGAATGTTCTTGGAGTAAAAGGGTTTATACCTGGATTTATTCTCATGGTGGTAGGCTGAGCACCAGAATCACATCAGCATCCAGCAGCCTGCAGCTCTGTAATCCTCCTCTGTCTCTGCCTCCACCCAGATCACTGGGCAGAGCTCTTTATACAGTGACTCAGTCAATAGCTTAGTGCCTATGGGTGTGGAAGCAGTAGCCTAATAGGAAGCCAGTTACATCAAGTAGTTTAGGGTCAGGTGAGGATCCTGGCCATAAGAACTTCCATTTTCCCCACAGTGTGGGTTCTGGAAGCAACGGCCTGAGGTCACATCTCAGGTCCACCACTTAACTGGCTCCTCTGGCAAATTACTTAATGCCTCTGTGTCTATTTCCCAGTTTTGCAAGTGAAGACAATAATCACACCTATACTTCACAGGCTTGTTGTAAGGACTCCAGGAGCTAATCCATGTAAGGCATTAGACTAGTGCCATACATTTTAAGTATTCAACCAAAACAAGTTACTCCATTGACTACAAGATGCCATTGATGACAAGAATTACTATTATTTTATGTACCACTAAGAAAGGAAAATGCTGCCTTATTACAACTCTACAATTCTACTGATTATAAGAGGCATCTCAATTTCAGAGGGGCAAATGTAAAAATAAAGTATCTTAGAATCACTGAAATACAGTATTATCACAATGGTCTTCACCACCGTACCTTCATATATGCCTTGTATTTTCACTGGGTGTTTGGTTTTTTCCTGAAGTACCTGAAGTACCCCCACTCCTCCACTATTCTTCTGGCAAATACTACAAGGTCCATCTGAAATGACCCCTTTTCTGTGAATCTTTCCTAAACCAGTCAGAATGAGTACTCCCATGATCTGTTGTGAACATCTCATTCACAGATAACCCCACCTGTGGCTGGCTGTGTGGACAGTCCCTCTCCCTGGCTGGGAGCTCCTCTGTTTTTAACTTTAGCACATAGACGTTAGCAGGTCCCTAATCAATCCTTCAACTGAACGGAGAACTCAAGCAGGTTTCAGGGAAGAGCCAATGAGAGTCCCTAAACTGGGGAATACACCCTCTGGGGCTGTTGATAGAAAAGGCAGGGTGGTGTGAGGCTGACTTAGGAGTGATCTTCAAGCACATGACCATGGAGCACCTATCTAGCCCCTCCAAGGTAGGCTTCCACACAGAGTAAGGGAGTCTGGTTAGCTATAAGGGAGACTTTCTCATTGTCCAGAGTTCTGGAATGGCTTCCAAGGGTTACAGCCTGAATGTTTTCCTCTGACAGTCATTAACAGTACATAATCCAGATGATCTACATCAATGGTTTGCAAACTTTAACTTGGATCAGAATCACGGAAGGCTTATTAAAACTCAGTTTGCAAACAGAGATCAAGCAATATATGGAGACAAATGACAACAATAATTCAACACCGCAAAATCTGTGGGACGCAGCGAAGGCCGTGCTAAGAGGAAAGTATATTGCAATACAGGCCTACCTCAGGAAAGAAGAATAATCCAATATGAGCAGCCTAAACTCACAATTAATAAAACTAGAAAAAGAAGAACAAATGAGGCCCAAAGTCACTAGAAGGAGGGACATAATAAAGATCAGAGAAGAAATAAATAAAATCGAGAAGAATAAAACAATAGAATCAATGAAAGCAAGAGATGGTTCTTTGAGAAAATAAACAAAATAGATAAACCCCTAGCCAGACTTATCAAGAAGAAAAGAGAGTCTACTCACATAAATAGAATCAGAAATGAGAAAGGAAAAATCACTATGGACAGCACAGAAATACAAAGAACTATTAGAGAATACTATGAAAAATTATATGCGAACAAACTGCAAAACCTAGAAGAAATGGACAACATTCTAGGAAAATACAACCTTCCAAGGCTGACCCAGAAAGAAACAGAAAATCTCAACAGACCAATTACCAGCAACAAAATTGAACTGGTAATCAAAAACCTACCTAAGAAAAAAACACCTGTACCAGATGGCTTCACCACTGAATTTTATCAAACATTTAGTGAAGACCTAATACCCATCCTCCTTAAAGTTTTCCAAGGAGTAGAAGAAGAAGGAATACTTCCAAGCTCATTCGATGAGGCCAGTATCACTCTAATACCAAAACTGGGCAAAGACAAAACAAAAAAAGAAAACTACAGACCAATATCCCTGATGAACATAGATGCAAAAATACTCAACAAAATATTAGAAAACCAAATTCAAAAATACATCAAAAAGATCATCCATCATGATCAAGTAGGATTTATTCCAGGGATGTAAGGATGGTACAACATTCGAAAATCCATCAATATCATCCACCACATCAACAAAAAGGACAAAAACCACATGATCATCTCCATAGATGCTGAAAAAGCACTTGACGAAATTCAACATCCATTCATTATAAAAATTCTCAACGAAATGGTTATAGAGGGCAAGAACCTCAACATAATAAAAGCCATATATGACAAACCCACAGCCAACATCATACTTAACAGTGAGAAGCTGAAAACTTTTCATCTAAGATCGGGAACAAGACAAGGATGCCCACTCTCCCCACTTCTATTCAACATAGTACTGGAGGTCCTAGCCACGGCAATCAGACAACACAAAGAAATAAAAGGCATCCAGATTGGTAAGGAAGAACTCAAACTGTCCCTGTTTGCAGCTGACATGATATTGTACATAAAAAACCCTAAAGAATCCACTCCAAAACTACTAGATCTAATATCTGAATTCAGCAAAGTTGCAGGATACAAAATTAATACGCAGAAATCTGTGGCATTCCTATACACTAACAATGACCTGGCAGAGAGAGAAATCAGGAAAACAATTCCATTCACAGTTGCATCAAAAAGAATAAAATACCTAGGAATAAACCTAACCAAGGAAGTGAAAAACCTATACTCTGAAAACTACAAGACACTCATGAGAGAAATTAAAGAAGATACCAACAAATGGGAACACATCCCATGCTCATGGATAAGAAGAATTAATAATGTCAAAATGGCCATCCTGTCTAAAGCAATCTACAGATTCAATGCAATTCCTATCAAAATACCAACAGCATTTTTCAATGAACTAGAGAAAATCATTCTAAAATTCATATGGAACCACAAAAGACCCCAAATAGCCAAAGCAATCCTGAGAAGGAAGAATAAAGCTGGGGGGATTATGCTCCCCAACTTCAAGCTTTACTACAAAGCCACAGTACTCAAGACAATTTGGTACTGGCACAAGAATAGACCCATAGACCAATGGAAAAGAATAGAGAGCCCTGATATAAACCCAACCATATATGGTCAATTAATATATGATAAAGGAGCCATGGACATACAATGGGGAAATGACCGCCTCTTCAACAGCTGGTATTGGCAAAACTGGATAGTTACATGCAAGAGAATGAAACTGGATTATTGTTTAACCCCATACACCAAAGTAAACTCGAAATGGATCAAGGACCTGAATGTAAGTCATGAAACCATAAAACTCTTAGAAGAAAACATAGGCAAAAATCTCCTGAATATAAGCATGAGTGACTTCTTCCTGAACACATCTCCTCGAGCAAGGGAAACAAAAGCAAAAATGAACTCGTGGTACTACATCAAACTAAAAAGTTTCTGTACAGCAAAGGACACCATCAACAGAACAAAAAGGCATCCTACAGTATGGCAGAATATATTTGTAAATGAGATATCTGACAAGGGGTTAACATCCAAAATATATAAAGAACTTACACACCTCAACACCCAAAAAGCAAATAACCTGATTAAAAAGTGGGCAGAGGATATGAATAGACAGTTCTCCAAAGAAGAAATTCAGATGGCCAACAGGCACATGAAAACATGCTCCACATCACTAATCATCAGGGAAATGCAAATTAAAACCACAATGAGATATCACCTCACACCAGTAAGGATGGCCACCATCCAAAAGACTAAGAACAACAAATGCTGGTGAGGATGCTGAGAAAGGGGAACCCTCCTACACTGCTGGTGGGAATGTAAGCTAGTTCAACCATTGTGGAAAACAATATGGAGGTTCCTCAAAAAACTAAAAATACAAATACCATTTGACCCAGGAACCCCACTCCTTGGAATTTATCCAAAGAATACAACTTCTCAGATTCAAAAAGACATATGCACCCCTATGTTTATTGCAGCACTTTTTACAACAGCCAAGATATGGAAGCAACCTAAGTGTCCATCAGTAGATGAATGGATGAAGAAGATGTGGTACATATACACAATGGAATACTATTCGGTCATAAGAAGGAAACAAATCCTGCCATTTGCAACAACATGGATGGATCTGGAGGATATTATGCTCAGTGAAATAAGCCAGGCAGAGAAAGACAAGTGCCAAATGATTTCCCTCATTTGTGGAGTATAACAATGAAGCAAAACTGAAGGAACAAAATAGTAGCAGACTCAGAGACTCCAGGAAGGAACTAGTGGTTACCAAAGGGGAGGGGTGTGGGAGGGCGGGTGGGGAGGGTGTGGGAGGGCGGGTGGGGAGGGTGTGAGAAGGGTATTGTGGGGTATTATGTTTAGTACACATGGTGTGGGGAATCATGGGGAAAACAGTGTAGCACAGAGAAAGCAAACAGTGAATCTGTGGCATCTTACACTGATGGACAGTGACTGCATTGGGGTATGGGTGGGGACTTGATAATATGGGTAAATGTAGTAACCACATTGTTTTTTTCATATGAAACCTTCATAAGAGTGTATATCAGTAATACCTTAATAAAAAAATAATGTAACCATGAAACTCTACCCACGACCTTAATCTAAAAAATTAAATTAACAAATAAAAAAAAAAAGACCAACCCAGAAAATCAAAACTAAGTAGGACTCCCTTTGATTTCCCCCTAAGTTATATTTTCTTTTCTGATTTAATATCTAATGAAAAGTGGATAGAACAAAGTTTTAGCATTTATCACATGAGGACATTTTGTGAAAAACCATGTATTAAATGCTTAATTCTTCCACTGAAATAGTGAAGGAAATATTGAACCATGATTAATCATATCAAAGTAGATTCTATTCCAAAAGAGAAAAGAATGTTCTTATAAAGGCAATTTGAAGGCAATATTAAGAGTCAAAGTCTAATTAGAATAGTTTTGAAGTATAAAAACAGCAGCAAAGGATCTACATGACCTTATTGGAGACAATTTCAAATAAGAAGCTACATTTTAAATAAATTAAAACTTTGCAGAAAAAAAAAAACTCAGTTTGCTTCCCTACTCCCCTGTGTGTTTCCAATTAAGTTGATCTGGGCTGGGGCCCAAGAATCTGTGTTTCTGACAAGTTCCCAGGTACTGCTAGTGCCACTGGTCTTGGAACTGTTCTTTGAGGTGATTTCTGCTGCTTAGAGGCAGGGTCATGGACGCCCTGACCTTTCCAGTTTTCTGACGGAATCCTTTTTTTTCTAGGTGTTTCTAACTGGGGAGGCTATGCCTTGGCCTGTTCACTATACATCCTGAACTCCTGTGAGGTCCATGGACGTTACCTGAGGAAGACAGCTGGGCCCTCCAGAGCGCCTGGGGAACAGAACTGGGCTCAAGCCCTCCCATCTGTCGCTAAGGTAACTTCCATAGAAACAGCTTTTCCCAGGATGAGGAGTAGACCTGGTGTCCTAGTCCATAAGCCAAGGCCCAGCACCAATGCTGCCTGTCAGCAGCCAGAGGCAGAGCCTACCTCTGTAGGGGAGCAAAATTTGCCACCCTAAAAGGTGTCACTTTGGCATGTGGATTATTTTAGGCTATTTTTAAGAAACAGAAGACTCCAGAAGTTTTCCTTTTGCTTTCCCCCTTTAACTGCCTAAAAGAATTCAGATAGAGGATGTATTCCAGGAAGAGAGCTATCACCATTGATAACTACTGGCCATTGTACAGTATAATATAAACCAGGTGTGGTAGGTAGGGAGGAACCTAGCAAAGTCTGTTAAAAATTCCTGTGTTCCATTGCTTCTATATAGCCCAGCAAACATTTGTTTACCAAACATTTACTCTTCTTCCTCTTACTGTGAATGGTCTTCCTTCCTTTTGAAGTCCCAGGCCTCTACCTCTTTCTGCTTTGCTCTGGAAGGCATATAAACCCCAGTTGTCTGACTGCCTGTGGGTCTCATATTCTTAGGGAGCCCCTGTACTTACTTAACTAGATTTTATTTTCTCCTGTTAAACTGTCTCATGTCAATTTAATTCTTAGACCAGCCAAAAGAACCTTGAAGGGTATAGGAAATTTTTCCTCCCCAACACCTAGAAGCCAAGGTCTCCTGGCAGGCAGTTGCTAGATTGGCTTGAGTGACCTTTGACCTATGAGCGATCCTAAGCTATTGTGGAAGACCTGATATAAGTGACCGTTTTCCTTCTAGTCTGACTTTAGGCAGGCTGCTTAGCCTCTCCAAGCCTTGTGCTCTTTGTCTGTAAAGTGGGGGCCATCGGCACCATCGCTGGAAGAACGAGTCCTGCCCTGTGGTAGGCACTTCGTGTTGGTAGCTGCGAGTGTCCTTATCATCCCCCTCCAAGGACTTTACAACTGTGAAGGCACTGAAACCTTGGGCGAGACAGTCAGCCATCCCACAGGGTGCTATGGTCTGGGGACCAAGGTGGGCAGAGGATCCTGTGAGCTGGAGGCTGGTGTATAAATGCAGTAGAAGGGGAGGCATTCTAGGCAGGGGGAGTGGAGGGAACGGAAGCTGGCAGATGAGGACAAGCTTAGTGCTGGTTTGGGGAGTCTGCTGTTGGGGTGTGGGGGGCTGATAGGCCTAGAGGAGGGCTCTGACCCCAGGATTCACAAAGTCAGGTCTGTGAGTCCTTTGAAACTGCTTGCAAAAATGTTGCGTACATTGATTTTTCTGGGCAAGGATGTGTGTTTCCGTCAGATTCTCTGTGTAGTCTGGGGCCATTAAGAACCCCTGGGCAGTGGGAGAGCATATTAACTGAATCCAAGCAAACCGGGAGTCCGTCCCTGAGGGTTCTACCTGAGAAGTCGCAGGGAGCCACGGGGGCTTTGAGCATGGGACTCAGAGCCCTGGGGTGGCTCTGGGCAAGCTCCTCTGAGAGCCAATGACCTGATGAGCTGCATGCTTCCGGGCATCCCCCAGCAGAGCAGCACAGAGGAAGGGCATCACAGCTGCACACATGCGTGTCTAACCCATGTGAACTCACGTATATGTGCAGGGACAGGCAAAAGAGAGGGGCCAGCCCTGCTGGGAAATGCCAGCAAGGCAGTGGTGGACTCACATCCTCCACAGGCATGGTTCCCAGTGCTCTCAGGGAGCAGGCCGCCCCGCTGACCCCATCCCAGACCTGAGCCCACCTCCTCAGCCAGGTCCTGGCCAAGCTGGGCCACCCATGTAGGAGACAAGCTGATGGTGCTGCAGTCTTCACAGGGACACCCTCTGGGGGATTTTTCAGAGTAATTTGGATCATGGGAAATTGAGGCCAAAGCTCTTATGTTACATCTAAACCCCAGGTCAGAAGTGACTTCACCTGTGAGCCAGCAGCTTCACCTGCACTCCACTGGCCGTCACCTGAGGGCAGCAGGAGAGCAAGAAGGCTGGAAAGTCCTGGGGAAACAGTGGAGGCAGCTGGGGTGTTTGGCCTGGAGGAGAGAAGCCTGGGGTGGAGGTCCTGAGGCCTCACACAGGCCGGAGGGCTCCCTGGGGGAGAGGGACAGACAACCTGAAAGACAAAATCAGGCCAAAAGGCAGGGGGTACAAGAGAATCTCTGGTTCACTGTAAGGAAGAGGTTGCTCTTTGCACAGCTGTGGGACCCACCTGCCAGGAGAGAGCTGTCCTGGAGAGGGCTGGTCTGCAGAGATGGGAAGGCCATCTAATAGGCAGGAAGCTTCCTGCGCAGTGAGCCTGGAGACAGCAGCTGAGATGGAGTGGGTTGTTGTTATAAGCCCCCAGTCTGCAGATGGCTGAGCCCCAGGACCCCCCACTTCTGAAAAGCATCTGCATCCACAGTCCATCACTGTCTCTTGTTATTTCTCTTAAATAGTCTTGCACCCTTTCTGCTCCCTCTTTCCTTCTGCCTGTCTCTTCCTCTGCCTCTCTATCCTGCCCCCACCCTTTCTCTCCAGCACCACCCTGGATGAGTGGTGTTACCCCATTTTACAGATGAGATTGTTGAGGCTCCAAGGGTGGGGTGACTCGCCCCGCCCCACCCACCTAAGAACTGGGATCTGCCTGGGCCTCTCTGACTCCATACTCTGGGCTCTCCCCTGGCCCAGAAGTTTCCCAGTTCCCGGTAATGCCAGTGCCCTGTGGGAGGGGAGGGGACAGAAGGGGCTGCTGGAGTGACATTTTCAGGGGAAATGGCCTGCCCTAAAGGGGCCCAGAGGGCCTTCTGTGCTTTCTTCGCACTTCCTGGATATGAACTGGAAACAAGCACTCAGGGGGCTGCCTCACATGATGCCTGAGTCACACAGACACAGAAGAACAAACCCAGCCAAACAAATGCACACAGCCCAAACACTTACCCTCTAGGGATGGAAAATTCTCCTTTGACATTTCCACCCAGTCCTTCATAAATATATTAATAATGTATTACCCTTCAAAAGAAAATAAAACGGAACATTTTTAAAGCAAAAGTATAAATGTATGTTTGTCGAGCCCATCCTCTGGGCCAGGCCCAGGCTTTCTCTGGGAGACACTGAGGGATCAGACCTGGCCCCTGGGAAGGGCCCTCAGGAGACAACACAGAAAAGGGGACTTAAGGAGCTAGGATGGACATGTGCACAGCCAGCTGCTGTGCGAACCCAGAGAACTGGCACATAGCTCATCCAGAGAGCGCAAGGAAGGCTGCATGGAGGAGGTGGCACTGACCTGGGTCTTGGAGGGTGACGAGGATATAAGTAGCTAGATATGGAAGGGTAGGAAGGGCCTTTGAGGCAACAGGACCCACAAAGGCAAAGGGGTGAGGACCCAGAGTGCGGTATGCAGGGAATACATGGGATCATCACGTCAGAGGTCTGAAGGCCATTCCAAGGGGGTCCCTGAGCCATGGAGGGATGCTGGCTTGAGCTGGTGGTGCAGCCTGATTGGTTAGGGGCAGAGGAATGTCCCTCACCCCTTCTCTGTAAATTGCTTATAAGTAGAGCCTCCCAGATTCAGGGACAGTTCTTAGGGGTCTGATAATGACTGTAGCAGGAGTAGGTACGCAGGGAAGGGGGCCACCACCAGCCAGGGCACACCAGGCCCACCCTGGCCCTTGGCTGTTGTAAGTTCAGGGAGAGGAAATCCTGGGGTAAAATACTCTAAAACCAAAATCAGTCAAAGGGAGAAATAAAGTTTAAAATCTGTTTATTGCTTACAAACTGCAGTCCAGGCTGTTTCTCTCTCCTGCTTCCACAGAAGCAAGCAAGCAAGCAAGGACCTCCCCCTAACCTCTCAGGTTCAGATAAGCCCTTGGTTGCCCAGGTAATTACCCATTGATATGGAGATGAACTTCTCTCCACCCCTGAGGAATGATGCAACTGTACTAAAGCCACACTTCTTTCCACCTCTGAACGCCTATTGATATGCAGATGTACTAAAGCCAGGTGAGATATTCTGGAAATATTACTATTTTACCCACAGCTGTGCTGTGGGGTTTTACCTGAGAGCAGAGTAAATGGCTGGAGAGCATTTCCCAGGAGCCAAGAGCCAACTGATGACACCTTACAGGAGGGACTAAGGATGGATGGTTGGATGGATGGATGGTGGATGATGGTTGGAGGGACTGCTGGCTAGCTGGATGGATGGTTGGGTGGACAAATGGATGAATAGACTGATGGACAGATGGATAACAGATGGATGGATGGTGCAGAGAGGCAGGAACATGGCCTCTGGCCTCATATTGCACTCCCATTCTCTTCCAGCACTTTGATTCCACTCCACTTTTCTTTATAACTTCTAAATTAAGAAAAATAATGCACTAAGCACAGAGTAAAGTGCATAAATTTTAAGAACACACTGGATGAACTGTTATGTATGTGTACACCCATTCACTCACCACCAAGATCACAATACAGAACAGTTCCAACTTCCAGGAAGCCCCTTTCTCCCAGCCCATTTTTAACAGCAACTTCACCTAACCATGTATATCATGCTCCCAAGGGAAACCAATAGCCACCATCCACATACTCAGCCTCCGAGCCCAGTGGGGCCTCTTTCCCCAAGCCCAGTGAAGTCGGCCCCAAGCCCTGTCCACTGCGCCGCCCTTCTGTCCTCTGTGCCTCCTCTCCTGCCCCACTCTCTCATCCTGGGCCAGTGCAGCAGCCTTCCTCTCTGTGTCCAGCTGCTCCCTGGTCCATTCTCCTCCCCCACTGCCACCTCCTTCACTGGTGGGGCCTCCTTGAAGATGGTGTAGTCACTCAGTGATTTCTGGAAATGTGCAGGCAGTCACTGTTGGCCCAGCTATTCCCCATGGCTCTTAGAGGCTGAGTGCCAGCCAGTTTCTCATCTGTTGACTGATCCTGTGCACCCTGAGGACCCCAGGTTCCTCCCGGGAGCCAGAAGGGCACAAATGGGGGGGACAGGCAGTGTGCTGGGAGGAAAAGGCCCCGTGGTCCCAGAAGTATTCACCATAAAGAAAGGATATGAGCCAATGGAGAAGAGAAATGGGGAATAATACCCAAACAAAGGGCGGGAAATGCCATTCTGGGCTGGGTAGCCCCTGGGCAGGGGCTGTTGGACAAAGAGCATGCCTGGAAATACTCTTGGGCCTCTCTGCCGCCTTGGCCCCCAGGGCACGATGGAAATGCAGGCTCTCAAGCCAGCTGAGAGTAGAGACAGTTCCCTGGCGATGTTCGCCAAGGCTTTCCCCATGGCTTTGAAAAGTTGCGGCGAGTGCCCCTCCCAGTCGCGGGCCTGACTCCCTCCTGCTCTCCTGGGGACCATGTCACCTTCACCACTCTGTTCCTGGGGCAGGACCTGGCACGTGGCATGTGCCTAATAAAACTTTGGTGGATGATCCAGCGAATGCAATGCCTGAGCAGGAAGGTGAGAGCCCTTCTCATATCCGTCCTAATCTTCCTTCCCTAGATTCCTTTGTCCCCTCCTTCTATCCCCTCCTTTATCTTCGCCTAAGACCCACCTTCCTCAGGGGAACCTGAGCTATTCAACCAAGGATGGACATTAGTGGTTTAGACAGTGGTTCTTTGGGCCCTTATTTCTGCAGGGAGAGAAGGGGAAGGGAAATCAAATCACTAAAAAAAAAAATCAGCAAGTAAATCGAAGAAGAAAGTTCTGGGCTGTAGGCCAGGGGACCTAACCCTGCCAGGAAGAATTCACCTCATTTCATGGGCACAGTGCTAAGAAGCTTTACTTGCATTATGGCATTTAATCCTCACAACAACCCTGTAAGGAGGCTTCATCACCATCGTCATCAGGAACCTCCCCTTTATACAGATGGGGACACTGAGTCACAGAAAGGCTAAAACACCTGCCAGAAGCCCAGGTCAGACCTCTCTGATCCCCAAAGCACCTTGCCTGCTGGGCCCAGGATGGGGCTGCATTTTCTCCACAGCTCCGCTCCCTGTAGATGCTCCCACTCCACATGGTAAAATCTAGACACAGCTGTGGTGGGGCGTGGGGTGTGCCCCACAGGAGGCTGATGGTGGGGTCTTGGGAGGAACGGGGGCCTTCTGGCACAAAGGCCCCTGGCAGACAATCCAGAGCTCGGCAAGAGCTATGCTGGCAGGAAGTAGCCCACGCTGTTCCTGAGGAAGTGAATCTTTGGTGTTTGTGAAGAAAATGCAGGTTTCCATCAAAAGCATAGTATTTAGTTCCATGGAGGTAGCTACCAGAAGAAACATCCCAAATCATTCCAAGTGAGCTTCTGGGAAGTGGGTTTGGGGGACCACATGGTGTGATGTAGGGCACTGTTATTTTTCACTGAGTCTTCCTGTGGCATTAGTGTTTTTAACCAAAATTTTATTTTCAGAAAAGAGACCATATCAAGTCAAACACTCTCCACTTAGAAATGTACATAGTGCTTTCTTTTTAACTCCCTCACCACCACCTCTGTTTCTTCTCCATTGTTTTCCAGGAAGAGAAAATGTTGGGCATCCTGGTGCAGCACAAAGTCAGGAGTGGGGTCTCGGGCAACGTGGGCATGGAGGTTGACGGGCTGCCCTTCCATGGCACCCACGCCCAGATGATCCAGAAGCTGGTGGATGTCACCATGATGTGCGTGTGACCGTGCACGTTCCACGGGTGCCTGGATCTGGGGAAGAGGCTCCAAAGGCCCCAGCTTCTGTCCACAACAGCTTTGCAAATAAACACTGGCCCCGGGCGAGCAACACACTCTCCTCTGGCCTGGGCTCTTTGTGAGGGGTTGGGCCTGTGATGCGGGTCAAGGGAAACATTTCTCTGGGGTTCCCAGATTTTGTTTTTATCCTAAGTGCTCAGAGGCATGGATTTCAGCCCTCCTTGCTGTGGCTTCTTCAGGGCCCCCACTTGGTCTGCACTGAGAGTCCTCTGACCGATCACTTATGGGGACACCAGTGAAAAACTAAGTGCCAGGCAGATGCAAGGGTAAGAGTCACCAGGGCCATGAGTGATCCCCCAGGCTAATGAAGAAATAATAGAATGTACAAATGAGTAGTGCATATTAACGAAGCTCTGGGATGTTACTAAAGGTTTAGTCACCACCACCACCACCAAAATATTTATGCCTTTACAATACTTCTTTTTTGTTGGGAGCCATGTGGCACAAGAACAATAAGACTCCATTTTGTTTTAAAGACTCCATCGTGTTGTTTACTTCTTGATCACTTTCGCGCCACAGCTTCCCACTCCGGTCCACTGCTTACGCATGCGCTCTGCCTAAAAAATGGTTGGATATGCTTCCCATCCCTTATTTACATATTAGAAGTGATTGGCTGTACCCTCCTGTCTTTATTAGCATATAATGTAACCAATGAGCTGTACTTCCTCATTTCTGAACTGCTTATAAGGAAGTGTTAACAAAGCAATAAATTGAGACTTGATCAGAGAATCCTGTCTTGTCTCCATTTCTCGCGCCCCTTGCCCTTTTCGTTCCCTCTCCCTCTCTCTAGGTACCCTGCGTTGCAGACCTGCAGGACGGGTCAAGCATGCTTCAGAGGCAGCATCCCACTTCAGACAGTTGCAAAGATTAATTTGGCGCCGGCACCATGCCTTTTTTTTTTTTTAATCATTAATCTACAATTACATGTGCAATATTACGGTTACCAAGCCTTTTATATCGGTCACCTACGGGCACACTCGACTTCCCAGTCCCCTAGCCCGCGGGAATTCACTTGCAGATTCAGCCACGAAAAATATCTTCTGGGTACAAACTGGAGTGCCTGCTGCCCAGCAAGCCCTCGCACTTCATCACCTTAATGTGCACACCTTAAGACTTAAATTCAAAATCACCCGAGAACAAGCACGGCAAGTTGTAAAGCAATGTGCCACTTGTGCCACTCATTCCCCCGTTCCCCACCTAGGAATAAACCCGAGGGGACTAGTTCCCAATGCACTTTGGCAAATGGATGTCACTCACATACCTGAATTCGGCTCATTGAAATTTGCCCATGTCACCGTAGACACCTTTAGTGAGTTTATCTTTGCATCACTGCAAACGGACGAAGCCTCCAAAAATGTTATTGCTCACATGTTGCTTGGTCTGTCCACCTTAGGCCAACCCACCAAAATAAAAACAGATAATGGCCCAGGGTACACTGGAAAGTCATTCAAAGACTTTTGTGCTCGTTTACATGTCACCCATGTCACAGAAATCCCTTACAGCCCCTAAGGACAAAGCATAGTTGAGAGAGCTCATTTAACATTAAAAACCACGCTGAATAAAATAAAAAAGGGGGAATGGTACCCCATCAAAGGCTCTCCAAGAAACCTCTTGGCACACGCACTTTATTTTAAATTTTTTGATTCTGGATGCGGAAGGACATTCCGCCGCAGAACGTTTCTGGCACGCTGGCACGCAGCCTGTTTATGCACAGGTGAAATGGAGAGATCCTTTGGACAATCAATGGCAAGGACCCGACCCAGTCCTCATATGGGGACGGGGGTCAGTGTGTGTTTTTGATACCAAAAAGGGAGCAGCAAGATGGCTACCAGAAAGACTCGTAAAACAGGTAACTTTAACCGTTTATCCAGAGGGGATGAAACCCCCTGAGATCACATTTCTTTTCTTTTACAGAATAAACATGAAAAAGATTGGGATACGTGTATTCTGGATTCTGCTAAGCCTGCCCAAGATTGAAGCCACTTCAGGGCAACAGCAACATGCCCCCTACAAGATGACTTGGAAAGTTCTGAATGGAGTCTTGGACCACCTACAACTCCACAACGTCAGAGGGAGCCTTATGGACCTGGTGGCCTTCTTTGTATTTCAATTTAGAAAACGTCTTCTATTCAGCAGCCCCACATTGGGCACCACTTGACCCGTCCTGCAGGTCTGCAACGCAGGGTACCTAGAGAGAGAGGGAGAGGGAACGAAAAGGGCAAGGGGCCCGAGAAATGGAGACAAGACAGGATTCTCTGATCAAGTCTCAATTTATTGCTTTGTTAACACTTCCTTATAAGCAGTTCAGAAATGAGGAAGTACAGCTCATTGGTTACATTATATGCTAATAAAGACAGGAGGGTACAGCCAATCACTTCTAATATGTAAATAAGGGATGGGAAGCATATCCAACCATCTTTTAGGCAGAGCGCATGCGTATTAGCCCTTGACGTAAGCAGCGGACCGGAGTGGGAAGCTGTGGCGCGAAAGTGATCAAGAAGTAAACAACACGATGGAGTCTTTAAAACAAAATGGAGTCTTACTGTTCTTGTGCCACATGGCTCCCAACACTTTTTCAAACAACATTTGCTTTACTTCAGCACAGGATCCCTCAGACCTTACATCTGTCACCACTGCCTCCCTCCTGCCGTTCACTTCCCTCAGCCCCACACCCCCTGAGCCCCTATCTAGACCTTGATAACTTCTTCCACCTCCTCCCCATATGCTCACCCAAGGCTGAAGCCGAACGCTTTGGCCTCCCTGCCCAGAGGGGCGGCCACACTCCTGGAGCCTGGCGGTGGACAGTCCCAGGTTCGGGTGGCAATGAGGGTCCTCCTAGAGAAGTCTAGTCAGCTTGCCCTTATCTCCTTCACAGCTGCACATTTCCCAACAAAACCAGAAGGGTAGTCATCCCATTACGCTCATGTATTGAACCAGTTACAGTATCTGGCGCTATTTAGTTCACTGCAGAGCGACAGCTGGCTCATCCAGATGGGGCCGTCCGGCCTCCAAGAGAGACCCAAATGTTTATTGGGCCTGCCTAGTTTTATTTCTTTAAACATGTTTAGTTTGATTCTTTAAGGGGCACTAGTTGTAAAGCATGAAACACATGCTATAAAACTTACCTATAAATTGTACACTTAACAGTAAAGCCTACATGGGTGCCAAAGTGATCAGGAATTAACTTCCAGTGTTCCTACACAGGTGCCTGGGGAAGGCCCCTGGCCAGAAGTGGCCCCTCTGTCTTTCTGCAGGGAGTCCCCACCTCCAGGTCTGTGCTTGGCTTGTGGCATCAGCCCTGGTGCCTGCATTGTCGTGAGCTCACTGCCTCTCCATCTGCAACCTCTCACAGCTCCCTGAACCTGCTTCAGCCCTAAGTGTCACTGGCTCGTTCTCCTCCAATGACACTTTTTGTCCCCAGTTTGAGACTGCAGAGCACCATATAATGGGGGCCTCTGACTGCATGTACCCTGGCATTTTTGAAGTCTTGGTGGCCAGAGAGAGAAAACATCATTCTGGTAAAGCTGCCAGCACTCTTCTGACTCATATTTTGGTGGAAGACACTAATGGGCCTGTGGTTTTGCAATAGTAATAGAATTCTGTTCTGAATAATGAAGTGTGGGCATGGCCACATAATAGGTTATCTTCACTGTGAGTAGCTTATGGGGATATGAGTAAGCTGTTTGGAAAAGAGGCTGAACCCCAGGTGGAAGCCAGAGAAAGCTGAGAGTAGGAGTCCTAGCTCTGGAGTGGGGCACCCAAAGGCTCCCCTTCAGGGACAGGAAGGCCTGTGCCTCTGCAGCAGGGGCTAAGATACAAAGAAGGGCCAGAGGAAGACCCTTTAACAAGGTCCAGCCCAGGGACCACAGAGCTCTGAGTTCCAGGATTCTGTTTTAATGCTTTTCTGTTCCACAGTATGTCTCCTGCTCAGGCTTTTAGTAAACTTTAGCTCAAGTTCATCCTAGTCTTGGCTATGCTTTTAGGAAGGACCTGTGTCCACATCTAGGGTAGCATGGTGAGCTTGACTATGACCTGGAGAAGCTGGTTATGGGGGGCAGGGGGGGGACAGGAGGTGACATACAAGAATGATGGGGTGAGGGATGGGCTGGGATATCCACCAAGTGGATTCATGGGGCATGTGAGCTTCCATGGGCACTTCCAAGAATGGTGGTGGAGATGGGGTTGGGGGTTGCTGTCCTGGTAGGCAGTACCTGGCATGCTCTGTGGATATGCAAGGTTAGGTTGGACACCTCAGGCCCACCAAGCTGCATTTGCCCCACAGAATCTTCAGAAAGTTGGACTCAGGCAAGCAATCCAGCCAAGGGGTTCAGAGCGCTTTAGCCCTCTGCTGTCCTCTGGCCAAGCGCCACCCCATTGCTCAGCTGAGCAAAACATTCCTCTGATGTCATTTCCTGCCTCTCATTGCTTGGGCTTTGCTGACTGCCAGCCCCACCTTAGTCCAGCCCACTGCATTCTGCTACTTCACACCAATTCCATGTGAATTCCGCTGGCTCCACAATGAAGTCGAACTCTCAGATTCAAAAGACCACTGCCCCAGGCAGGATAGAGGAGATGTGGCTTATCACATAAACTCAGTATATGTCAGTGATGTGATGGGCTTGCCAGAAAAGCGGGTGCATCAACAGAAGCACACTGAGATAAATAGCCCCTTTCTCCTCAGTGTCCAAGCATCACATTTGAAGAAGTGGGTTTTGTTCACATGGGTACAGGAGAGTGAGAGCCTGAAAGCTGTTACATGAAGGTGGCTTAAAGAGGTGTCTGTCAGAGACCAGTTGGATGCTCACCAATTCTGCTTCCTCCTGCCCACATGGGAAAACTACATTTCCCAGCCTCCCTTGCAGTTGGGTTTGGCCATGTGACTGGAATCTGGCCAGTGGAATGTGAGTAGCTGGAATATCAACCACTTCCGACTCAGTTATAAACCCCCTGTGAGAGTCTCTTTGTGCTGCTTCCCCTACCTGTGTGGATGGAAGGGGAAGACCTCAGGATGATGGAAGGATCTTGAATTACTGCCATCACTTGGGAAAAGACCTGCCAGAAAGCAGCCTCTCGTTGGACTTTGAATGAACAGGGAATAAACTTTTCTTGTTTTAAGGCGCTGTGGTTTGGTGGTATATTTACAACTGCAGTATAATCCAGCCTTGTCTAATACAAGCCTGAAAGGTTTAATACTGAGAAGTAGCATATGATATCTACTTAAAGACTAGTACCTAAAGGATTATGTGGACCAGAGGCCAGTGGTAAAAGTGGTTCCAATTTGGCTCATTAGGAGTTAAATTTTTCTGCCCAACTATGGAATGGCTTTGTCTTGGGTAGCAGTGAATTGGTGTCATTGGTGGTATTTGTAGAGAAACTGGGCCATCTTTTAGGAAGGGTGTACATGGGATAATTCATGGAGAGGGAACTGGATACCATAACCCTGCAGTAAGTTCCAGCTCCCATAGCCGATGTCTGATCTGGCAGTGTCTTTCTGACAGTTGTTGAATTAAAGCAAACGGAACTGAAATTCCACCCTTTCCCTAGACCATGGGTTCCACTGTGATGCCAGGGCGATTGCCATCAAAGACCATCACTGCCTTGCTAGGTGAAATGCAGGAGTGGAGGCTGCAGGATCACCAGTATTGAGAAGCACATTCTTCAGGCATTGAACCCAGTGGACCAGATTCTGGGTCTCTTGGTTACTCGAGCCAGGAGAAAGCAGCAGATGGGGATGTATTCTGTCCCAATAATTCCTCCCCCTCTTCTCTGGCCAACCCACAGACCAGTGCATGTAAACAGGAAGATGAGCCTTCGTCTTGCTAAGCAACACTTGTGAATAAGAAAGGAATCTAAGAGCTTCTGCCACCTTCAGTATAAACCACACGGACCTTTTCCTCCAAGCATTCTCTCAGGAAAGAAAGGACTCTTAATTTCCAATAATGTTCTTAAGTCTGTTTGGAAGAAGGATCAGTTCTTCCGGAACACTCAAGGACCCCAGGAATCTGACCCAGGGAGGGATTAAGTGACCAAACTAAATTTATGTTTTAGTATGATGCAGTTAATCCTCAGTGATAAACATGTAGCCTGCCACTGTTAGGAAGATGCTCCAGCCTAAAAAAAAGCTGGTCAACAAATGTAGGCCTCCCAAAACAAAACCCAGGCAGTGAGCACAGCCCCTCAAAATGACGGCACTGAGCCCTTCTGCTCTGGCATCTTCCCCAGGGATGGGGAGAGGCATGGTCTGAGCAAGCCTGCCCTGTGGGGATCCGACTGGCAGGCAGAAGGGGTCGTGTGTCCAAGGACAGGGGGAATGACACTCTCCAAAGCTGGGCTCTGTCCTCAAAAGGGAGGCCAAGTTAGTTCCCGGAGTAGATTTGCTACCATGTGCGTAAGAGCTGATGACACTGAATCTCCAGAGGAGGGAGAGAAGACCCAACTTTACTTGAAGATCTTATCCTGGCCACTGCTGGGTGATCCAGGGCAAACCCCCTAACTGCTCTGTTGGAGTTTTCTCTGAGAAAGTCAGTCCTGGACCCCACTAGCTGTTTGAAATGACCCCTACTCCCTCTGGTGTTAGAAGACAAGCCCCCCACAATGACTGCAGCACACACCAGCTATGGCTGGTTACTTTCTTTATTTGCAGACTCACGTTGGCTACATAAATCCATTGCACAATCCAGCACACACATACTTGGCATAAAAGAGAGGACAATACAAAAATACAACTCTTGATAGTAAATGAAACTGCATTCAGCTCATCCCAGGCCAACCCTGTGGGAATGGCTGTGATTAAGGTTAAAATAGTGGGAAATTCAGAATGAGGAGCATGGAGGGCTCAACTAGCTGCCACCACCCCAGTAAGATCCTGGGCCGGGGCTGGGTGGGCTTTTCTTGGCTGTGGTCGTTTCTGCCACCTTCAAACCTGGTCACTTCCTCCTCCAGGAAGGGAAAGAGAACCTCCCAGGTTATGGGATGCCCTCCATAGGGAGCTGGGGAAGGGGCTCCCTAGTCAAAGCCAAGTGTAGCCCTGAGATGACACTTCCCTGGGGCACACAGACTAGGCTATCTGCCTCTGGGCACCCCTAATAAGAGGGTTAATAGATTCCAGGTAAATCTACCTCTTGGGGTGAGCTGGGGGGAAGAGAGATTGAAGGTGTTCTCCCCGGCCCTCCCTTTAGCAGATTCCAGAAATGTTCTTCTGATGCCAGCTTCTATTTCTCCCTCCACCCAAGTCCCTCCCTAGGTTTCAGCCCACCTATCCCCTTGGCTAGGAGGAGATTAAATCCCAGGTCTTTGAGGGAAGTCAGAGCTGACTCCAGGTCACCCACCAGGAAATCTGAAAGGCCAGCATTTCTGTAAGTGTGGGCAGGTCCCTGGAACATGAAGAAGCTCTTCTGGTCCTCGGTATGTTCACCAGAGCAGGGGCTCACCATGATTGGGCACAAAGTGGCAGGAGAGATGAGCCCTGTACCCAGCCTTCCTGGGTAGAAAAGAAGATGGCAGTCAATATCCTGGGCTACATACGGCCCAAGGGCCCGCTCTCACTCTCCAGGAGGGAGAGGAGGAACACCTGGCGGAGGAGCAGTGCTGGAAACAAAGGAGGCAAGATTCTCCAAGGCCACCTCCTCTCCTGTTCCTAGTGGGACTTAAGCCCAGGCCTTTGGGCTGAGAGATGGCAGAGAATACATCTGTTTTGTCTGTTTTGCTCTCTCTCAGAACTTGGGGAGAATGTCATGCTCCTCTCTGAGACTGCCAGACACTCCACAGTGTGTGGGGCCAGGGATGGGGGGTTGTGGCAAGGGGCTGGGGAGCAGGGGGACTCTGCCGGCAGTCACATGGCCCTAGCCTCAATGACTTGGCAGGTAGCTGTCATGGAGACCCCGGTGTTTTAACCGTGAACACACACATCATACACATCACACACACACAGTCCCAGGCTTCTGGCCTGATGCTTCTGGGCAGATGGAAACAGAAAATTAATCAGGAATCTGTGTGTAGGGAACTCTGTTAGACACACTGGCTTTAGGCCTCTTTCCTGACACTCGAGCTTCAGTACTGACTTTTTAAAGGACCACAGACATCGGTTCAGGGAACCCTGGGGACTCTGGGATTTGTTTTCCATTAGCCCTGGGCCTTGGGGAGTCTGCTCATCTCTCCCTATTAGACTGCGACATGGCTGGAGCTGGGGTCTCTCCTCCTGTCACCCCCCCCACCCCTGCATGGAGTGAGGCTCCAGTGTTAATGGTGACGATACAGTGTTGGGTGTCACCTCCTCGGATAAACCAGGGTACTCAGACAGGTATCATCTTTGACAGCAATGGCTCTGGAAGGTCCTGGCAGGTGTGCACCCAGACCCACTCTCATCTCTTAGTCCTCCTCTCTCCTTATACTCACGCAGTACCCCCAAACCCCAGCTTCTCTTTGAAAATCTCCTGGAGGTGACAGTTCTGTCTTCCTCCCACCAGCAGCCCACCTGGCAGCAGATGACACCCATGAGCTGATGGGGCACATGCCCAAACAGCAGCCCCATCGGGCTCAGCAAGCCAGATCGGGTTCCCTAGAACCGAGAGGCCTTGCTGCAGCCCTGGCCCATCGTTCCGTCCAGCAGAATGAGGCAAGCGCCTGGGCTTGGCAAGTGGGTGGCAGCCAGTGAGCATGCTCAGGCCTCACTTTGCCCCACACGTGGGCAACCCCGACTAGGCCAATCCGCCCGTGGGGGACCCTCCCACTCCAGATGAGTTAGGGGTCTGGAAGGCCGAGTGGAGCTTCGTTAACAGCTCGGGCTCCTCGTGTTTCCCAGAGGCCTCAGGGGTGCCCAGCGGGTAGGCCTCCCGGGCCTGGCCAGTCCTGGGGCAGGTGAGGAAGGCCAGGCAGGCCCCGCGGAGGCGGGCCAGGTCCCTGTGGGTGGTCTCACTGACGAAGCAGTAGAGCACGGGGTCCGCCACACAGTTGAAGCTGGTGAGGAGGAGGGAGAAGTGGTAGGCGTTGAAGATGCCCTTGGCGAACTCGCAGCTGGACTCCCAGAGGCTGCGCACGAGCAGCAGCACGTGGTAGGGCAGGAAGCAGGCCAGGAAGATGACCACGGTGCTGAGCACGAGCCGCTGGATCTGGTCCTTGCGGCTCTTCTGGGTGCCGTGGCTCCGGCGCACGGCCCGCAGGATGCCCTGGTAGGAGGCCAGCAGCAGGCAGATGGGGAAGAGAAAGCCCACCAGGAAGCGATAGTAGTTGATGCCACGCTGCCATGGCTGCAGGGGGTAGTGCTCGAAGCAGACACGGTGCCGGTTCTGGTCCTCGATGACCTCCTTATGCATGAGGAAGTAGACACTGGCCAGCAGCTCCTTGACCCAGATGAGCACACTGACACCCACGGCCGCCTTCAGAGTGCGGAACTGGTGGAAGCGGAAGGGATGGGCCACGGCCAGGTACCGGTCAATGGAGATGCAGCAGAGGAAGCCCACACTGATGTAGATGTTCTCGTAGAGGAGAATGCCACACACCTGGCAGGACAGGTCACCGTGGGACCAGTTGTCGTGCTGCAGCACGTACTGCAGCCAGAAGGGGAGCGAGCAGATATAGAAGAGGTCCGCCACCGTCAGGTTGCACAGGTACACGCCCAACTCGTTCCGGGCCTTGATCTGCAGGTAGCCGAAGTAGAGGGACAGACAGTTGGCCGGGAAGCCCACCACCAGCACTGTGACATAGACCACCGGGGCCAGCGTCTGGTGGATGGTGTGGTCGATGGCACAGGTCAGCGAGGCGTTGTCTGCAGTGATGTTCCCCATCTTTGGGCTGAAGGGGCCTCACTCCTCATGGGCTCAGGGAATGGGCCAGTCTCTCTACCACCATCTTGACTGTAGGATGGGATCCAAGCCGTATCAAAGGCTGGGCCTCATGGGCGGTGGGTAAGCCCCTATAGGTCAAAGGCAGGAAAAGCTTAGAATAAGAGGAGCTAACAGTCCTATAGCACGTACTGTGTGTGAGGAGTTCTGACAGGTTCTAAGTGCCTCCCATAATTTAGAAGATGATCCTGCCAACCAACTCCAACTGAACTAGAACATCTGAATGGGTCCTGCCATAAAACGGACACATGGTTCGTTTCCCCATCACCCTTCCCTGGCTTCCCGTCCCATATTTATTTCCCTGATCCCTCAGTGCAGCAAGCAAGGCCAGGACTCTTGTGAGCACGGGCCCATGCTAAGCCCGGTCTCTCTGTAACCAAGTACCCCTCACCTACTGCTCCCCTAATGCCCCTGGTCATTATGGACATGGCAGCCGCAGCTAAACCCAAACCAGATCCTCCTCTTCCTTGCTTAAGACCTGCGGAGATAGTTTCTTAACATACCTACAGTAAAACCCAAACTTCCGGGACTTATGAGGTCCAGTGTGACCTGCCCCAGCTCCCCAGCCTTGCCCACCACCGCCACACTGCTGTCCCGCAGGCCGACCTTCTAGGCGTTGTCACCTGGCCTTGGTCCTGCCTCAGGCCTTGCTGCTGCCTCTCCTGGAGGGCTGCCCCCTGACCTCCTCCCCAGGACTGGCTCCTCTTCTGCTACATCTGAGCTTAAACGGCCCCTCCTCGTGAGGACTTCCTCCCCAGTCACCATGACATTCTCCGATTTGATTATGCCACAGAGGCCCCATCAGTATCTGAGATTTTTCCTGTTTATTTACTTGTCTGCTTGTTGGTGATCTGTCTTCTCCATGAGAAAGTAAATTTCAAGAAGACAGAGGCCTTGTCCACCTTGAACTGTGCCTGGTAAATCACAGGCACCTATGACTATTTCTGGAATGTAGAAGTCAATGACACCCCCATTTTACAGGGAAGGAAACTGAGGCTCAAAAGGGGAAGTGAACCCTCTTCTGGCTTCCCAAAGCCAACCTGAAGAAGGAAGCATCAGCATTAGAGTCCAGGTCCCTTGGCCTGTGCGCCACTTCCCTGCCACATCTGGGACTCTGAGTCCCCGCCTGAGACTCACTCCCAAGCTCCCAGTCCCCGGAAGACGAGGACTCCCGGTCGGGGGCACCTCCCCGTCCTCTCCAGGACACAGGCCTGGAATTCCAGTGATGGTGGTGGAGGGGGGTGCTTTTTGTTGTTTTTAATTGTGGTTACAAATATATGGTGTATAGTTTACTATATTAACCACCTTTAAGTGTACGGTTCGGTGGCATTTGTGCATTCACACTGTGCAGCCCTCACCACCACCCATCTCCACATCTTTCTCATATTCCCAAACTGAAACCTTGTACCCATTAAACACTAACTTTCCCCCATCCCCTGGCAGCCACCAATCTAATTTCTATCTCTATGAATTTGACCACTCTGGGGACTTCATATAAATGGAGTGATTTGGTATTTGCTTTTTGTGACTGGCTTATCTCGCACAGCATAACGTCCTCAGGGTTTATCCACGTGGTCACATTTGTCATAATTTCCTTCCTTTTTAAAGGCTGAATAATATTCCATTGTGTGTACACACAGCATATTTTTTTTCCATTCATTTGTCCTTGGACATTTGGGTTATTTCTACTTTCTAGCTACCGTGAATCATGCTGCTGTGAACATGAGGCATAAATATCCGTGTGAGTCCCTGCTTTCAGTTCTTTTGGGTACATACCCAGAAGCGGGATTGCTGGAGCATGTGGTAATTCTATTTTTAATTTTTTGAGGAACCACCGTTCTGTTTTCCACAGCACTGCCCTATTTTACATTCCCACCCACAGTACATAAGGTTGTGTTCTTGTTTCTTGCTTTTTTTGTGGTTTTGGCCTTTTGTTTTCACTAATACGTTTTGATGGAGAGAGGGAGGGGAGAAGGGGCAGCTGAGGCCTGTGACCCCTAAACTCTTTCCACAACCTGGTGAATCAGAATTTGGTTCCACGCACCCTCCTCTTGCCTGCTCTCCTGTCCCTGAAACTCAAGCTCATACCTATAGGGCCCAGTGGTTCCCCTGGCTTACCCACGAGGAAGTCAACAGTAGCGGGTCCCCAAACCGTCCTCAGGGGCACCAGCCCAGGACCATCCTGTCGCTGAATTTACCACAGGTTCCCTGCAGTCCAGATAAAATTAACCGGCAGGAAGATAAGTTCATTCATAAGCACAGGTCCCGAGGCACCAACAAAATGGCAAACGAAGCCGTAGCTAAAAGCATCCTGGCAGGCCTCGGGAATTCATTGAGAGTTGCCCCGCCCGAAGCCTGCTGCTCACCAGCAGTGAGCGTACGTATGTGTGGCGTGGGCTGGGGCAAAGGCATGTGGCTTCCTTCTTCCTAGGCCAACAGCAAGTGACTTCCGGCAACCAAAGTCACAAATACTCAAGCCTGCAGGGCAAAGAAGAAACACTTACTACGTTTAGATTAAAGCACCTCCTACATTCACTATGGAGCAAAAACAGGGTTTCGGTATTCTAGAGCAGTGGTTCTCGGACCGTGCATCCGAGTCACCTGGAGGCTTTGTCAAAACAGGTACTGAGCCCTGATTCCAGAGTTTCTGACTTGGGGGGCGGGGTGTCTGAGGGGGGCCTTGAGGGTTTGCAACGAGCTCCCAGGCGCTGCTGGCGTGGCTGGTCCACGGACCGTGCTGTGAGCAGCAAGGCCCTCCAAGGTCTGGAAGGTCTGGGATTCCGCTCCTGCCAAGTGGCCTATAGGAGTTCCCAGGCTGGAGAACAGAGGTGGTTGGAAGGGGCTCTTGAGACGCAGCAGAACTTTGCAGGCTTCCCTTCTGCCATGCGCTCTGCCTGTTTGTTATGACTGACCCTGAGCAAGCACCCTCCAGGCTTTGCCAGGCTCTAGTCCTCACAGACTCCGCCAGGAAGACCGCCAGTCCCAGTCCTGGGCCAGCCCCTGCCCCTGGAGGATGCTCTTCCAGGTCAACCATTTCTCCAGCATCCACTGAGGAAAAGCCAGTGAGCTCCCAGTCTGTGGCTCCCTAAGGTGGAGGGGACGGAGGCAAAGAAGCAAATGGAGGAGCCGCCACATCTCAAACACTATCATCTACCCAATAAACTGTGACACTACATGCAAGGCAGTCCCACACTAAATGTAAATCTTTAGACAAACGCTCATCAGCAAGCAGCTCTCTGATGACTTTAACCACCAAGAGAAATTATGCCCTGAAAGAAAGGAAGTGGCCTCTTTGACTCAAGCTGGGAGCCTCCTGCACAGTCCAAGCCAGAAGGCGGAGGTGTCTGATGCTGGACTTCAGGTGGCCGCATAAACAGTGATCTAATCCATCACCCCTCTTCTGTGTGGTGCACGCAGGCACGCACACAGACGGTTACTCATGCTGTCTGGCTGCCCTGCTCGCAGGAGCGGGGGCCACAGATTGGGGAGTGTCCTACAGCCTGGCTTGCCTTCCCTTCAGCTGGTCAGACCTCCACATGCTTTAAACAAAGATGTGTCATTTCCTAAAACTGTTCCTTTCAGAGGCCATTGATAGTTCCCTCTGGGACAGAGGTAGAAATTTTTCCTTAGTCCTCGTCTCTCCGTCAAATACCCTCCTTACTCCAGCAACAAGGAGACAGAATCTCATTTCTAAGGCCCTTGTAATTGTTTCAAAGTTTAACCTCTTCTGGGCTCACAGAGTTGCTGTGAGTGGGGTGAGGCTGGCAGTGCTGACCTGCTACACACAACCTGAAGCCTGGAGAGGCCAATCCTTCACTCAGGTCCACACAGTTAGTTGGCTGGATCCGAATCCAGAACCCAGGTGTCCAGGCACAAACTCCCTTCCTTTAAGCTCTTTTCACCAAAAGCCACAGCAAGAAATACACTTGACACACAGACATTATACACACATGTGCATGCTTACGGAGAAACAAACTTCCCCAAAACAATACTTACCAGACAATTTAGGACGCTCTCGGACCATTTCCATTCTTTTTTGTTTTCCTAAACACAGGTTATGAGCATCTACACTGACTTCCAGACCTGCTACCCCTGGGTCAGGATCCCCCGTTGGGAAACAGCTGGACTGCCCGGCTGCCGCTCAGCCTCCCAGACCCAGGAAGGAGAGGTCTCTGCAGCCCCGATGAGGAGCCGGCAGGGAGCGGCCGCCACGCGGGAATCGGAGTCCTCTCCGACGCTGCCCAACCAGTCAGCTCTGCCCTCAAATATCACACAGCCGGGCTTCCTCCTTCGGCGGCTCCGCGCAGGTCGGGGGTGGGCGGGGAGGAGACGAGACCCACTCTGTCCGGCGTGGCAGACACCCACCCCACACGGCGACCCTGCAGCCAGGACCGGCGCTTTCCTACCGACCGCCCCTCCCAGCGGCGTCTAGAGAATCTTAGCTGGAGGCCGCCCTTCCCGAGCTGAGGCAGAATCATGTGAACTCCGATCTGGTATCAGGCTGGGGGGTTGCCGAGGAACCCTTGGCAGCCAAAAGATGAGGGCGGCGGGATGCCCTCTCCACGCATCCTCCGTCTGCTTTACTCCAGAGGCTGGGAGCAGCCTTTTTGGGAATGTTAAAGCCTGAATGAAGGGCAGGGGACCCTGGAGACTCATGTGGGGGAGGGGTGGGGTGCAGGAGGAGCAGGTGCTGTAATTCTACCCATCGAGCCAAGCCACCTCTGAGCACCTACAGGATACCAGGCGAGGAGATAATGCTCAGGTAGCCAGAATACACTGGAGACATCGGCAAAAATAGGCAAGGAGAGAGGGAAGCTGACTGTTTCCACTCCCACCCCCAAGTTGTCCCCCTTTAGCTGCTAGCAGCTAACATCTGGGTCAGTGGGTCACAACATACCTTAGAAAATACCTAGGGAGCTTATAAAGATTGATACCAATGCTCAGAGCCCACCCCAGACAAACTGAATCATACTTTCTGGAGGTGAGGTACCAGCACCAATGTTTTTAAAAGCCCTCTGGCCAATTCCAAAGGGCAGCCAGGTGGAGCAGTGCTGATGTAGTAGAGGTGGGGGTGGATCCTGTCTGCAGACCGAGAGTGAGAGCACCCGGGTACCGTGCTGGGCCAGGGACGAGGCAAGCAGCAGAGTCTTCAGTCCGCACAGCCCCGAGCCGGGAGCTGCAAGGACCCCTGGGGGTTACCTAGCCAGGCCTCCTTGTTTTACAGATGGGGTAAGCCAGGGCCAGAGGGGCAAAGGCTCTAGACCAGTGCCTTGCAGTTAAACCATAGCTTTGATTCTTGAAACCAGCCGACAACTTCAGGGGCGTGCTGTGTTGGCATGACCTCCTCCCTCTGAATGGCCACCTTGGAAGGGGCTCATTCGATGCCCGGCTGGAGCCAGGGAGCCAATGTCCACCATGTGTGGGGATTGCTGAGGACCAGCGTTCTCCCTGTTCTGTGAGGTGATCTGTTAGGTGGGACTCATCTTCTCCAGGGGACAAATCACTACAGTCCTGTCAGGGGACTGTGTTGTGGGGATCCCAAGAAAAATCCCCCTCTGTGGGGCCTGGACCCTCCAAGAAAATGCTTATCAGTTGCTCCCAGAGGCTAAGACTGGTTATAGGGCCGTATCGCACATTTAGATGTCGATGCCTTTTTTGAGTTGTACAAGTGTAGCTGGCATGCATATGTATTGTGATGTCATATGAAAGGAAGGCCATGTTAGGAGGGCAGGATCAACTTCGCAGTGAATGCCTGGCTACCCACCGGGCATGCTGGCCAAAGACAGCACCTCTGGCTCTCTCCAGGTTGGCCCAGCCTAACAGTGCACACACACACACACACACACACACACACACACGCACACACCATCCGTACCATCACTATCTGCGCCCGCAAGCACTGCTGATGGCACTGTGTCCGCTCCTCCCTACAAGACTCCTAAGCTGCCCAGCCCCCTCTAGCAGTATGCACCATGCCTCCCCTGGAGTAGGGAGCCTTTCTCTCTCCAGGGCCAGGAACCCCATGTCCTTCCTCCCAATGGGCCCTTGGGACTATGGATGGAGGGATGATGCTTTACTTCAGTTTAACTCAAATCAGCTGAGCTCATGGCCTCTGTGAGATGCACACTCATGGGGAGAAAAAAGAGCTCATGCTGTATTCTACTTTGGCGCTAGAATTTCTGTCTTTAACCTAAAATAGGAAACCACGATGATACAAGCATCAAGGAGTGGCCTGAGGGGTCTTAGAGCCCCATAACCTTGACTCCCCCAAACCTCACCAAGTAAACCTACAATTAAGTAAAAGTAATGAGTTAATAATAAAATCACCACCTCAAAAGAAGCCCCCTGGCTTGCCTCCCCCCACTCAGACTTCTGTCCTTAATTCCAAAGTGGCAGAATCTTGGAGCTGCCACTGAGCAGAAGGGGGCATTTAGTGACGGGTGAGAAGAGGTATGCGACCTCATGTGGGGCCTCCCATCCTGTAAAGACCCAGGCGGTAACCGGGGCCGGGTCTGCCTCCTGAATTCCTTTCTCATTCTGTCTCTCTCTCAGTCCCCGGTGTCAGCAGTCATGAGCACTGTAGACCCCCACGGGGGCGGCAGCCCCAGAAGGCTGCCCTGAGCCCTGGGTGTCCTGATCTGCCCCCGGTGTCGACCTGCTCCAGGAAACTGGACTCTACAGGGCAGCTGGGTTTTCTGAGCTTCTCTGGAGGCTACTGGAGGGCAACAGGAACCCCAGCCACAGGCCTTTAGGCACTCACCAGCCCCAGACGTCCCGCAGTCTGGGAGCCACCATCATAGGGAGGGCTCTGGAGTCTGCCCTGAGCTGGTGGCACCATGCAAGGCCACCAGCAAGGGACAGCAAGCCCATGGTCATGGGGTGGAGGTTGAGAGCAGAGGCCCTGGGCCAGACATGGAGGCTAAGTCCCCGTGCTTGTGCTGTCTGGCTGTGACCCTGACAAACTGCATACCTTGCTGACCAGCAGCCTTCTGCGACAAAGGAGATGAGGCCCAGCAAGGGCCTAGCACCTAGTAGTCCTTGACTTGGTGAGGATGCAGTTAATAATGAAGATGGCGATGCTGGGAGCACAGCACCACGGCCTCCGGCCAGGAGCTCCTGTTTCCCCGTCTGATTTACCTTAAAAAGGGTGAAAGAGAGGCAGGCCAACTTGGTATGATGTTTGTTATGGTGCCCAACCTTCTTCCCCATGGCTACTCTACTCAGCTGGGCTAGTTGGGGTAAAGGCCTTAGAGGCTCGCTGATGGCTCTGACCAGTGCAAGGGGTGCCTGTCTCAGCCCATCTGCTGTTTGATGGCAGGGACCTTCACTGACTTGTGTCTTGAAGGCTGGCCTTGGCTTCCCCAGGCCTTACACTTGACCACGTGCTTAGACCACAGGGGCCAAGGCAACATGCTGCACTGTGGCGAGGTCAAACGTGGCCAGGTGTGAATTAGGGAGGGCTTCGAGGACCAGCCGAGAACCTTCCAAAGTATCTGGCACCACAGCCCTGGTGGTGTCAGAGGAGAGGCAGGAGCAACTTCAGATCAAGGAGCGAAGTCGCTGCCGTTCTGGGAGCATGTATTTTTTACGAGGGACTGTGTTGAGCGCCTTTGAAATCTTTCTTGTTTTGATCCTTGCGTCAACCTTCTGAGGCAGGGCTGTTCCTGTCTCACGGTGAGGCAGCTGAGCCTCAGAGAGTGGCAGCAACTTCCCTGGGGTGACACAGCTGGGAAGCAGCAGGGCTGCCTGACTCCAGAGACGAGGCTCTGGACCGCTGTATGAGTCTCCTGCTGCTGCTGAACAAATTACCCCGAACACAGCGGCTTGAGACCACACATTTCTCACATTAGTCTAGTGCTCAGAAGTCAGGAGTGGGTCTTGCTGGGCTAAAAGCAGTATTGGAGGGCTGTATTCCTTCTGGTGGGTCTTGGGGAAAATCCATTCCTTTGTCTTGTCCAGTTTCTAGAGGCTTCTGGCATTCTTTGGCTTTGGCCCCTTTCATCATCAAAGCCAGCAGTGGGGGACTGAGTCAGCCTCACATCGCATCAGTTGTCACTCTGACCTCAGCTCGTAGTGTCCCATCTTCCTCTCTGACTCTGAGCCTCCTGTCCCCCTCCTCCACATTTAAGGACTCCTGTAATTACACAGGACCACCTGGAGAATCAAGGACAATCTCCCTATTTGAAGGTCAGCTGATTAGTCACCTTAATTACATCCCCTACCTTACTTAATTTTCCTTTGCCACAGGTAACATATTCACAGGTTCCAGGGACTAGGAACTGGACTTCATCTGGGGAGCCATCATTCTGCCTACCGTGTGGTTATGTTGCATTCATTTAAAACCCTGTAGAGCAGCACCTCTCAAATGTCAGTGCATCTATGCCTCTCCCAGGGGTCTTGTTTAGGTGCAGATTCTGGTCAGTAGGTCTGGGGTAAGGCCTGAGCTGCTAACAAGCTCCCAGGGCCACCTTTCTCTCTTTTGTAGCCCCACAGGGATTGGCACAATGCGGCCCAAGTGTTTGACGCTTACGTTCTTGATAACTGAAAGAGCAAGAGAAAAGGATAGCTGGAAGCTGGGGGAGTAGAAGGGAAGGAAATAAATAAATATCTGGACATTACCTGCCACCCCAAACCCACAACCAAGTCTAACAAGGAGAGAAAAGGGCGGCAATGAAACCAAAGCTGTACGGGCCAACCAAGAGGGTCGGGATGGGCTTGGAAAGGGGCCCTGGGAGTGGAGGGCGGAGGGACAAGGTCCCCTGAGCCCTCTGCCGCGAGGCCTGACATGTGGTCTGCCCCCTTCCTAGCCTCTGTTCCTCCCCACTTCAACTCCACACTCCTCCTTATGCTTCAAGGCCAACACCCCCTCTGCATGCCATTCCTCTAGGCAGTGTTTCTCAGGTGAGCTTCAGGACCCCTGCATCAGTATCGCCTGGGTGCCCGTTAAATGCAGATTCCTAGGTCCTGCTCTGGACTCACTGAATCAGAATCACTTAGGGATGAGGTCCAAGAAGCTGCATTTTGAGCAGTTCCCTTGGGTTTTTCTGACACACACCAAAGTTCAGGAACCACTGCTTTAAGGCCCACCTCAAATGCCACTTCCTCCACACAGCCCTCCCTGACATCCATAGGATGGACAAATAGTCCTCTCAACCCCACCCGCAACATTAACTGTACCCTTCCATGGGTTCTTTTCATCCTTCCTCGGCCACCGTGAGACTTCTGAAAGGTGAGGCCTGGGTGTTACTATTGCTGAGGCAAAAGGAAGGGGGTTGGTTTTGACCCTGAGGGCATGGTGGTGGCAGCGTGGGAAAATGCATCACAGCAGAAGCCTACTTTGGCCTCTCTCTGGAGAGTCTGTGGTCGGCCTGAGCTGCCTGGGGCATCCTTCCGGCTTTGAGCCAAGCACAGACTGCAGGCCTGAAGGTTGCCATGGCAACCCCCCTACCGGGAGGCTGCCGCCCCCACCAGCTTCCTGCCTCCCCACCCTGAGTGCTCCAGTCCTTCAATTAATAACTAATGATGTATGACAACAGTCACTCCCAGCACCCAGGCAGCAACACTCTAGAAAAACAAACAGACTTCGCCAGGGGATTGAGAGCTACCTAGCTGCTCATTACACTCAGCCTGGGCCACCTGCTAAAATCTAGTTTTCTGAATCCAAATTACTCTCTCTCTGGCTTCTGCCTCTTTTTTTAAAGGCACAGAGTTGGCGAGCTGGTGGCTGAAGCCTCAGAGATTGCAGGGAATCTCATACTAGAGAAACTACCCTGTAGGATGGCTGCTCCCTCAGCCCTGACTCCACCCAGAAACATTGACCCAGACAGGCTCTGTGACAGGCCCTAGTCATGATATCTGTCTGCTGGTCTAGGAGAAACCCTACATCTTTTGCAAAGATGGGTTGATTTGTCACCATGGCACCCAGGGGGAAAAAAAAGCAGAAGGGCAGATTTTCAAATCGTGATAGATTCAAGAGAGTTGTAAATTGATAGTCTTCTCATTAAAAGATGGGGTCTGAGCCCCCACCCCTTGAACCATGGTGATTACTTGACCCATAGAAAAAAGCAGAAGCCACACTGCCAGTTTCTGAGTCCGGGTCTGAAGAGACGGGCAGTTCCCACTTCTTGTCTTTTGGAACAGTTGCTCCTGAAACCTGGGCGCCATGCTGTGAGGAAGCCCACGGAACCCCACAGAAAGGTCCACACTGAAAGGAAATAACCCCCTGCCGGCAGCCCCCAGCTGACAGCCAGGATCCACAGGTTGGCCACACAAGGGTGTGATCTTGGAAGAAGATGGCCTTGTCCCAGCTGGGCCATCTGAGCCAATGTTGCAAGGAGCAGAGACAAGCCATCTCCACCAAACCCTGCCCAAATTGTAGATTCATGGGCAAAACGGAGTACTGCTATTTTAAGCCATTATCTTTTGGAGTGGTTTATTATGCAGCAATAGATAATGGGAACATAAGAATTATTTTTCTCCAACATCATTTAAGGGTTTATCATGTGCTGGATTCACTCATATGGTTATTTGATTTTGATTTTTATAACAACTTTATGAGATGGGTATAAAACTCTTTTACTTTAATCTCCACTTTCCCCATGAGATACTATGGCACAGAGAGGTTTCCTGTTTGGGACCAGCCAGCTAGGAAGGATAAAACCTGTTTCCCACTCTTTGCTTTCTGTTAGATGAGTCTTCTCTCCCTACAGTGAGAGCTGTACCCAGAAGGGTGCAACATCATAGTAATAACAAGACTCAGAACTAAGATTTAGGGGAAACTGCAAGGCTTTCAAGGCAAGATTTCTAACTGCATGATCTTCCTAGGAAACAGGCTCTCCTGTCATGCCCATTTCACAGAAGGTGACACTGAGGCTTAAAAGGGGGGTAGGTGATTTGCCCCAGGTAATAGCTCTCATGAGTGGAAGAGCCAAGATTTGGATCCAGGGTGTCTGGTTCTGGAACTGGGCTCTCAACTGCAGATTCTCCGGTCTATATAGTCTAAAGCATCCGCATTGCTCCAGCCCTGCTTCCTCCGTTAAGCTCAGGAATTCTTTTCCCTCCTTCTTTTTGAAGCTTATGGTGTGTGTGTGTGTGTGTGTGTGTGTGTGTATGTAAAGACGTGAAGCAAAATATAACCACATCATCTCAGATTTGTACTGTTTCAAACATTCTTACATCCCTTGTCCTCACAACCCCTCTGTGAGGAGGTCATGGCTGGGATTTGTCTCCGTTTTACAAAGGTCCAGCCACAGCAAGTAGCCCAAAGCCACACGCCTCAGGGTTCCATCTGTGCTCTCTGCTACCCACTGCTGGATCCCAAGGAGCCTACCTGTGCCATTGTGCCGCCGCATCCCCGCTTCCCAGTTTGAGGATTACCTGGGTCCACCTCATCGCAGGACAAGGGCCCCATCCAACCAGCGATCCCCCAGCAGCTTCGGCGACCAGAGGCACGGGCACGCTTCGCCCTCCCTCGGCGGCGCGGGGGCTAATTCAGATCTCGATAATCCTGCCCTGCGCCTGACGAGCTTCCCTTCGCGTAAGAGGGAACGCACAGGTTTGGAAGAAGGAAAGGAAAGTCTGGCCCTCAAAGAACCTGTGGGTCGCTTGTGCAGCATCTGTGGGAAATGAAGGGTTAGCTGTTTTATTTTTTTAATTTATTTTTATTTTTTGGTGGCGGAGAGTAATTACTAGGTGGCCACGAAGCCAGCCGAGGGGGTGGTGCTAAGCCAGGCGGCGACCGCAGGCTCAGACACTCCACCCGGGAGAGCGAGCAGGACGCGCCGGCGCTCGGCGCAGACACCGCGTGGGCCTCTCCGCTGCCGCGTCCGCCCGCCTCCGCCAGGCCCCCGCGGTGCCCGCTCAGCGCGCATCGGCAGGTGCCCAGCCGCGGCCCCCGCACTCGGCGGCCCGAGCGCGCACACGTGGGGGCCACGTGCCCGCAGCCCTGTCGCGCGCTCGCGGGGTCGCGCCGGAGAAAGCACAGAGCTGCTGCCAGTGCCCGGGACCCGGGTGCCGCCCGCATGCAGTTGCCCGGGCCTGGCGCGCCCCACGACCTTGGCGAGACGAAGAGGCCTGCTCGGGGGTGGGGCCACGTACCTGGGCAGCGAGGAGCCTAAGCGCTGGCTGCCGTCACCCCGCGCATCGCGCGCACCCTCCTCCAGCTGGCGCGCAGCAAACGGGGTAGGCACTGCGTCCTCCGGCTGCTGGTAGGGGTGGCTTGGGGAAACCGGCGGGTCCGTTTCTCGGCCAGGCCCTCCTTCTCTTCGGAGCACGACTGATTCCCCCATCCAACGCCCCCAATCCCCGCCCCCCCCGGGCACACCCAGCCCAGCCCATCCGCACCCTGCCTTTCACTCTTGACCACAGGCCCCAGGCCAGGCGCCTGCCAGGAAGAGCTGCAGTCGTGCAGACTTGTGCTGGAGGTACGGCGCTCCCTGCCCCCACTACCATCCTGTCCCCGGAGACAGATTCTGGAGCTGCCAGAGTGGACCCAGACTGGACCTGGCTGCGAAAGGACCAGGGTCCGTCTCCAGCCACACCCACAACCCCCAGGTGAGAAGCTGAGAGAAGAGTCCATGAAGCGATCTTTCTGTGCTTTTCACGTCCATAATCCCCAGCACAGGACATCAGTAGCCACTCAGTAAATGCGGTGCTGCCTTGTGCTCTGGGCCTCTCTCCACCTCCCCTGACCTCGGGGGCCCGCGGCGGCCAACCCGGGGTCTGCACTTAGGTTTGCTGCCTCCTGGACCCCTGCTCTGGGGGTCCCCGGGCCTGAGTGTGCTTGAGGCAGGGGTGGCCAGGGACAGCACAGAGGTAGATATTATTACTGTCCCCATTTTACACATGGGGGAATGAGGTATGGAGAGGTCAGGGTAACACAGGTAGTAAGTAGAGGCACTGAGACTCAGATCCAGGCAGGTGAGTTCAGAGCCCTCCCCACCACCTGCATCCAATCCCAAGCCACCCTTAGCTGTTCCCTCAGTACCTTCACCCTTTCACATCTGTACACCCTTACTCCTGTGTCCCTCCCCGCTCAAAAGAACACCTGAACCCCATCTCCTGAACTCCTGCCCCAGTTTTAAGAGCCGAAAGTCACCTCCCCTATCCAATCTTCTTGGTTGTCCCAGGCAATTTGTGCTGAGCACCCATCCCAGCATTTGCACTGCCTGCCGGGGTCATTGGCACACAGCTGACCCTCTGCAGGGCCCTCATTCTGCACCTAGTGCCTGGCTCAGAGCAGAGCACCCCATTCCTGTTTGTGAAATGAGTGTCTGAGACTGGTCACTGCAGGAATCTGAAGAAACTTTGGTGTCAGGACAGATGGTTGGGAGCAGGGTTTAGGGGCAGAGGGCAACTGGAGAGCAGGCAGGGGAGGTAAAGAGAGAGCTCAGTGCTCACCTGCTAACCCCTCTGGGAGGCCCAAAGCCCCACAGTCTGGCCCTTGGGTGAGTCTCTGAGGAAATGGACAGTGGCCAAGAGTACAGAAGTTAACCCTGCAGGGGAGGCAGAAGGAGTGTGAAAAGCAGGGATTTTGCTTTTCCTACTGGGCAAATGCCCAGCAGCCTCCCAGCAGGCTCTTCTCACAGACTATATCAGCCTCTTGTGCTGGTCCTCAGTTTGAAATTCCTGCTTCTTGCAAAATCTTTACAAATGGAGTTTTCTGGATGAATATTCATGTAGTAAAAATGCACGTGCTTTTTAAAAACTGCCAAACTGAAAGTAGTTAAGAGTTTGGCTTTGAAAGCCAAAGTGTTTTGAGTTTGTATCCCAGATCTGCTTCTTACTAGTAAGGTGACCTGGACAAGTCCCTTGTCTTTTCACCTCTCTGTGCCCAGTTCCTCGTGTGTGAAATGCAGACACTGCTTCAGAAGGGGGCTGAGATGATTGCATGATTATATCAGGTAAAGCCCTTAGCTCAACACCCAGCAGATATTTGGGTTCTATACATGTTAGCCATTAGTATTACTGTCCACTCCAAATGCCCTTATAAATAGCTCTTATCTTTTGAGTGCTAGCTATGTCTTTAGCGCTTATGAGTGATCTCTTTTCATCCCAACAACTAGTTTTATTCTGTCCATTTCACAGATCTAGGAAACTGAGGTTCAGTGAATTGCTAAGGTCACTCAGTTTTGAGTGTCTGAGCCAGGACTTGAGTGGAGTCCTGACTGGGAAGCTGCTTCTTGCAGTGATTACGTTCTGCATCCTATCCCTCCAGGCAATAAGTGGGGTGTCCTAAAGCTCATCAGTTTCCGGATCCAGTCGGACTCTTAGGGGTACCATGCATGCCATGTAGAAAGTTTATTACCAATTGACTCCTGCCAGGGCTGCTGCACTGTACACTGTACAATATTGTCGGCTGTACACACTGTCACCTATCTGGTGGCATCTGGAGTTGGGACAATATGGCGGTACTTGGTGGCCCTTCCTCTCTGCCTCTCGTTTTCTAGCACACAGTCTTTGTTTACAGATGTCCAAACACGTCTAGAACTCTTCATAGTCTAAATATCCTCCAGTTAAAACAAACACCATTTTGATTCCGGCCTCATTGTTTAGAACAGAACAGCATGGTACACCAGTTATTTAAGGATCATTAGAACTGGCTTGTGGAATACAGTGTTACATCTCTGGCCGTGCTTTCCCTGAGAAAATGCTAGATTTGGAGAAGCAAAGGGATTCACGCACTTCCTGCAAAATCGCCTTTTGGCTAGACTTCGCTGTGTTTCTTGGTGTTAAGATGGCCAGTCCTTGGCAGGAGCAGCCGTATTTGTTGGTTTGTAAACAACACCTGGCAATGGCGTTATAGACTACAAATAGCTCACCAAGTTAAAATGAAGCATGCATTGTTTTCCAGAACCTTTCTGGTCCTAGGGAATGGTAAATTATGGCCTGTGCTCATGGAATGCTGGTTTGAGATGCTGCACTAAACCACCTTTCTTGCCCACAGAAATCATCTCCCACATTGGGCTGGGCTCAGAATTTCTCCATACCTGGCCCAAGGGGCGATTATGTCCATTTCTTTTTTCTAGCCTCTCGTGGGTTTCCAGTCTTGGCATTTGCCTGTTCCTGGTGGTAAGCCCAGGGAGGCACACTACGGCTGCTCAGAAATGGAAGCTGATGGAATATATGAAAGAGATTGGTGCAGCAGGCCAAAAACATGCCGAGGAGTTTTTATTGGTCTGTCCAGATCCACTTCCCACCCTTCTCCATCCCACTCTTTGGACCACAACCATGGGATTCTGCTGAATTTGGCCAACAGGAAGCGCTAACGGGGGTCAGAGGCTGGCATAAGAGTGGGAAAGAGGGAGTACTTAACCCCTGCTGGGGCGCTTCAGGTTGGCACCTCCCTTTGCGGCAGCCGCCCGCTCCTATGGGAATCCTGCTGCTGCACCGCTCTCCCCTTCTTCCTCCAGGCCTGGGGACAGTAGCAGCTCCCCAGAGATGCTAGTGTCATGGTGGTGCACCACCCAGCATCAGTTCCCTTCATCCCATCCGCACCCTTGAAAAGCGTCCCTGTGCTAAGCTCTCCTCAGTGCCCCTGCTTGATGGTACCTCTGCTTCCTGCAGGGCCCCCAGAGGACACAGAAGTGGGTGCACCAGATGCGTCTTCACTGCAAACTCACACTCATGGAAGCATATCACACATTTTAGAATGAGCAAAGATTATCTACTTTAAAAAATCACTGTTTTTCCAGTTCATCCTTCCAATCAGCTCAGCTGGCCGGCCTCGGAGGAAATGTCTCTTTCTCCTCCCAAACAACAGGATGATTCCCTGCTTCCCCACTCGCTCCAGTGCCAGCTCATCTCTGCCCCTGCTCAGACCCAGCCCTCCTCTTGCAGATTCTCCTGCCCTCTGTTTCTCAGCAACACCACAGGGAGCTTCTTAGCTACTCATTATGATACACAACTTTCCTTTTGAGAAATACTATGGCAGAGTCAAGCACCTCCCAGGGCAGCTTCAAGCAACGAAAAGCTGTTTTTTCTGAGAATGATCTCTTCTGGCACCAACCACACTCCAGCAGGTCTGGGCCTGAGCTGATTAATCAGATGACTGACCTGATTAACAGCACAGTGTTGTTTCCGCTCTCACTCAGATACTCCCCTGGCCCTCAGACTGTGACTAACGTGGACACCCGAAGGCAGGAAACTCCAAGGCTGGTGGTGAGTCAGCTCAGATCCAGGTGGAGTGTGAGCACACACATCTGGAGAGCTGGCAAGCCCATGCTGCATCCCTGGCTGGATTTTGGACTCCTGGAGAAGGGCTTCAGGCTGGGCTTGCTCAGGCTGCGGCAGTTGGGAGAAGGGGTAGCAACTGAATATCTTGGTTCAAATCCAAAATCTGTTGCTTTCTGGTTGTGAGAGTCTCTGTCAAGCTATACAGCCTCCCTGCACTTCAGTTTCTTCTTCTTTAAAATGGGGTTAATAATGAAGTTTGGTGTAAGAATGAAATAGATCAAGATGCTCACAAAACATCTGGTTGACATAGAAACCAGGAACCTAGCCTAGCAGGTGCAAAAAAGCAGGGTATGCTGGGAAGGCCCAGGGGCAGCTTGGTCGACACAAGTACGGTAGGCCAGGCCGGTGCTGTTCGACCAGCCTTGACCAGCCTCTGCCCAGGATCTCCTGCTTATGGAGAATGGATGAAATCCTGACTCTTCACCCTGGCTGTGTGACCTCAGAAAGTTTCATGACCTTTCTGTGTCTGTTTCCTTTTCTGTGAAATGGGGATAATAACCGTACCCTACAGGGTTGTTGTGCATATTCAGTAAGTTAGTAAGTATAAAACTCTTTGAGCTATTCTTAACCCTAGTGAGTGCTCAGTAAACATTAGGGCACCCCTCTTCATCCAGTGCCCGCGGAAGGCTCACGCGTGCCCCTCTGGCTCAGCTATGCAGGCTTCTTTGTGCTGGCGAGCTGGGGAAGTGTGGTTTACTTTCTTTGGTTTGCTGTGTAAGACTGCCTCCAATGGGGCTCATGTGACTCTGGTGTGTGGATGCTGGAGGACAGCGGTGCATCGGGTGGCACTTGGCATCCACAAACTCTTCTAGACTTTCATGCCCGGCTTAAGAGAACCATGGGGCGGTCCCTGCAGCTTCCCTGGATAGGCTTAGGCACCTCTTAGAGGGCGTGGGTAAGAAAGGGCTGCTATGGGAGAGATCTGGCAAATAATTTGTCACCTAGACAGGGGTCTCACTTAGAAAATCTGGGGAAAATCCTCCCTCTGTTGGGCTTCAGACCTCGCCTGGCCTCTCCTGGGCTGTCAGCTGGTGTAGCGAGTGTGATAATAGTGCTACACAGGCAGGGGAGCCTGGAGGTTGGGAGGTGTGCCCTGGGGCCAAGCTGCCAGGGTTCAAATCCCAGCTCTGCCACTTGCCAAGTTGTTTAGTCTCTCAATCCCCACTGTAAAGTGAAGATAATAACAGTGCCTCCCTCCCAGAGTGGTGGGTAGTGCGCTCAGAAGGGTTCTTGGCCCACAGTAAGTGCTCAGTAAATGCCAGCAATTATTAATATACCACCAGCCAGTTTTCTCTACCTGGGACAGCTGTTGTGCTAGCCAGAACAACGCTTCTCCTCAAAGATGGCCATGGCCTAATGCCTGGAACCTGGGAATATGTTGCCTTACATGGCAAAAGGAACTGTGCAGATGTGCTGAAGTTAAAGATCTTGAGGTAGGGAGAGTGTCCTGAACCATCCAGCAAGGCCTGATGTAATCAAGAGGGTGAAAGGAGGCAGGAGGGAGAGTCTCAGAGTGACACAGGGTGGGAGAGACTCAACCAGCCATTGCTGGCTTTGAAGATGGGAGGCGACCCAAGGCAGTGAAATGCCTTCTCTTCTAGCGCCTCCACAAAGGAACTCAGCTGTGCTGACACCTTGACACCAATCTCTGACCCCCAGAAGTGTAAGATAATAAGTCTGTCACAGCAGCCACAGGGCACTCATGCCACTGGATCCTGGCAGGAGGACCCGTGTCAAACCAGTCCACAGGAGTTCGTGAGCACCTGTGTCGTCACCCAACCTGCTCGTCCTGTAGACGTGTGGGGAACACGGCACCATGGAACTGAGGGGCTCTGGGACACAGCACTGCCAGGGGTGAGCTCAGGGTGGGCTCAGCTGGTTGAAAAAGGCCTCCTGGAGAGTCTGGAACCTCTCAGTAGGGCCTTGAAGGATGGCAGGTGCAGGGTTGGGCAGGAAGGAGGAGAAAAGCAAGGCATTGCTGGAAGGGAGCAAAGTTGAGAAATTCAACCCATTTTTCATTCATCTGTTATTCAGCACCTGTGCTCCAGGCTTTGTGGGGGGAGCCTGGATAGTGAAGTAAGGTAGACCTGGTGGTGGTTCTTATGGAACTTACACTTAGGAGTGGAAGCTAGTACACCATGACAATAAAATATGACAAGCGTCACAGCAGGAGAAGAACAGCTTGTTAAGGGGGCACATCAGGATGGGCTTCCTGGAGGAAGTGACCCTTCAGGTGCTACAGGGTGAAGTTTTGTTCTGTATCACTTTGGGCTCTGTGTGCCGCTCTGCACTCAGCAGGCGCTGACTGATAGTTTAGTCATGTATTTCCTCATTCTTTGTCCAGTTTTTTCTTAATCCTTATTACACTAAGGAGAAAGTCTCGGTTGGGTAATAAATGTCTTGAGTGCCTCTTTAATTCTTGCTAATCTAGAAAGCCAGCCTGTAGGTAACAGGTGCTAATTAAAGTTTAATAACACTGCTTGGTTTTTCTTGTTTTTATTTGTTTAGTTACATTCCTTCTGTGGCAGGGGGTACTGATTTTCCATTTCTGGGAGCAGAACACAATTTCCTTTTAAAATAAGTGTGTTTAAGTCTAATGGAACCATGAATGAGTTGGGGGTTCTTCCTCTTGCCCTGGAGCTGACCACCGGGGTCCAGTGGAGGACAAAGAGGCACTGAGTGTCCCTCAGCAATGGGCCTGACCACTCCTTCAAGGCTTCCACATCCCACCCCAACTCGCAAAACATACCTGCAAACCAGGGAGGGTGAGCCCTGAGGGGCTGTGAGATTCTCCGAAGGAGCCCCATTCAGCTGGGGGTGGGGCTGCTGTGAGGAGGAGCCCAGTGTCTGTACTGCGTGGACATCTGCTTAGGCAGAGGGCATGCTACTCTGGTCAGTGTGCCTTTTTGGACAGGAAGGAAAGAAGCCTGGAGAAAGGCAAGAGCTGGCTGGTGGGCAGTGGGTGGCCCGCATGCATTCCACTTGCCGTGGGGCTAAGTGGACAAGGAGGAAAGGAGCCCAGCTGCCAGGAGGGCTGTCTGGCAGCGGCAGGAGCCGAGGGGGCATGGAGGACATGGTGCTGGAGCCAAGCTCCCGTATCAGGGTTCTGGACAGCAAGCAGGCCCCCCACAGGGGGCACTGGGGCCAGTTCAGGCTGGCTAGAGAGAAGAGATGATCAACAGCAAGAGGACCTCAGTGGTGGCAGCCCATGTAATGGGACGCAGGTGTCTCTCCCTCCTGTCCCCAGCACACTGAGGGAGGCAGGCCCTGAGGGGTGGAGAAGGAAGGGGCCCCTGGTCCCTGTCCTCTCTTTGCCCTCAGGCGGGGATATTCTGAGATATCAGGGTCTGTACCCAAAGTACAGAAACTGTGATGGCCTCTGCCCAGGAAGCCTCTGAGGAGCATAGGGTAGATCTGAAAATAGTTGACAGCAGGAGATGTTTCAAGTTTCTATTCCCTGCATAGAAGTTTCTTCAATAATCCAGTTTCCTAAGTAAAATATTCAGAGAAAAACATCATGTGTATGATAAAACAGAACTTGAGTTGGTTTTTTAAACTGGTTTAGAAGGGAAAGCTAGGATTGGCTCAGCAATTACAATAGCTATGACTGGAGGGTGATGGGCAGGGCGGACTCATACTGCGGGAGCCCAAAGTTCTAACACTCCTGATCAAGAGGACAGTCAGGGCAGCTTTCTTGAAAGAGGTGACTTGTAAACTAAAACCCTCAAGGAGCCTAGGAGGTATCCTGGGAATCCTCCCGGTGACAGGTGTGCATGGCACCGTGGATACAAAAGGGGCCCTTTGAATGGTGAGAGTGGAGGGATTTCTCATTAGTCCAGGGTGTACTGCTGGGGGTGCCCCCTTAGTTAGATTCTGATCATGTGGAGGCAGGAAGGAGAAGCCAGGCAGACCTCCCACCATCCCTGAATTACACAGTCTCTCTTCCCCGCTAGAGTATGAGTTGTACGGGGAGGGACCAGCTCCCTCCAGCTTTGGCTTCAGCCCAGCAGAGGGCCTATTTGCTGAAGGAGTGAGGGGGAACGAATGCGGGCAGAGATCAGCTGGGACAGTTTAAGGAGATGCCATCTGAGAAGTCCCTGCCACCAGCAGGCACTCAGTGGATATTACCGTCCGCTCAGGAAAGCCTCCAGCCTGGGTGCCTGAACTCCTCTCCCAGAGCTCTTCTCTGGGCCTTAGCTGCAGTTAGGGTCAGGGCAGTTCCTCGGGACCCTGAATGGGATTGCCCTTTTGGGATCTGCTCCCACCCAGGGGCTCTGAGTAGGGCGGGCCACTCCTGCCTGCTGCACCCTCAAAACGCCACCCTCCTGACACACCTTCTGGGAGGTAGGTCCCTGGGCCCCCAAACCACTCTCAATTTGGACTCTAGAATGACAGGGACCTACCTCCTAGCCCTTCTCCTTCTTCCCTCTCTGCAAAGGCCTTTATCTAGCTAGAGACTAGATTTGAATTTTCCACCGGAGGAGATGTCGGGGAGCCGGCCTTGTTGCAGGTCGGTGGTCCCCTCGGGCGGGCCGGCAGCAGCCCTCCTCCGGCGCTGCCAACCCCGCTGTCCTGAACCAAACGCGAGCTGCCCGGGCGTACTCACCTCTCCGGTCCCGGGTGTAGAACGCCGGGCAGCGGCTCCCCCGACACCGCCGGGGTGGGTGCGGTTTCTCGAACAGCTCCTTAGGGCCATGGCTCTCCCTTGGGGACGGAAGGGCCCAGAGTTTCCCTCCCGCTGTTTATGTGGGGTCTCGGGAGGAAGGGAGATGGGAGCAGGTGGCTGGTTTCGCCTTGGGCAGCTCTCTGACTGCACGCGCGCGTTGGGACTTGGCGAACAGGACCTCAGCGGGCAGGGCCAAAAAGCCAGAGCTTGGAAAAGGGAGGCCATTTCTGAGGCACGCCAGGTCTCTTTACCCCTCCAAGGTATGTGCCAGGCCTGCCAGGACCCGCCCCCCGCCCCCCTTCTCACTTCATGTTGCATAGGGGAAGACCACTGTCCCACTTTATAGATGGAGAGGTGATGGGTTTTCCACTCTGTCCCCTGGAGAAGGGCCTGGAGCAGTTTCCAACCTCCGGGGCAGTTCGCACGGCCTGTGTGCCCTATGTGGGAAGAACACTGTGCGCACACGTACCGCGGTGGGCTGCGACCCTCAGCTCTTCAAAGCTCTCAGGACCCAGCTGCTCTTCTCCCCAAGCTTCCTCCTCCTCCTCTGGCCACTTATCTCAATAGTTCTGTCTCTTCCCTTTCAGCTTATCCCTAAAAGTCAGTGTTCCCCATAATGTGCTGGTGCTGACCTGCCCGTTTGTGAGCACAGACAGATCAGTACATTTCCAGGAATTTTGCAACCTAGTTGTTAAACATTCCCATTACTAGAAATTAACTTACGTAAACCTACGATTAAATAACGTATTAATAACAAGGGTAATAAATACTGAAAACTTGCCACTTCCTAATTATTTTACTCTTGCCTCTGCTCTTGAGGTTATTTACACCTATTGCATCTGTATGGAGGTGATGTTATGTGTGTCACCACACATCTCCCGCCTCTGTGGTTAGTGACGTCATGTTGGCAGCCTGCAATTGGCCATGGCAAGAGTACGCCACAGAAATTGGCAAATGTTACCCATCAGGACTTGAGTCACATTTTCTTCTGTGCGTAGCATCCCTAGACTTAAAAGTGATGGAGAAAATGTTAATAGTGCAAATTACATTTAAAAGTGTATCACAGAGGAATGTTATGGTTTTTAGACTATATTTTTTCAAGTGCACACTGTCTGTAGCCATTACAGTGTAAACAGCACAAAGCACCGAGGAACTCCATCCAGCATTCAGAAACACCGACCTGAGCAGTCACATCCGCATGGAGTGAAGTTCTGGCATACGTCTTCGGTTTCACTTTTGTCTTACTTGTTAACATAAAAAAATATCAACCAACATTCATGTTGGAACTACACTGATTCGTCAGTGGCGAGCACAGGTTGGCTCTACATATGCAAGTTTGGCAAAAATCAACGAGAGCTTTGCCTGTATGGATTTTACGGTAAAAAGGGAATTGCCTGTATGGATTTTACAGTAAAACGTGTCATGTCATATATTTTGTTTGTAAATTGTTACACATACTGAATAAAAGGCATCGATGTCTATTTACTTATAAACGTGTGTATGTACACGTCCCCTCCCCTGGTTGGGTGATAGACACTTGGTCAGATGTTAATTGCTGGCTGGATCCTCCCCAAGGCCTGTGCTGCGCTGGTTTTCACTTTCATGTTTTCCCCAGTGGGAGCCCCTCTTGTCCCAAAGATGATCTCAAATCTTTCTCCAGGTAGACCATACCCCTGAGCTGTGTACATGAATATCCAGCTGTCACTTGGGTACCCATTCCCAGACACCAGGTCCCTCATGTCCCAGGCCAATTCGGAGGGTGGGGGCCCTAGAGCTCTGGAGTGGCGTGATCCGGGATGCCCCCCTCGTCAAGAGGACCTTGGGGTGCTGCCTGGGGTAGGCTGTGTGAGGTAACTGACAGAGTAATGGATTGGAAACGGGGAAGAGGGAGGGGGCTGGGATGACAAGACGGAGAGCACAGAGGCTCTGGCAGTGAGGAGTAGGGTGAACTGCATGCTGAGTTTTGGGTTAGGGTGTCTTTGGGACATCCAAACCGTACGTGCAGGTCTGGAGGTTCTCAGAAGCTGGGGTTGGAGATGCACGGAGCCTCCTGAGAACAGGTATAATAAAGTGTGGATATGTATGGGCTCGTCCGGGGACGGAGTGGTGAGAGAGCTGGGTGCACCTCGAGGTAAGCCTGCTAGAGGACCATGTCTGTAAAGGGAGCAGGGTGGCTCTGTGGAGGCCCTGAGAGGAAATGTTCAAAGAGAAAGGCCACCTGGGATGAAAGCCGAGGTGCTGTGAGGGCTGAGAAGTTGTCTGAGGCAGACAGGCTAGCTGGCAGGGTACTGCCAAAGCCCAGGGCCGGGAGTTCGTGTGTGTACATGCATGCACGCATGTGACCTAGGATAAGACATGCAGCGGCCAGATTCCAGACACATTCTCAGGTCTAGGATGTGACCCGTAAAGTGCGGGATGTGGAGACAGGAGGGGTCAAGCTTGCAACCCTGGCTTCTGTGACCTCTGGACTGTGACAGCTGGTGTCGGGTAAGCGAGGGAGCCGTCGGGTGGGAAGAGGAGTTAGGGCAGCCTGTCTGACAGGCAGTTGTGATGTGGGAGCTGGGCAGGGTGTGTGGACACGCAGCCTTGAAGGTGGAACCAGGAATTAGCACACAGGAAGCTTTCGGTGAGTTGGTGGAGGGAATGAATGAGGGGCTGGCGGGCTTGAACACTGAAGAGCTGTCCTGGTGGGACCGAAGCATGAGGCAGGCTGAGGATTTCAAGGAGTAACTGGCCAGGCGTCAAATCCTACAAAGGCCACACAGGATGAAGCCTGCACCGTGGCAGCTGCTCAGTCTGGCTCGCAGCATTGTGGATGGTGGCTCCCACTGAGGGCTCGGGGCCGACAGGCTGCAAGAGGAGGCTCTCATTTTTAAAAAGTTTGAAGAAGAAAGGAGACACTGAGGCAGCAGCGGGACAGAAACCCATTTAGGAAAGTTTCTGTCGTATGTGGATATTTTTATGCCTGCCTTCCTCCGCCCCTCCCTTCCCCCAGAGACTCCGAAGATCTAAACTCCAGATCTAGCTGAGTAGCCTTGGGAAATCCAAAGGGGCACTGGACACTGAGCTCCTGGCATGGTATGAATCCCATATCAAGATAGGATCCAACATACTAACTTAAAATAAATGCAAGTGTGGAAAAAAGCTGTTGCACGGTAAACAGGAAACGCTTACTGGACATGTTCTCTGACCTAGCGGCAAGGGGGCGGGCGAAGGCTCTCCGGGGTGCTGGAGCAGGAGCCCCGGGTGCCAGCGCCCTGCTCCGCAACGCCAGGCTGGCCAATGATGCCAACAGTGTCTAGTGAGGAAAGCTAGAGCTCGATTCCATCCCATTTTATTATAAACCTGTCCCTGTGTTCCAGAATGAATGGCTATTTAATACAGAACCCAAAGCGCTCCTAAAATTAGTCTTAAGATTCCTGTTTCTCTCTCAGTGTATTAAATCAAAAGAAAAGAAATCTCTAAAAAAATTGCCAGGTTGAGGACATCTCAGAAGAGCACCTTTACTAAACATGAAACAAAATGTGTCAGGAATCTGACCAAATACACAAAGCAGCAGGTAAGATTCCAGAAAGAAAAGGATGACTTTCAAAAGAACATAAATAGATCCCCTCAAAGTACATATATTTCACGAGTGTGTACATATATGCAATATATTAAAAGAAATTTGGTTTCTACCACAAGAAGTTATTCCGAAATAATAAATCAACATCTCCTTTGAGACGGGAAGGTGGGATGCTGCAGCCACATCACAACTCAGGCGGGCAGCGCACACTCCTGCCTGCACTTCCTTCCCCTCTGTACACTATGTACACCTGCTGGGAGGGGGTGGGGCTCCCTCTGCCCCACTGCCCAGGCCCAGCACATCCAGTGTTTGTAGAAAAGTGAACCAGGGAAGGCAGGTTTCCATGTGCCCTCCCTTCCCAAAGCCCTTGGTGCAGAGCCCAGGGGTAAAGGGAAGCACTTGGGACCCCAGGACCCGCTCAGCAGGCTGCTTGGTTTTTGACAGCAAGCCTGACACTGGGGTCTATCCAAGGCCCTCAAGATCTTTGTAGTCTGACCAGTCTGGGGCTTCCCCTAGGATCTGATGGCGTTTGGAGAGAGAGTGGTGTTTCCAGAGCCCCTGGGGCTCGGCTGCATAAGCATGTGTGTTTGCACATGTGCGTACACACAGGCTTTAATGGAGGTCAACAAGTTGCAAATGAGTGTTCTATGGGGGCATGCTCAAATAGTGTCTGCTTGGGTAAGTCAGGGCTGTCATGGCATCCTGACTGTCCCCATGCTCAAGTGGATTTATTCAAAAGATACCAGTTGCTGGAGGCTACAGATAAGGAAGACATGTTACACACCTGGGACTGTATCCTCCTGGGGCTTGGCACAGTGTTTTCATCAACCAAACAGGAGAAATGGCAGGAACCCGTGTCCCCATTCTAACGCCTCCCTGGCACCACAGGTTGACAGGAGAGGCGGCCATCATTATTGGGAGGGGAGTCAGTAGTTTGAAGTCCTGGGGCTGCTGGTCCAGGAGCCGAGTCACACACAGCCGTACTCGTACCACACCGTCTGCTGGTCCCCGGCGGGCTCCGGGGAGGCAGGGGTGCTCTTTGAGCTGCTCCCACGACTGAGGTCCTCGGGGGCCCGGCTGGCATGCGGAGCCAAGTCAGGAGATCTCCCTGGGCTCCTGGCAGGGAGCCCCTCACTGTGGCCCTGCCCTGGAACCCCATCACCCTCGGAGAGGCTGGGCCCTGCCCGAAGAGGGGCGATGGCGGCCCCCTCCGCTGGGGGTGTGGGTGTTTGGGGCTTAGTCCTGGCAGCTGGGGTGGCAGCCGGCGAGAAGTGCTGGGAGCTATTGCAACCACTGCCACCTCCAGTGGCCGGGGCCAGGGTGGACGGCCGCAGGGGGGCCAGCCTCTCGTCCTTCGCAAGAGCCAGGGAGACGCGCCGTATGTCCAGGGTCCGGCTGCGGGGGGCCGGGCCCTGACAGGAGCCACCCGCCTTTCCCCCAGGCGGGGTCCGCTCCCGCGCCGAGCTGTGGGAGCCGGGGGGTGTGGGGCTCTGCAGGGTGTGACTGCCTGTCGCTCTGCCCCCTGAGGCCTCAGGAGCCCCTGGCTTCTGAGCAGACTCCTGTTTGCAGGCCTCTGGCCCACTGGCCCGGAGAAGATCAGCTGAGGCCAGGCTGAAGGCCCTGCTCAGGGATGTGCTCCGGCCGGCAGGTGTGTGGGACAGTGGGGCCATCGTGGCCTGCCGGGGTCTGCCCAGAGACAGGCTCTGAGGAGGCTGGACCGGCCTTGGGGACCTACTGCGGGGGGCCTCGGCCTCGGCAGCTCTGAAGTTTGGCCTCACGTACTGTCCGGGCTTCAGCAGCTTCCCCTCGGGGGTGTTGATGGCCACCTGGACAGTAGGGGCCACAGAGCTGGAGGGCATCTTGGCCCCTTCCTTCCTGGTGGGTGGTCCTGGCTGGCCTCCGATGGCTGGGGGATCACTGGCCTTTCTGAAGTAGTCACTCAGCAGGTCATCCCGGCAACTAGGAGCACCCTACAGAGAAGAGAGGGAGCAGTGAGAGGGCCACAGGGGTCCCGTGAGAGGCCCCCTTCCACCCAGGACGCCTCCTGTGCAGCCCACAAGGCCAGGACTGAAGCCTCCCTTCCCGCTCAGTCTCGTCAAGGCACACATGCTGCCCCTGGCAGGGACGGTGGGGTTGGTGGAGCAATACTGGAATCAGGGCAAGAACCCAGGAGCCACTCAGGCAGCCCCCCAACTTGACAAACAAGAAAACAGACCCAGAGAAGGAAACGACTTCCCACCAGGCTCATCCACTTCATGGAAAAGTCGGGGCCGAAGGCCTGACAACCGCCAACTGTTTGAATCCATTTCCCGTTTTTCCACCAGGCAGAGCCGGAGGCCCCATGCAGACCGGTAGGACTGGGCTTCCTTTCCTTGTCGGCCCACCACGCTCAGACACATGGCAAGGGCTTTATCTTGGGCCACAGAGAAGAGAAACAAGACCAGCTCCCGAAAAGCCAGAACTACACTCAGCACCCTCACAGCCACTCACACCTTTCTCCTGATGTGAGAGAGGGGGAAGGCAGGCGTGGTGGGACAGGGGGCAGCCAGAAAGGTGGGCCACCAGGAAAACGGTGAGGCCACACAGGACAGTGGGGTACACCTGACGGCCCGGCTGCCTGAGTGTTCCTCTCGGGTGGCTGCTGCCAGGATGGGACCCCTAGGGAAGGCCGAGGTCTAGGACCCGCTTGGGGACCTCCAGCCTTCTGCCAGCACCTCGCAGCCGGGAGGAGGCAAGCCGGGGTTCCTCCTGAGGCTGACAGACACGGCAGAGAGAGGAAAGGAAGGGAGTTCACATGGGAGGTGAGAGCTGGCGCCCTCCGCCCCCAGCCTGCCGCAACCCATCAGGGGTGACGGTCCACCACCAGGTCAGCGGCTCAGGAGCCAACACACCTGCCAACTCCACCTGGCCCGTGAAGACATCTGGATGGTCCCTTGCCAGAGATGCAATCTGCTGTTTTACAATAGTTTGAAGCCACAGATCTCAGGTGGGCATGCAGTAAGACCTTAGGATACTAGTATCAACAGGAACCATTCACGGAGTGCTTCCCACATGGCAGGCACTGTGCTAGGAACCACAGGGCTAGCCGCCAAAAAAAGACAATAACCTCGTTTAATTCTCAAAGTAGCCTTGTAAGGTTGTACTAAAACAACCTTTAAGAGGCAAGGAAATTCAGGTCAGAGAAGTTTGGTCCTCCATCTGGAGAGGCAGTTCAAGGGTGAAAAGCTACAGGTGCCCGACTCTGGAGCTGTTTTCCCCACCACTGGCCCCTCTCTGCACTCCTCTCTGAGTCTCCGATGCCCACTTTGGAGAGGCCACCCTCTCGGGCCACCCAGGGAGCCCGTGCCGGGCCACCCCCTCTCACATCCGCACTGAGAGGATGGAGGCGCGGCTGGGCACTGCTATGACTTCTACAGGCCTGCCTGAGGAAGGGCAGGAGGTGTCAGCTGCATGGCGCTAGTGGGGCTGGGCAGCCCAGGGAGATGAGGAGAGGTGGGGTGGCTCTCAATGGCCAAGAATCAGTTTCCATCAGAAACAGCTCCAGCTTGTTTAGGCTGAAGAGACAGGCAGCGACATGGACTGTGGGGAACAGACACTACAAGGACAGGTCTGAGCTGGGCGGGAGGGGCCCTGCCCTTGCTCAGGACCCCACTCCCCAAGATCTGCAGAGGGAAAGGAAACTCACTGTGACACTCACATCAGAAAAGGATTGAGAAGGTGAGCCTTCCGACTGCAGGCACCCCTGAGTTCTGGACAGGTCTCGTTTATTCCATGGGGTCAGTGCATCTCAGTGTGTGAAGCCTGAACAAACACTGATGGTGGGAACATCACCTGGGAACCTAGTGAACATGCAAATTCTCGGGGCGTCCCACCTCAGACCTACTGAGTCAGAAACTCCAAGGTCCAGCCTGTGTCCTGGCAACCCCACCAGGGATGTCTGATACATGCTGAAGTTTGAGCCATTGCATCAGACCATAAGCTGCCTGAGGGCAGGGCCTTCGCCCTCCTCAGCCTGGTCTCCTTGGGCTCCACTCCAGCACACAGCACGTGCTTGGTATACATGAAGGGAGGGCAGGAACCATGTTTTCTATTTCCCTTTTGGGGCCAACCACAAGCCTAAGCACCTGGCAAGTATATGATAAAAGCTTAACTGGTTTGCTTCGTTTTTTGAATAGGCACCGGGCATACTACCCAACACACAGTAGATGCTCAGGAAGTATCTACCAAGCAAGTATTTTGTGTTCCCTTTGTCACTGTGGCCTATTAAGGTGGGTCACAGAATTTACCATATGGCTAGACAAAGTTCAGCTGTATGTATTTAAGGGGAATGAGAATGACTGAAGCATTAAAAACCCTTAAAAGGTCTCAACTGCAAGACAGTGTACTTCATCCATTCAGTACCCCAACAAGCTCATGTGTCTGAATTCAGACAGCATGTGAAGATGCCCACACAGCTTCAGAAAAGCTAAACCGAGGCACTGGGAAGGTGACAGAGTAGGGTATCCTAACCTAAAACAGGTGAGGGCCAAGGGTTAGAGCTGCAGAACAGAGGTCAGCAAACTAGAGCAGAAAGCCAGTTCTAGCTGGCCATGTGTTTTTTACATGGCCTGTGGGCTAAGGATAGCTTTTGCCTTTTTAAATGATTGAAAACATTTTTTAAAAGAGAACAGTCTTTTGTGACGTGTGGATATGAAATTCAGATGTCAATGTCCATAAGTAAGGTTTTATAGGAACACAGCCTACACCCAGTCAGTTGCCAGATGGTCTAAGTCTGCTTTCCCACTGAAAGGACAGTTGAATAGTTGCAACAGAGGCTGTATGGCCCGGAAAGCCTGAAATATTTTCTATCTGGCCCTTTACACAAAAAATTTGCCAACCTCTGCTGGTGAAGGCCCAGGGTAAGTGGGTATTCAGAGATCTGTCACAAGCATAGTGGAAACCCTAACCCTGCAAGGAGGGTGTTGGCCACACCATCCCTATACTCCATGTTGGCAACAACGTTCTTCTTGCTCACTTCACAGATGGAGAAAACAGCGGGCAAGGGCTGGCTGGGGCTGGATGCCAGCACATTGCGATTTGCTGGCTACTGGCTATCCTCCCTGAACCAAGTGGGCTCTGCACCCAGGCCTCTTTGGGACTTTGCTGCCAAAGTCTCTGCCTACAGTGATCTGCAGGGAGGGAGGGAGGGAGGGAAGGCAGCCCGCTGTGCCTGAGCTGTGGGCCACTCACAGGGCTGCAGGAGCTCCGGTTGCTCTCCTCCAGGAACTCCTCCAGGGTGACCATCTCGCTGCTTGGAGAGGTGGAGCAGGGCCGGGTCCCAGCATGGGGCTGGGCCACGCCCCGCTTCTGGATGCCCTCCTGGGGGAGAGGCCCATTCCGGGGTGGGGGGTACTCATGATGGCCGAGGGCTGTGCGTCCTGGGGTGCTGGCTTCCCTTGGCAGAGTGGCCGTGTCCCTGCTGGGGATCAGGTCTTCGCTGCTGAAGCTCTCGGACCTGCCATGGAGCTGGTCGGAGGAACCTGGGTGTCAGGGTAGCACACAGAGGAACACACATCAGTCTCCCTCCCACCAGCCTCCAGCGGGCTCTGGGCTGCCTCCGGCTCACTGAGAACAGCAAGAACTTGCCCGAGAACACAGGGTACACTTCTTCCAGGCTGGGATTTGGGATGTTAAGGACTTTTTGGAATGCTTTAGAATTTCACTTTGGCATTTAAAAACAACAACAAAAAAACCTTGAGATAAAGGTAGAAAGCTTATGCTTAAGTTTAAATTATTAATAGCTGTAAGGCACCCCCCTCCTTAGCTCTCACCCATTCATGTATTGAAGGTTTATTTAGCTTGTGCTTCATGCTCGGTGTTCTTCTAGGGGTTGGTCATGTGGAAACCAAGAAGAAAAAAATCTAAGAGTTTCCGGTCTTGGGACAGCATATATATTCTTTCCAAATGCACAGGAAACCTTTGTTAAAACAGAGGGCTGTATCTTGCACCATAGAACAAAAAATTTAAAAGAATCAAAACCATCCACTATTATGTTTTCTGATCACAAGGAATGGAACTGCTATTATCCTCATTCTAAAGATAAAGTAGTTTAAGATTGCAGAGGGTGGGGGACTTGCCCAGGTGGCCAGAGCTCTTCAGTGGGGATGAAGACATTTGAACCCAAATCCATTCAAACTCTCAGTCCATCATGCATATGAGAATCTGGTTAACTCATTTTTAATGTAAAAATAACATGAGGCCAGAGCCAAAGATCCAAATACACTGAAAAGTGCACAGAAGGAAAGGCTACTTACCTTTGAGGTTAAGAGGGGAGCTGTCGCTGGACGCATTTCTACTGCTGTCTAAGCTGCCTGGCCGGGACACTGAAAGGAAATGAGAACATTTAACCTAAAGGCCCAATGACCAGCTGGGCACATCCCAGACCGAACCATCAAAATTTTAGAAAACTTAAGTGACAAAGTCTCTCTATACCAAAGCTAAGGCGAACGCCCTCAGGAAGGATGGACTTGGGGAGTTTCTCTCTCCTTCCGTGGGGAAGTCTAGCACATAGTCGGTTAAAGCTCTGCTTACTGCCCCCCAAGGGAAGTCTGCTGTGCATTTACTGGGTCCACAGGGCACCCACTTCCCAAGGGTCAGTGAGTTCTGCAAACAGCAGGCTTCAGGAAAAACTTGTTAGCAAACAGGGTTTGGGGTGAGCCAAAAATACTTAGTTTTTGGAATAGTGTAAAAGCAGAGAAAGTCCCCTCTTTGAGAAGGGAAAATGTGAAAAACGTGTATCTCTCTTTAAAAAGAAGTTTCACTAAAGGAAAACTGATACAAATCAATAGGATCCAAAGACACGCCTGTTTATCCAGATACTGCATTGAAATCCCTTCCCTTCTTTTTCCTGTTGAGAGAAACTTGAGGAGTCAGGATCCTTTGGAAGAAAGCCCTTTGGGTCAGCAGATTAAGTGTACATCTGGCTGAGCAGTGAGACTCACCAAGAATTGCAGCAGATCCCCTATGTTATCCTCCACTTGGTGTGAAGACACAGGGGCTCCCTGTGTCACACTGTTTCAGTACAGAGCCTGTCTTTACTCATATAAATCCCAAATGTCTGTATTTGTGTGAATTAATGTAAGCATCATAAAACTTTTAAGACAATGACTATGGTAGGAGATAATGCTAGCTCCTACCCTCACTGTCCATCCCTTCAGAAGTAAACTGGATTCAACATACACTAAGTTTTTTAAGGAATTATCTTCCCACACTTTTAAGAGTTTCGTTTTTCAAAAATTATAAAAACCCAAAGCAGCCTTGGATTTTTAAGACAGCTGGTGTAATTCAGTGTTTCCCTTCTGCAGAAATGCACAGTATGCCTAAATCAAATGGCAAGTGCTTCTAACAACTTCTAAGACCAAACACAAGCTGGAGCAACTCTGGGCAAATAAAATCCAAGTGAGGACAGTGAGAGACCTTGCAATCAATGCTCACTGAGTAGGTCAGCAGAACTTCCCACCAAAACCAATGGGGCACTGTAAAGTGCGGGGGTCAGAACCTCTGGGAGTGGGATACACTTTATAGATAATGGTTTCCCCATCACTGGAGGCACAGAAGTAGAAGCTAAATGCTCAGGCACCCTGGGCAGGGGAAGGAAGGAGCTGGAAGCAACAGTGGACCCCCCCATTCCCACCTTCAACATAACAACTCCACTTTTACCTGTGTTGTGTGTTGGACCTCCTCAAAGGTCTTAGTTTGAAGGAAAAGTACTATGGATGAAAACCAGTTTGAACCCAGGCCAAAGGGCACAGGATATGGACCACTTACCATACTGCCTGTGGTTGGTGAACTCGAGCTCCAGGGATGGCTCACAGAGGCTGTCATCTGAATTATAGCCTAGAATGAGAATCAAGTTACTGGTTATTATATCTGATTATCCAAATTTTCTGGAAAACTTTAAAAAATATATGGGCTCTTATTTGGGAAAAGCATGTTTTTATTTGTCCTTTGACCCAGCAATCTTACTTCTAAGGGTCAACTCTGGGGCTGGTTGGTCAAACAAACTGTGATAATATCATTTTAATTATTAAGCAGCTATTAAAAGGATGAGAAAGAGCTCCAGGATAAATGCCTAAGTGAAAAAAAATGAAGGTGCAAAATGAAACACTGGTAATATAAAGAAGGAACTAAAAAAAAAAAGTTTTCCATACGGTGACCTTGGAATGGAGATAGGGAAATGGAGAGAATGTGACTCAGAAATCTAAGTATGCTTTTATATATATAACTAGCTTTTGAACCATATAAATATTTTACATATTAAAAAACAGAATTAAAAAAGTCTAAAATCAAAACCAGAAATAAATCTTACTGCATATCAAATTGCTAACATAATCACACAGAGAAAAAAATATACTTCCAGTGAACTGTGAATATAAAACTGTGCATCCTTAGTGAGATATAACCTAAGGACTAAAAGAACTACAAAGAAAATTTAAACATCACTTAGTGACTTTATTGTTAGTAGTAATATTGGTATTATAATTAAAACTATCATTTCCTATTTGGGGGAAAAAAATAAGTAAATGTTTCAGGAGACAAGACGTAAGGGCACACAAATATTAAATCAAGGAAGAAAAACAATCCCTGTAATGTTAAATTTGAATTGGAAATATCAACATGAACTCATAATATATGTATGCTATCTCTCTTCACTGAAAGGGTCTAGAAGCAATGTCAACTGTGTAGTGTCCAGATCTTAATTATTAAATTCTGCTCTAAAAAGAACCAGATTTACTTAAAGAAATGGCTGGTTCCCAGAGGGGTTTCTGTTTTGAAAATGGGTAAATGCCCACTAGCAGTGAAGGCCAGAAGAATGAGAACTGGCTGCAAGGGAACCGCCGAAGGCAGAGCTGGGTTTGCGGTGTTGATAGGCCCTTGTGTAGGCTCTCCAGGTGTATGAACAGCCAGGAATGTTTCCAGACTTAGGCTCTGTCTGGTTCAGGGATGGGATCCAGGCTGAGACAGTCTGTGGGTTAGCCCATGGGGTGGGCTCGCCCTTGAGCCACACAGGCTGAATTCCCAGAGGGGATGGTATTCCCGGATCCCCCGGGGACCAGGCAGGGCTTCCACATCCCAGAGCCTGGAGACTAAGGGAGACTTCTGACTGCTGGCTATGGTCACCCTTGCCATGCTGGGCTCAGAGCATGCCTGTCCCAGCCAGCAGTCACACACTACCCTTGCCTGCTATTTCCAGTGTCTGGCTGGGAGTGGAGAAGGACAGCCTGGCTCAACTCCTCTCCTCCCTAGGGTGTTTTCTACTTATAAACAACTGGGACAAGGTCATGAAACTAGTGTGTTGCCTGGAGGGCAGGGGCCCCTGTCTGTCTCTGCTTTGTTCCTCAAACCAAGGTTATGCATACCCCCAATGTCAAGAGTCGAGTAGGTGGTTTTATGAAGAGTAATAACCAGTTCTTCTATGAAAAGTAACAACCAGTTATGTTTTCCTCCAATTTCTAACACCCCTGAGGTAATTACTTTCAGCTGATTCTGTGGGTGCTTTCATATCTCTAAATTATAAGCATTAAGCTTTACCTTTTCCTTTTTGTTTGCATATTTTAAATTTCCTGTGCTTCCCCCCTGTTCCTTTTTACAGCATCCAGCTCTTGTTTGGTGAGTGTCACAACTTCACTTCTGACTATGTAAATGACAGGCATCTTAGAGCTTTCATTCTGTTCTTCACATCTGTTTACTCTGTTGCCTCTCCCACTGGTTTTGGTCTGTTTTCTGTCGGAAGCTCCCCTCAGGGTCCAGGGATCGCTGAACTTCCATGGGCTTCACCTGGCAAGATCTGACTGAGCCACTCTGTTGGGAATTCCTCAAGCCAATTAGATGACTTGAAAAACATTTTAACCTCAAGTCTAAACGTGTGAACACACATGGTTCCTGGCATGCTGGGAGACATGGTCTGTAAACCTTTCCCAAATCCCCTTATGTTTGGTTTGGCATGTCTGTCTTCTACTGTATCAAAAGACCTCCAGTTCAGAGACCCTGTCATGCATCCTCCACAGAGAATAAACCCTCCAGACTTCTACCAGGGTGAGGTGAGGGTAGCTGCTTGCTTTTAGCCCAACTCTTGTTCATCGGTCTTCTGGAGCTGCTTGTTGCCACCAATTCCTGAAAGGTGGTGGTGGCAGTGAGTTCTGGGGCTTTCCCATTAGCAGTTTAGGATTGGGCCTCTAGATGGTGAAGGTATCTGTCTGAAGTCGCCCAGGAGTTTGGCAGAGCTGAGGTCTGAATCTGTGTGATGCCAAAGCCTGTCTGCAGCTTAACGGCTCTGCTTACCACTGGGAGACCCCTCCTGCCTCTGAGAGCCTGGAGTCTTTGGGAAGGCCCCTGGGCTCCTGAAGCTCATCCCTCTTGCTTCTGCTAGGACTTACCTTTGGGGCGGCCTGGGTGCCGGGAGGTGGGGGTGGAGCTGGAAGGGGCTGTAGTGACGGCTGAGGTGGAGCAGGTCCGGGAGCCCAGCTCTGAAGGCCAGGGCTTCACGGCGGGGTCAGCAGAGGCATCTGTGTGGTCAAGGCTGCCTCTGTGCGGGGACCCTTGCTTTGGTTTTAGGTCCCTGGAGCCTGGGGCAGAGAAGGACACTGAGAAATGGGGCTGTAAGATCCTGTGCCAAGGCTGGGCTACAACACGGAGGCCTAGAAGCAGGGTCAGCAAGACACACGGGCCACAAGGACAAAAGCTGGGCTGCGGTTTAAACAGGAGGGTCCTGGTTGCAGGCCTGTTGGAGGCCCAAGAGGCTGGCCCTGGCCCTAAGGATGGGGCATACTATGAGTCCTGAGAGGCTGGGAGAAAAGAAAGAAAGAACTCAAGTAGATACACAAAATGTTGGCACAAGTCCAACATGTTAGCCACAGGGCACGCCTGCTGTGTAACACTGTAGGTAACAAATCCCTGATTTACAAAGATCTTGACAGGTGTCTGCTCAGGATCACTCTGGACCTGCACCAAAGCCCCAAAGGTCCAGGATATGCGTCCTGCCACTGGCTTCACTTGTGATGTGATAGTTTACTGCCTCCCTGACAGTGATCTGCATAAGAAGTCTTAATCTCTGCATGGTGAAACAGGCAAGAGTGGTTTTTACCTTCTATCATGTGCTTTTCTGCAATCTCTAATTTTCTATCTTGAACATATACTCTTTGTCAAGTTAAATAAAATCCTATATTAAAACATTAAAAAAAAACACACCTCCAACTTCTTAGTAGTAGGAAAGGGGTGGGCTCTCCAAATAAAAGATAAAAAGTAGCAGACGGAGGTCCTGCTAGCGTCAGGACAATGCCGCACCACGTTCTGCACCCGGTGCCCACGGGCTGTGGGCCCAGAGCCACGCCCCCATCAAGATGTCAGCCCCTCTCCACGCTCCTTCAGGGATCTCACCCTGCCTGCCCTTCAGCCAAAGTCCAAATCTTACAACCTGCAACCAAGCAAAAATTTGGATACTGAAATACAACCTTGATGAGAAGCAAGATTCAAGTGTGGCAGAATGAGTCAGGACAGGCAGCCAATGGGTGAAGGTAAAATGAGGAGCAGAGGGTTGGTGGGGATGAGCAAACAGCACGAACGGCAGAGAGGCAGCGCGATTCCAACAGCATGCTGGGAAGACAGGCCTGGAGGACCAGGGCAGCCCCCCTGAGGGGTGTGTGGGACGGAGCCAGTACCACACTAATGGACTCTAATGTTGTAATAGTTACGTATTTATTTTTATGGTTACCGCCTTTTGCTGGTGATGCTGGTTTTCCATTTACAGTACTGATAATAATCTTTCCTTTTAAAATCAATTTAAGTGGAAAGCGTGAGTCAATTCAAGGGGAAATATGTAAGTAATCATATAGGGGATATAAAGAAATGCGTAAGTCAGGAAGATGGTGTAAGAATGACTGAAGGTAGAAAATACCGCAGTAGCTAAAGGCCTCTATTGACCAGCATTTCCCCTGCTCTGGGCGTGACTGATGTGCTGATGTTCTTTCTGTTCACTGCTGCTTAAACTTCAGCATCCAAAGTCAAAGAACTACAGCACAGTCGTAAAACTTCATTCTGGGCTGAACTCTGGCTCGGCAACATCGATCCAATTATTCAAAATGCTTGAATGAAGCAATACATCCTTCAAAACATAGAACATATCTAAAAAGGGCCTTATCAGCGGAAGCCAACAATTCAGTGCTCTGGCAAAGAGAGAGAAGAGGGCAGCAGTTTTACATTCAGCTTCTTAAAAAATCTCACTTGACAGAGGCCATATATTTTAGGAAGAAGCATAGCGACAACTGACCAGTTCTGCTTTACATACGGGCATGACATAAGCCTGCACGTGCAAGAGAGAGGGACCAGCACAGCCACTGGACTTACTTAGCACAGACATCTTGGCCCAGGGACCTGTGCATGGATGTCCCGAGGCTCCCCTAAAACTGTGCTGCACTGGAGAAACGGTCCAGAGGGTGTGATAACTCCTCTTCTCTTTTGAAATCAGAATCCACGCTGGCTACTTTAAGCTTGGCTTGGAATTGGGGTCAGGAGGAGGGGTCCACTACGGGTCATCTGGCCTTTAGTTACTGTTTTTTGTTTGTTTGAGTTTCAGAAATGAAGGTGGATGCATGATGAGACACATGATAAAGGAAAAGGATTAGAAGTCTCCAATTTCTGAGAAAGGGGGAGGCTCGTTAGGAGAGGACGGGATGTCAGAGGAAGACCAGAACCGCAGGCGTTTAGAGAGAGCCGGGGGGGCTGCTGGAGGCTTGTCTTTGTCCTTGCTTTTGCTTCTCAAAAAGGGACTCTTTTTGCGCTGAGTTGCTAAATTGTTATCCCCCGGATAACCCGAGAGGAAGGGAAAAAAAAAAAAGAGAAATAAATGAAATGAATACTAATAACAAATGATTCTGAATTAGCTAAATGTACACTCAGGAAATCAAAATCCTGTCCAACCCAGAAAAGATGAAAACAATATCGATGACAAGACCAGAATCAGGACTCAGTAAATCATTTATGTTCCAACTCAATTTAATTAATTTAGTGGCATCTTAGTGCCAATGCTTTACTTATTCAGCACGTGAGGGGAATTATACATTGCTCAAGGAGCCAATGGTTTAGACTATTTTTCAATTTCAATGTGCTAAATTATTAAATAAGAGTGTTTACTAATTTAGGACCCAGCTTCTCTTACTTATCCATGTTAATGACAGGATCCCAGACAACTTGGCTCACACACTACGACTCCTATTCTAGTTGCTCAAAGACCTTGGAAACACTTAAATGATGTTTCTGGTTTGCTGAACTGAAACAGTCTACCTGCGTATTCACTAATAATTTTTGTATATCTAAAATAACCTCTTTTGACAGGATGAGTTTAAAAATAAAAATATTTCTTTTCATACCCCAAACCCCTCAACACCAAGAATTATTTCCTTTTAGACCTCCCATGCATCCTCTACTCCCATCCCTTACTTCATGGCCTTTTAAATTATAGTCTTATCAGAGCACACAACTGGTCTGTGTGACATGTCATACATGAACATAACCCATTTAACCAATTTCTGATTTAAAGTTGATACTGGAACCTGTCATTTCTTTCTCCATAGCACCACCTGGCGGCCATTGCTCATACCACCAATACGGGACCGGCTTTATTCAATGCCAGTGCCCCAGGCTCTGCAGCAGGTTTGTTCAGCATCTTCTGGGACCAAAACAGTTCTACCTGAAGGCAGTTCACGCAGTGGTTAAGAGCTCAGACTCTGCATCCGACAGACCCGTGTTCAGATCCCAGTTCTACCACTTATTATATCAGCAAGTGCTTCACCTCGCTCAGCCTTACTTTCTCATTCTTAAAAGGGGATGATTAATGATGCCTACCTCACAGATAGTTAGGACTAAATGAGACAGATAAGGCGGCATGTACATTACCTAAAAGGTTGCTGAGCCCAGAAAAGCACCCAATACATGGCTGCTGTCATTAATAATTATCACCGACCTGCTCGTTTTATTCCTGCATCACGACAGACTGGACCTAGTCAAGCATTTTTTTTCTCTGAAAGTTTTCCTAACTCAGTTAGGCTGAGTATAGTTAATTAATACGAATTGAGGTAATAGATGTCAAAAAAATTTAAATAGCCAATATGAAAGCCTGAGACAAAAGAGCTCCTCTAGATAAAAACAAACATTAAGCTTATTATTTACCTGCAAGTGAACCTTTTACATAATCTGACCTCGGACAAAGAATGGGAATGCAACATTGAGCCCCAAACAATGTGCATCTTGTGCATTTTCTTCTTTACAGTTTTTTACATTTTCTTTTTTTACATTCACCACAAGACAGTGGAGAATGTCACCCATGAAAGGCATGTACACACCACACTCAGGAGGTGGCTTGTCACCAGCCCTCAGTGCTGTCACTTTAGCTCCCAAGAATGCATGGGTCTCAGGCATTGGCCTGACCTTCAGAAAGCCCTAGTTTCCTTCATAAGCATTTAAATTACTCAGGGTGTAGGTCTGGCAGGTTTATAGATTTAAAAAAATCCGCCATATGAAATTTAAAAGTCAACTTGGCAATTTATTAAAGAAACAGCTGTGTTCAATCAAGTCTAAGGCACACACTGTTTCCCCACACCTTAACATCTCTGAAATCAGGACGCGGCTTTGATGGGGTTGTAGAGTCACCACCGGTCAGGTGACAACTTGGACAGAACTGCCATTGCCACACCAATTTATTTTGCTCATATTTTCCTTTTATGTGTGTGCACAAATATCTGTCTAAATCTTGTAGAAGTTCCCAGCAAGAGTATAATAAAAATTCTACATGGTAAAGCAATGCATCATGGGATTGTCAGTGTTTTTCCCCCTCGTGGTAGATAAAGCAATTATGCAGCCAATAGAGAGCTGCTTAAAATTTAATGAAATATAGCACAATTAGAAATCTGCTTCAGAACCTCCAAATGACAGCCTTGTCAAGGCAAACCATGCCCCATGGCTGGTAGGACTGAAAGCCAGATCAGGTTGAAGAGAGTCTGACTCACCTTTCAAAATGATAAAAAGATCAGAGCTACACAAGGACTTGCTGAAGGTCTTGTACACGTACAGAATGTTTCAAATGCACCTGGGGTTTCCCTACAGAATTAGCTTACTCTAAATCTTTGACACATACAAGGAAACCCCAAAACACACTACTGAGCCGGTCTTCACAGCACCTGTGTATCTGGACATTAGATACATGCCACCGTCTACATGACAAGTGATCCTTCTCATTCTAAAATAACAAAATTGTTATGGGCCAAAACTGCCACAATGCTGGCAAGGATTTACACCTTCCACTTGATTATTAACATATCTAAGGAGGCAGATGTGTGTGTATGCAGCACATCCCCTTCCACCCCCACACACATGTGCACACCCACACCTCCTTGTTCCACCCCGTTCAATCAAAAAAGTCATTTAGGACATCCTTCCGTTGTCCCCACGGCGGCCAGGGACCAGGTCAGCCTCTCCTACCTTTGCCCATGGGCCCGGGGTGGGTATCTTGCTCTTCTGCACAGTTTGAGCCAGACGGGGTGGTTTCAGGGTTCTCTGGCTGTGATCTGAGAGGCTGGGAAGCAGATGGCAAGCTCGGGTCTGGGGATTCCAGCTGCCAAGGAGGACTGTCTGTGCTTGACTTCAGTCGGTCTCTGGAACCTTCTTTCTTTGGTTTGATGAGTTTGACTAAGGCTTTGGCTCCAATCCAGTGGTTTTTCCTGGTGAGAGGTAGATTTTCAGAAGGACACAACCAACCCTCTCTGCCTCTCCAGCAGGTCACTGGGTGCCCTCATGTGGGCTGGAATTTCCATCACCAGCGTGGGAAGTTTGGCCATTCAGGTGGGGTTCAGAATGATGATGCTCTCCACCGCCACCCTCATCATTGTATTTGGATCTCAGGGGGTGGAACTTAATTCTCAGTTAGGCACAGGCCCGGGGACCACTGTGTGGCAGAAATCCACACCAGCCTCTTGGGAAAACAGAACTTCAAACACAGCCACTGACTCTTACCCATGTGAAATAAAGTACGACTGTGCTAATCTGTGTGCAGCAGCAGTTTTTCCATCAAAATACCATTTTTAGGAGCAGAGTCACAGAACTGCTCCTTCTCTGCTAACCTGACAGCAAGGGAAATACACTGGTATTCTTTGACTCCCCCCTGGTGCGGAAGGATCTGGGAGAGGGAGACGAGGGTGGGAAAGGGTGGGCCATTTGAATTAAAAACAGTGACTGTAAAGAGTGGGTGGTAACACTGCAGCTAACTGGAAATGGAGGCAGCTGATGGAGGAAAAAATTGGCTCTGGAGCTAAAAGCACATGTGTCTACACAAATCATTCGATTTCCTCACCCGGGCCTCAACCTCCCTGTCAGACAGAAGGTTGAGATTAAGGTTCTGAAATTCTGTGCTTCCACACAGAGGCCTTGAAGGATTCATCATGATTGGGACTTCGAGGCTGGGCAGGGGCAGGACAATCCCAAGGCCTGCCGGATGGAGGCGGGCTGTCCCAGGCCAGGGGGCTGCCGCCCTCTGGAGGAGGAAATATGCCTGTGAAGCCTTCGTGGGGCTCAGTGAGTCCAGGCGGATTTGTGTAAGGTCAAAAGGTACCTGTGTTTGACCATGGGGCTGGCTGAGGTCCCACACAAGCCTCCTTCCCAATACAGCAGTGTGGGTTTTTGTGTGTCCTGCTACATCTTGACATAAACCCTGAGAACGACCCTTCTGGGTCCCAAACCACAGACTCTCTGCCCCCTTGACAGGGCTTGTGGCTAAATTAAGCCTGTGTCCCCTCAGGTCAGCTGGCACTGGCCATCCCTCACAGGACAAGCTAGAGGACGGAGGGCAGGGCTGAAAGAAAGCTGAAACTTTCTGTGATGGGAGGGGTCTGCCCCCAGACAGTGGGGGGACATGGGCCCTGCTCTAGGTGGCCACAGTTTCCACTCTCCTTACTGAAAAGACAGACCTGCTGTTTTGTGTTTAAGTCACTGGAACTTAAGTCGACTCACTTCTTTGGAGCAGGATCATAGAACTTGTACTGATCCATGATTTTTTCTTCCAGTTTTTCCTTATGTCTCCTTAAGGCATTTAATTTATCTCTGTGAAGACAGGGGAAAGAAAAACTATCAATCCAGTTTTAAAGAAAACATGTAAACCTGCTATCAGCCCAGCCTGGGACCCAGCTAGTATTTTTCAGAGATTCAGCCATCACGAGCTGAGCACATGTGAATAAAGTGCCTGACATGGGTCTGGGAAGCCCTAATACCTCGAGGAGTCTTGCCAAAGCCCCTCTAGGACATCTAGATGCAAGTGACCTCATGGAGCAAACCCCTGACCATCTGAAAACTCCAGCCCAGAAGTCTCAGACACTTTCCAGCCAGGTCATTCAGGACGTTGGGCACTCTGGGGTCAGATAGGGGGTCAGCTCCTACAGTGCATATTACCAATATGTTTGGTGAGTGGGAGAGGCCTGCTGTTAGGGAGCTGGATGGGCATCAAGGTTGAAAAAGACCGTTCAGCAAAGTCAGACTTCTGACCCAGTTCCAATGGTGGGTTCCTGATAACACTTCCAAGGAAGCAACCTCAAAAGCTTTTGGGGACCAGACAGAGAAGATAAGGAGAAGAATGGGCCTGGCAAGACCAGCAGGAGTGGTGGGGACGGCGGCAAGATGGCACACACAGCGCAGCGCCGGCTCCAGCAGACTGCACTTGCAGGGTTGAGCAGGGCCTGCTGGGGCACACCTGCCACTTTTTTCAGAGAAGCCAGAAACCTACATTATGAAGCAACATCTCCTGATTTCTCAATGTTTGGAACCAGCTCACATTTTCAAAAGCACAGAAAGGCCCAGGCTGCCAGAGGGCACATCTGCTTCCTGGGACAGAGAGGCCTCTGGGACATGAAGGGCCAGCTCTGTTTGCTCTCGGAGATCATGGGGGTGGGTGCATGTGACGTGCTTCTATACAACACTGCCCACGGGGTCGCCACCTCCAGTTCTGTTCCCGCCTCTCGCCACCTGTGTTGCCTCAACAGCTCAGGCCCCTGGTTTCTTTGGACGAAAAGGAATGAGGAACTGCTGGACCAGACGCAGCTCTTGGGCTTCTTTCTGTCGTGAAGCTGCCGAGGTCCCACCCAAACAGGGCTTTCTCAAGAGATCACCCGGAAGGGAGCTGCTTGTGAACAGTGACAGCTTCGCAAGCCGCCAGGCATCCGACTCCTAACCCCACTCAGCTCCCAGGGGCCCTGGCTTGACCTCTGTGTTGTTATTCTGCCTTCACAGACATGCTGCTTTGAGCGCTTTCATAGGTATGTCTGGCCCCAAAGACACACACCGACTCACAGACACCAGTGGGTCCTGGGCTCTTCTTTGCCCAGAATGTCTTGGCCCGGAGCAGGGGAAGCCCAGGTCCCTCTGTCAACGGGGCCGCCCATGACACATCCCCTTACATGTACTGTTTCTGCTCCTCATGGTACTGCTCCTTATTCTCCATGTTCTGCTCTAGAAGCATCTGGTTCTGCTGGCTTAACAGCTGGATCTGGCTCAAAAGATGATGATTTTCTTCCTCCAAGTTCCCCTTAAGCCGAGAGAGCAGCTGAAACACAGATTAACAACATTAACAATGTCTCAAACACTGTGGGACTCTGACGCCACTGCTGGGGATCTAACTTTCAAAAGGAGGAAAAGGTCGCACCACAACACTGTCCGCCTCAGCGTTACCTACGCTGGTGAACGCTTGGTAGGACCCAAAGAGCCAATAAAATGGGCGTGGCCAAGCTCCCTCTGGGCCTGCCTTGTCCCATCCGGCAGCCACAGGCAACGTGGGGCTGCGGAACACTTAAAATGTAGCTAGTCCAAACCGAGATGGTTCTGAAGACTTGGTAGAAATAAAGAAAAAAACATGAAATATCTCATTACTAAGTTTCTTTTTGGTTACAAGTGGAAGTGGTAGTGTTTTGGACATAATGGCTAAATAAAACACATTATTAATATTCACCTGTTTCTTTTTACCTTTTTAACATAACTTTCCAACATTTTTTTTAGAAAATCTTAAATTATGTATGTGGCTTCTGTTCTATTTCTATTGGGCAGCTCTGCTCTAGAAGAGGATTGGCACACCCTTTCTGTCAAGGGCCAAACAGTAAATATTTCAGGCTTTCCAGGCCAGATGGGGGTCCGTTAAAGCTCTTCAACTTGGCTGTTGCAGCAGGAAAAGGAGCCATAAACAATGGGTAAACATGTGGGTGTGGCTGTATTCCAATAAAACTACTCAGGACACTGACATTTAAATTTTGTATCATTTCCACTTTGTTACAAAATATTCTTCTTTTGCTTTTTCCTCACCCTTAAACACTGTAAAAGCCATTCTTAGTTCACAGCTGTATAAAAACAGGCAGTGGACTAGACTTGGTTTGTGGGCTGAAGGTTGCCAACTCTTGCTCTAGAATATCATAGTGGTGTAGGAAAATCACAAGCTTTGGCTTCAGACGGACTGAGTTCCAATCCACTACCGCAGGCCTTGGCCTGGGGTGTCCCTGGAGTTTCCCAAAGCACCTTCCTGTGACAGCACAGCCTGGGGTGGGACAGGCTTCCTCTGGCAGGGTGTTCTTGGCCCCCACCTCCTCTATGTACTTACTGCCCAGCCCAGTGGGGCTGTAAGGCATCTTGGCACCCTGGGCCTCGGTTTCCTCAGCTCTGATGTCCCACAGGGCTACTGTGAGCTCGAAAGAGAAGGCCTCTGAGAGTGTTTCCTGACAAACAGAAGGCAAGAGGAGCCGTGTCCTGGGGTCCATGGCTGTCCTCAGGCCACCTTGGGACCTAGCTGCTCTGCCTGGCCTGATCCATTTGGCCTATCTTGTCTGTCCTGGGCTCTGCTTAGGATTTCACCTGGGAGGGTTTTGCTGCTTAAGACAATTTCCAACCTAGTACACCAAAGGGGACACCCCTTCCAGAGAAACCGGGGACTCCCATACAAGCTCCACCCTGACCACCCTGGGATCCAGAGCTAGAGTCAGCCAGACCTGAGAACAGGGGCGGATTCATGCCATTTCTCTAGAACAGCACTGACAGTGGCATGGAAAGGGAGTGAGACAAGCTGAGAGGATGGAAATAAAACAGTCTGCTCTTCCCAGGTGCCTCCCTGACCTGCAGAAAGCACAGGTCGGAGGACAGGCATTTCCCAACACATCCTTGCCTGTTTCAGGGCTCACTGGCCTCTTGAACGCCTCTGGCTTCCACTTCCTCTTGGCCTTTGTACCACCTTCCACACAATCCTTGACCACAGATGTCAATGAGGACCCATCGAAACCCTGCTGAGCCCAAGCCTGCCACCCCTCGCCCAGCCTCAGGCCTCACTCACCTCACAGTGGTTGTCCAGCTTGGTCAGTGAGATGTCCATGCTCTGGTGCTGTGCCTTCAGCTCGTCACACCGGGCCTGCCAGCGGTTCAGCTCCAGCTGTGAGGTGTTCAGCGAGGTCTTCAGCTCCTTGGTGTGAGTGTGCAGCTCCTCATACTCCCCCCTCAGTTGGTGGTGCAGGAAATTGACCCTGAGGTGGGGCAGAGGGCCAAGGAGCTGAAGAGCATACCCAGGCTCTCTCCCAGCTGTGCGGCCTTAGACAAAACTACAACCTCTCTGGGCCTTGGTTTTTGTCATGTGTAAGGTGAGGATGTAGAACAAAATCAGTGGATTTCAAACTGTGTTCTTCGGGGTTCTATGAGGGTGCCCGGGGCCCTCCACATGGAGCCTGGGGAGACAGAACAGGCCGGCTCAGACACCTGCTTCAACAGAGCAGCGCTGCTAAGACCTCTTTTACATTGAAGGCCTATCTGTATACTTGGAAAAAAGTATTTCTTTCTGTTGTTAACAGGTTTTAAAACACACTGAACCAGAAATCTTTGCTCTAAAAGCCTACATCTCTGCCTAGCTCTTCCTTCCAATCTCAAGACCCCTTTCTAATTTCAACTCCTGAGATAAATACAAGATGTCAGACTACAGGTAAACCCAGTAAAATTATCACCACCACCCTAACTACTATCCAAAGGGGGCATCTCGGGAAGATTTGTATCAGAAAGCTCAAATAATCCAAGGCTCGTGGGCTCGATTTGGACACAGATGTGTCTTGTTTGACCCAGTTTTATTTTTTTTAATGAAATTTTTTGCCAACATTTAAAAATTTGAAAGTTCCACATCAACATTCAGACGTCCAGCTTCTTTTAAGAAAACAGCATAGAACTAATGGATAACCAGGCAGCCCTGGGCCTGCCTCCCAGAGGACGACCTTGAGATGGCGTGTATTCTCTCTGTCGCTGTCTGGTCTGTGGCTGGCGCTCTTTCACCCACGAGCTTGACCTGCCTGGCCACTGCAGGCACCCGAGTTTGTAGTCCCTGGCACATGGTAACACAAGGACATGAGGATGCAGCAGCTGGGCATGGCCACACCTCTGGGATGAGACATGCCCTGATTCAAATTGTCTGTGCATTAATTAGAAACACTGACCTTGAACAAGTTAAGTCTCTCTACGGCTGTTTCCTCATCTCTATATATACATAAAATAGGGGGGTTGTTGATAATCGTAGAGTTGATTTTTGTTATTTGAGGTAGTGATGCCCTACAAAGTCGCTGTGAACCCTGACTTGGTGGGTACGTAGGAACCACTGCTCCTCGGGAGAACATGGGGTGGGTTTCTGCAAGCTCTTGGTCACTTTTTGTCAACTGATCAAGACATACTTTGTCCTAGGTGGGCATCTTTTTAGAGACACCTCATGTAGTGTAATCACAGCCAACAGCACCATCCCTCAGGCCTGAACAAAGCTTATCCGTGCACATATTTTCTCCATGAGGCACATCACAGCCTTGCACTTAGGAACATTACACAGCACTATAGCACTCTGCTTGCGGGCATTTTAAACAGTAAATCACCACCAAAAAGCACAAAAATCTGGAAACACCATGGCACTAAAGAGCATGGACAGGATGTTTGTTTGCAGTATGAGAGCTGGAACAGGAAGGCAGAGCGTCTGTGTTCAACCTCAGCCAGAAATGTGTGCATGCGGAGACTCAAGCATCTTGCCACTCTGGGTGTGTCTGTGGAAGTGCCACAAGGGTCGATTTGGGGAATACTTACAAATGTTGGCAAGTAGGTGAACTCACAAATATAGGCAAGTGTGAATTGTAAGGATGGGCTCTAGCACCTTCACGAGACAGCACGGGGCTTACCTAGATGATGGACATAATGTGCCTGATACAATCCCCACCATCGAGAATCACCAGACGGACAACACACTGTCCCCAGGTATCACTCGGGTCCTTCCACCCCAGCAACTGCTGGAGTCTCCTTCTAACTCAGCACCATCCAGCCGTTAACATACCAGGGTTTGTACAAATACATGGTTACCAGGAGACTCTCAGCAGGAGCTAAGCGAGTTGGTCTGAGCGGAATCCTGAGCGCCCGGGCTGGGACCCCAGTGCCTACCTGTCCAGCTCTCCCCGCAGCCTCTGGTTCTCGTCCACGACGATGGCGTTGCTCCTCTGCTCATGCTGCAGAGCCTCCCTCTCGGAGTTCAAACCCTTCTCCAGCTCCTCCAGCTCCACCTTGTGCCTCAGCATCCCATCATGCCTGTTGGAGGGAACACACCGTGGGGAGCTTGTCTGGGACTTCTTTTCCTCCAGGTATTGCACACCTTGGAGGACTGCAAAACCTTCCAAGAGGATGGGGGTTCCTCCGGGGGCTCCCCTCTGCAGAGGAGAGGGGAACGGACGGGGAGCAGGGAGGACAAGAGGCTGGATGGCAGAGGACCTGGAGGACGGCGGCTGGGAGACATGTCTGAGCTGGGGCCCAGGCTGGCCAGCCCTGGGGGTCTCCTCCAGCCCGAGAGCCCCATCTTCTTCCTCCAATGGCCTGTCAATTCCCTGACAGAGCAGCCCCTTCTCCTTTAGCCACACAGGAACACCATAACTGTTTTTTGAACTCCACCCCATTCTCTCAGACTTATAAATAAGTTACTAGGTGGTTCACTCAGCACAAATAGATCTTAAAAAAACACAAAATAAACTGAATTCCACCACACATAACCCACTAATCCCTTGTCACTGAGCACTGGGTGAGCCCCTAACCCTTCCCTAGGGAACCTTGTTCTTAGTCTGGCCTTGCAGGAGCCACTGAGGCTTGCCTGGTGGGTAGCTGCCAGAGGCCTGCTGTTTCCCCTCTCTCTCTCACACACACACACAGCCAGTACTTCCTCAGAACACCCACCCACAGCCCTTACCCTCTCCAACAACCTCCCCTCCACTGGGGTTTTATTTTCTTCTCCAATCTCATTTTTAGAGGATGCCACACAGCCATCCCCGGAGGGCAACAGAGCACAAGGACGGACTCCTGACAGCCCCAGGCTGTTCCTCCTGCCTGCTGGCATTTTCTGTGTTTGATGACCCAGGATCTCCCCCAAGTCCAAGGTGGTGAAAGACACACCACCCGGATCGTCCCCATGCAGGCAAATGGCCCCTCCAGACCACCTTCCTGTCTGAGGTTTTCACACTCAGAAACAGTCTGAAAGATACCACCACCCCACCTCCCCCTGCCCCTCCGTGGGCCAGAGTGTCCAGCCTTCATCTTCAGACCACCCCCATGGTCCCCAGCCCCCTGTATCAGCCAAACTTGTATCACCGGACTGGAGCCAAGACCTGCGGGGGAATTCAACTTGGACAACTGCTCAGGCAGCTGCTTAAAGACAAACTTGTGTGTGGTCTTTGGCCACGGAGCACAGGCTGCCCCAATGTGCTGACATGTAAAGCTTGGAATGGGGGCTCTGCCCAGCTTTTCGGCTGGTGATCTTTCTCATCTAGGCTAATAACAACTGGAAAAAATCATCCAGGATTGAGAAACCAGGGCCATGGGCTGACCGTTAGGGTTCCCCAACTCCTTCTTCCCTGCTGTAGTGTCTTGGACAGCGATCAAATCTCTAACCATGAGTAACCGCCCAACTGCAGGGCAGAAACTGTGAGTCCCGCTTACCAGTGAATCCCTGGTATGAGGCATGGAGCTCAGTGAATATCTTTAAGGGAATGAATGAGTGTTCGAGTTAAGTATCAAATGAGGTGAATATAGAGCCAACCCCTCCCGCCTTCCAGGTACCTGTACTCCCCAAACAGCAGCCCTGCTACAGACAGACCAAAGGGGCTTCCAGCCACAGTCAGGCCAGTAAAAATCACTGAGACGTACAGCAGTTCCACATGCTGTACCGAGCGAGGACCTAGGGGAAAGCGTAATGAACTCCTCCCTCAGGGCCAATCCAAGCTTCACCTGCAAAAACCTGCCTCCCACAGGCACTCAGAGTATTTTAAGACATTATCATGACATGTAACAGACCGTTTACATGACACATGTAAGTGCCTGGTGAGTGGTGGGCACTGTGCTAGTGTCAGAGAACAGGAACCACCTCATCAGTCAACTGGGTGCGCCTCTGCCTCAGCTAGACACAGCACCATGCATACAACAGATGCTTACTAAGTGCTGCGTGAAGGCAGAACCAGCATGGGAGAAGCAGAATGTCAAGAGGCAGAAGATGCTAATTTTGGCTAGAGGGAACAGAGTCTTCTAGGAGCAGATGTCTGAAGGCTGGAGATGTGGGTGGATAAAGGGGGTGGAGAACTCCAGGTAGAGGGAACAAGGAAGCACTGGGTGAGTGAATATACAAACATCATCAGCCCTGTGCCCTCAACATCATCAGACACGCTCAGCACCCATCGGATGCCTGACACACTGAGCCAGGCTTTGTTGGCTCAACAACCTTCCTGGGTCCCTGTGGTGGTCAACTGCTCCTGCTCTCCAAACCCAGCATCAGCTTAGCGTCTCCTGCATCAGAGTCCAGGAAAACTCTGGGAGCAGGAAGCTCTCACAAGCACAGGGAGCGGATAACCACTGCTCCTGGCATTGGAGAGCGTCTCTTTAGAGGTACATCTCTCTCCTGACTGGAGTCCTGGGTACATCACACCTCCCAGGGTTCAGACGCCAGGCCTGCCACACCTGCCCAGGGGCCTAGAGCAATCAGGGGTCTGTCCAGCCAGGAGCTCAGGAGATGCTGTCTGACTGAACGGATGCAAAACCCAGGATCCGGATTTGTGAAGAGAGCAAAGTGAAGAGCGGTGCATTTCAGTGTGTGTACATTTTACCGTAAAATTAAAAGAAAGCACGTGGGTAGAGAGCGAGAGGCACAAGTGAAATGAGAACGGCAGACAACTGCTAACTGCAGAAGCCAGGGGGTCCATGGGGGTTTCACTATGCCATTCTGTTTACTTTCTATATAGTCACAAGTTTCCAAAACTAAAGGTTAAAAAAAAGGAAGAAGCCCGGATCTTGATAAAGAAGAAAAGACCTGGGAAACCAGAGGGAGGTACATCACTGTAAACTGACAGCTGTCAACCTTTCTCCTGGTTCCTGGGTTTGGAGAAGAAATGGAGGAAATGGGGATCTGTAGGGCAGCAGAGACCCCAATTCTGGGCTTCCCCAAGGTGGGATTCGCCATGGCACCCCCTTCTCCACTTGGGGACCCTTCTGTACTGTCTCCAGCTGCAAACTCCAAATCGCTGAGGGTGCCTTTCCACCTGCTTCCCTTTGGGAGGGGGCACCCAGGGTCCGGACACTGTGGCGCCTGCCCCGAGCCCGCCCGGCACACACCTCTCTCCGAGCTCCTTGTGCTCCAGCTCCAGTGTGCGATGCAGCGCTTTCAGGCAGCTGTGCTGGCGGATGAGGGCCTCATACTCAGTGGACTGCCGCTCGTGGAGCGTGCCCAGGTGCTCGTGGTCCTGCAGCAGGGCCTCATAGGCCGCCGCCAGCCGCTCGCGCTGCTTCTGCAGGCTCTCATTCTCACTCTCCTTGGCCGTCTGCTGGTTCTGGAGCAGCGTGTACTGTGCGGTGAGCGCGGCGCTCTGGGAGCTCAGCGTGGAGTTCTCCACCTGCCGGGAGGGACAGAGCCGCGGGAGCACAGCCTTGGTGACCCCACATGCAGCGCATGGGACCAGGAGCGGGTCGGGGACATAGGCGGACACCCAGTAACAAGGACCCTCAGGACAGGTGAATCCCAGCCGGGTGGAGGACAGTTCTACCAGAAGTTAAGGAGCTGCCCTGGACAGAGGCCAAACAGCATCTGTGGACAATCAGATGGGGCTTTGGTCCTTCTCTACAATGTACAGAAAATTTGGGGGAAAACTACATCCCTTTTCTGGATAAGCTCCTGGGTACCTCTTCTGACTACTTTTAAAAGCCTATTTTCTACAACAAGTAGAAAGAAATTAAGGGTACAAAACAGCTGAACACTACCGACCATTTAACCCAATGGATGTTCACAGAATATCCGTCCAACAGCACCCAGACCTACAGAAAATGCAAGAGGAGGGAACAATTCCCAACTCATTCTGAGGCCAGAATTACCCTGATATCAAAGCCAAAGACATTACAACAACAAAAAAACAAAAAACAAAACTATGAACCAATATCCTACTTTCTTGCTTTAACAGAACAAATCCCCAACACTCTGCCAAACAGCTTCCTGTTTATTGTCCCTGACCCATTAGTTACATATTTTCACTTTTCTCAGAAACTGTGTTAACAATGACAATCCATTTTCCCACAGTCTGTTAACCATAAATAAAAACCAGCATCCTAAGATATGAGGCACAGAACACTAGTTTTGCTAGATGCTCTCAACAGCCTGGGAGCTGTATCACAGTCCTACTTCCCTTGTGGAGATTAAAAATCAAAAATCAAAAATCCCTGGTTAATTCTGTTGAACTAAATTTACCTGATCCCAGAACTTCTTTTTCATGTCATTCCTAATAACACTTCCAGGAGCAGAGTTGGGGAAACAGACAAGATTCTGAGCACAAGGTCATGCATGGCCCATGCACTGTAAGCTCAGTCACTGAAAATGGCTTATAAACCATCACCTCCTTCAAAGATCCTGAGGCTAGGAACCCCTGTCCACAGCTAGTCAACTGACAGTAAAACAAAACCCGACCCAAGATCTCCTATGCTTTGCTCTGATGACTGAGTTATGGCATGTGCGCGGCTGGTCTCTAGGAGGCACAGGGCCACATGCCCGTGGGGCTGGCTTGCCCGGGCCCTCACCTGCAGCTTGGCTGTCTGCGTCTGCAGCGTGGTGTTGTGCTCTTGCAGGAAGGCACTCTGCTTCTGCAACGTCAGGATCTGGCTGCTGAAGGCCATGTTCTGGGTCTCCAAGTGCTGCAGCTGTTCCTTGAGCAGCTGCTTCTCGGCCTGCAGAGCGGCGTTCTAGGGGATAAGGAAGCATGGGGCCAATGAGACACTGCCTCGGTCATTGCCAACTGGCCGTGGTTACCTGGGTTGTAAGGAACCCTTGAGAGTTGATATTTTGGGGGCCAAAGCCAGAGTCTGCTAGGTGAGAGAAGTAACTTTTTCCCTCTTGGGAAAGACGATCAACTGAATTGAGAAAAAAAAAGGTAACTTCTTTTGGCATGTGCTTTCAAGGTAGAAATGAATGCACATAATGGGTGTACTACATCCAACCTGAGCATAGGAATGTGAGGCAAAGGCCAGCTGGAGTTAAAACCACTTCATCCTTTTTCTCTCTAATGCTTTCTTCTGAACACACCAGGGTGTATTTCCATGAATTCCTGTATGGGATAGGGAGTCAAGCCTGCAGACATAACCTCAGCCTACTTAGGAATGGCAGCAGGTAGAATGAGGTGGCCTTGTTCCATGAGACTGATACTGACGTAAAACGTCCTGGGCAGGCAGCCAGGACACGGGGTATATACAGTCTTGTGCTGTCCCTCACTAGCCCAGGACTCTCTGAACTGTCTCAGCTTTCTCATCTGTTGAACGAAAATCGTCACTATTTATTTCATAAGGTTGTTGGCAATGGCACAGTCAAATAAAATCAGGGCTTTAGACAGACAGTAAATAACCGTGGATTTGCCAACCACATGGTCTCTGCTCCAAACCACTCAACTCTGCCACTGCAGTGGGGAGGCAGCCCCCAACACAGTACATAAACTGAGGGTGTGTCTGTGGACCAATGAAAGGTTATTTACAAAAACAGGTAGTAGGCTGTGGTCTGTTGCCCCTTGGTAGAGCACTGAGACATACAATACCATGGAAACAGTGCTGGTGTGTAAGCGCAAGGCCAAGTCTAATGGGCAGGCACATAGCGATTTGCCATGGGAAAATGCCCTTTTATGCTAGAAAAGCTCACATGATTTGACAGGGCAACTCAAGACGTAGCCAACTACAGCTAGACAGATGCTGGCATCTTGTGTCCTTTATGGTAAGGGCACACTGTCAATGGGACTATTAGTGGGATGGTGTCTGAGCGGCCATGGCAGGGCAGCCCACTCACGTTCCGTTCCAGCTCAATGGCCCGGTCCTTCAGGCGGAGCAGCTCCATTGTGGCCTCCTTGTGGCTGGGTCCCCAGGGCTCCTTCCCTTGGGAACCGGCAACCAGTGTCCCCACGGGGTGTTTGAAGGAGTTCTGCAGGGGCTTCCCCTCTTCTTGGCTCTTTCTGAGGATCTCATACTCCTTCTTCAGCTGCAGGCACAGAATCCAAAAGCAGACGTGGGGCCAGAAGAGGCCCGGCTCAGAGCCCTGTGTTAGCAGTTGGAGGCCAGCCCTGTGCCGAACCCATCACCTCAGCTCACCCAAGCCCTTACCTGGCACTGGTGACAAGCCAGACACCCTGTTTCTGCTTTGGGGGGAGTGTGCATAACCTCTGACCTGCGTTTCCCCACTTCCAGAGGACCTGCCTCAGGCCCGACTTTAGCCACGTGATCATGGCAAGTCTTCTCCCTTCCCTGGGCCTCAGCTGTCCATGTCATACAACCAAGGTGAGCCTGGGTATATGGACCAGGGGACGCTACAAAGCCCCTTCCTGCTCTATAACTGCTGTGCTCTAGATTCCTTATTTAATCATGCAGCCAAGAAAAGTGTCAGGAACTCAAAATAGAGGGGTCAAAGGGCACACATGTGCCCAGAGTACACAGGCATACAAGCCCCTGTCCTGAGGGTGCTGTAAGGCTGTCGGCCTGTTTGGTGCCTATGCCCACAGTTCCGGGTGGGTTCTCATCAGTGTCCTTGCCAGTGCCCAGGAGACCTGGGGATGCTCGGAGCCCCTGCTCCCTACAGGCCTCGTTCACTCTCTGGTTCTGCCCAGCCCAACACACACAGTCTGATGGCAGCTCCTCAGAACCCAGCGACTCCTCCACACCTGCTCCAGGCCCTCTGCCACCCAGGTGAGGGGCTGGAGAAGGGGACCCTGGGACCTCGCAGCTGGGACCCAAAGCTTGTCCAGCTCTTACCACATGGAGCTCATTCTGTAACTGGTAGTTGAGGCTGGCTTTCTCTTCCACCTGTGCTTCCAAGAACACAATCTTTTCTTCTTTCATGGCTAGTGTTGTTTTTAATTCTGATTCATTTCTATCCTCCAAAATCTTGTACTTTCTGAAAAATACAAATATACAATAGCATTTATCTGCCTTCCACCCACGAGCTTCCAACCTCCCAGCTGCCGACACGCCCTTCCTCCATTAAGCGGGTGTCCTCTGTCACCCTGCAGCGTTTGGCCCAGAAGAAGAGCTGGAGCCAAAAGCCATTGTCCAGAGCCCTTCCTGGGGTCCCTACAAAGACATGTCTATGACACCTTCAAACGAAGCATCACTGCTGCAGTCTTACAGGTAGCATCTTAGGGATGGATTCTTATGGCCACTTCACAGATGGGGAAACTGGGTCTCAGAAAGGCTAAGCCATTTGCCTAAAATCACAGTGCTAGGTAAGTTAAGTCTAGGTGGCCTTTTCACCAAGGCAAAAGGGTGGCATATTATCTGGCAGGTGGATCTTGTTGGTTATAAGTCCAGCGAAAGTCCAAGATTTTGGATATCCTTGTAAAAAGAGATCATTTAGGAAAGCAATGCAGGCAAAGGCTACAACAGTTAAATCTTTAAAAATTAAAGGGCAGGGGCAGAAGAGAGGGATGAACAGGCAGAGTGCAGTGTTTTTAGGGCATTGGAAATGCTCTGTACAATACTATAATGGTAAACGCGTGTCATCACATATTTGTCGAGACCCACAGAATGTACACCACCAAGAGTGTGCAATGCCAGGACTGGGTGATGATGACGAGCCAGTGCAGGTTCCTAGGGTGTAACCAACGGGCCCCTTTGGTGGGGAATATTGACAGTGGGGGAGGCGATGCCTGTGGGGGTTCAGGAGGCCCTGGAGAATTTCTGTACTTCCCCCTCAATTTTGTTGTGAACTTGAAACTGCTCTAAAAGGAAGTGTACTTAAGAAAATACTAAGAAGCCTTTTCATCAGACCAAAGGATCTCCTTCCACTTCTCCCTGGGAACCTCCAGGATGAAGACTTGGAATACAAAGGACATTGACTCAAGAACCCAGGAGACAACAGGCCCTCAAGTGTGAAGAGTGAATGGCTCTCTCAAGCTGAGGGCATGGAGCACGGGGGCCATGGGCGTGCGCTGGCAGAGCCTGCAGACCACGGGAGGGGTGGGGGGTCCTCACGCGTCGCCGTGGCTGTTATCATCCTGCAGCAGCAACTCCTTGTGGAGGCCGACCTTTTCCAGGCCTTGGCTCAGTTTGTCCAGCTCACTGGTCAGCTGCTGGCTCTTCAGCTTCTCCATCACTAGGTCCTGCAAGGACAGTGAGAGGCCACACATGGGACAGGAGCCCAGCAGATGGCAGGGAGGGCTGGGTGCAGCCCCTTCTCAAGGCTGAGCAACAGTCTTCCCAAGTCATTGCTGACTAAGATGTCACAAGGGCCAAGCAGACGGTTCAACAGGGATGGGTGAACCCCAGGGACATCTTCTCAAGGGAAGGGCTGAACACACTTCCCAGACCCTGGGGCTGAAGACGACTACACCGCGAGGTAGTATGTCCAGGATGGTCTACTATGCTCCAAACACATCCAAACGTGTGTATGAAATGCCATTTATGTAGACCTTTGAGTTGTGCGTTTGGTTTCTGATTATTCCCCAGAAGATTATTCCCCAGAAAAGGCCAATCATGTGGTTAAATGCTTGATGCACAGAATTTGCAATACACAGGGAAAAGTATGAAGAGGTAGAATATTTTAAAGCCTGGTATTGGTGTACCTTGCAAAAGCAGGTGATCTCTAAATTTAGGCAGCTCACGTACTCTAGTCCCCCTTCCACACCTCTTTGTACTTCACCAGGTAGTTACCATTTTCTGCCTGGTATCATGGCTACCGGCATACATGCTTATCCCCACTAAATCCTAAGGCCTGGAACAGCAGCATGACAGAGAGTGGTGCTCACCAAACATTCCATCTGCTCCTTGTGTACTTCCAGGCCACACTGCAGTTAGGTGACACCAGGTGCCCAGCTGGGGCCAATGAGCTGTGGGTGGAAGTGATGTGGGGGACTTCCTGGCTGTGGCACAGCTGGCATGTGACCTTCCAGCGGCCTTTTCTCCTGCCACAGAGCCGCCCAAACCTTGTGTTCAGATAGTGGGGCCATAGTAAGCTCAAAGCAGCCAGGATTTCTGGGTCACAGCACAGAGGACAGGCTCCCAGAGAGTTACCTGGACTCTCCCGAGGGAGGAGCAAGCCTTTGGTATAGTAAGCCGCTGAGATCCTGGGGCTCTCTATTATTGCAGCAGAGCCTATCCTATGCTTACAGAGGCAGGGACTGTGGGTTTTACTCACATTTTGTACCTCTCCCACAAATACATACTGATCTGTCTGCACTGACAGTCTATAACCCTTTTTTAACATGGACACCTCTCTGTGTTCACCAAATCTATTTCCTTTTCCTCCTCGGCACACAGCTGGAGTGTGTCCCAGCCTGCCCTGCAGCTGTGTGACCGAGTTCTGCACCATGAAGCCCGTTCCTGCCCACTCCTTCCCTGTCCACCAGCCACATGCAGAGGAGCGCCAGAAGGGGACCCACTGTGGAACGACTGGGCCACGGGATGGAGGAAGCCAGCGCCTGAGGCACTGTGAGTAAGGCCACGTGTGAACAGCCACACTGAACTCCTCCATGTGTGAGACTCGACTTCTGTGTTGGGCCACCCCGACTCTGAAATCACTCCCTCGAGCAGTTAATCACCCTAACACACAGAAGGAATGCCCACGTGACCCGTGCAAAAACCCCAGGGAAGAATAGGAAATTACCAAGCAGGCTGAAAAATGCTCCTATCTTTTACTCCTACAATTCCACTCCTAGGAATATATTCAAAGAAAATAGATTTGTCCACGAAGGTGTATGTGTACAAGGATGTCTGGTATTATTTGAAACAGTGGGAAAAATTGGAAACAACCAAATGTCCAAAAAGTACTCATAGTATATCTACAGAATTAAGATCTTGCAGCCATTAGAAATCATGGCTTGAAACCTCTTTAATGTAATGAGAAAAGGCATAGTAAGTGAAAAACAGAATGGAGTTTGGACTTAGAAAGTACATGCAAGTGCGTGAGTTTACAAATGCACACGGTAAATGATGGGCTAAAAGAAGCCAAACTAGTAGCAGTTGGTTATCCCTGGGAAGTGAAAGTGCAATAGGTGATTTGCGCTCTGCTCCTCCTGCCTTTAGGCATTCTTCTGTTTGGAACTGGGGAAAACATTTAAGGGGGACACACACAGCCCCACTGCTGTTCCGGAAGGCCATGTCACTCAGCAAATGCACCAACCCACCGCTGCCCTGCCCTGCTCACCTCTCGCAGAGTCGTCAGTGTCCTCGTGTGCACGGTGACCTGCTTGGTGAGGTCCCGGTTGTCCTTCTCCAGCTCCTTCAGCTTGCTGGCTGCATCCCTGCAGCGGGCCAGCTCTTTGTCCAGAGCGCGGCTCTCCTTCTCAGCGGCGGACAGCTTGGCCGTGCTGTCGTCCAGCACCGCGTCCTTGAGCTCCACCTGCTGCCACAGCCGCTTTGCCTCCTTCTCCAGCAGCTTCTTGTCTTTCTCTAGTTGGGCCACCTCCTGCTCCAGGGCCTTCCGGTCCTTCTCTGACCGCTCCAGCTGCTTGTTGGAGAGCCGGAGGGCCTCCAGGTCCCGCTGCAGGGCCTGGTTTTCTGCCTCCAGCTCCCCGAGCTCTTGCTCAAGGGCCTGTGACTTCTGGCCACTGCTCTCCAGGGTCTGCTGCAGCCGGAGGTTGTCGGCACTCATGGTCTGGTAGCTGAGCTCCAGGCGCTCTGACTTTTTGCTCAGGGCCTTCAGCAGCTCCACATTTTTCCGCAGCTCCTCCTTCTCCTGCTCAAGCTCCTGGTTCTCCCGCTCGATCTGACCCAACTTGGCACTGGTGAAGCGCATGGCCTCCACCATCCTGCGCAGCTCCAGGTTCTCCTCATCCAGCTGCTTGTTGTCCCGCTCCAGCCCCTCGAGCTGCACAGACACGTTCTGCAGGGTGTCCAGAGACTTCTGCAGCTTCCGATTCTCCAGAGTCAGACTCCGCCTCTCACACTCCAGGGTGTCGACCTGCTCGCTGGCCGTCTTCAGGGAGGTCACCTTCGTGGCCAGCTTCTCATTCTCCTTCTGCAGCCGGTGCAGCTCTTTCTCCAGCTCCTCCGCCCGCTCCACCTTCTCTTTCACCTGCTCCAGGTCCCGATGCAGCTGCTGTTTCTCGAACTCCAGCTTGCTGAGCTTGCTGCTAGTTTCTGTCACCGTCTGGTGGAGGACTTTGTTCTCCTTCTCGACCTCTTTCACGCGGGCCTCACTGCTGACCTGCGACCTCTCCCGCAGTGACCACACCGCTTGGTTGAGATGATCCTTTTCTTGCTCAAGGTCCTTGATCTGCGGGAAAACACAACAGCAACAACACAGGCTGCAGCACAAATGTATTTCAGTGATTTGGGTCCACAGTGGGGGACTAAGTGTAGTCCTTGAAAGATTACTTCAAATTAAGTCCTAACATTTCCCAGGGACCTGATATGGGCACAGGGTGAAGGGCAATCATTAATCAGTTCAAGTCAAAATATACTCCTATAGGCAGGATGATTTAGAAAACATAACATACTTTCTCTCAAAACAACAACAGCGATCTCCCCTTGGTACTTTCTTATCCTGGCCCGCAGGACCCCCATGATCTGGGCCATCTACCTTGGTGGCCTCCCCTCACGCCACCCTTCCCCCTGCCTCTGCCTCCAGCCCTGCTGGCTCCTTTTCATCCTCCAGGGCTCTGTGTGAGTGTCTGCAGCTCTAACGCAGCCTGCGCCCAGCAGGATTCTCTTCCCGGCACCAGGTTTGTTCCCTCCCCAGCACACATCTGACAGTCTGATGTCAGGTTGCTCTTTGCCCATCAGTCTGCCTTCTAGATCTTACACACCAGGCAGGGGCTCTGCTTGCCTTTTCACCATACCCAGCAGCACCCAGCTTCCCTTTTATGGCTCTACTTCAGAGGCTGGAAAACTCAAATATGTGATAACCCAGCTTCCCTTGCAGTGAGGGGTAGTCACAGGTCAGGTCTGGCCGACAAGATGTGGACAAACGGTTCTAAGGAGGCCTTTCCTTTGCCTCTTCACCCTCCACCTTCTTTGGCCCCACCTTGGGGATGTGCAGCGGCCACTGCCGACACTGGCAGAGCAGGAAGAGAGGAGCTGGCTCCTTGGTGCCACCCGAGCCACCGCACAGCACCGCACTCCCCACCCCGGGACTTGTCCTGTGAGGCATACATGACGCCATGGGTATCTGTTGTCCTGGGAGTCGTCCTGTGATTTGCATGGCATTTAGCAGTACCCATGCCACAGCAGTTCCTCTCTCCTCACCGAAGTGATGACAATCAAAACTGGACTGCCAGTATCTCTTGACAGGCCTAATCTGCTCCCTCCCCACTGCCAGTTGAGAATTGCTGATTTAAGCTGCAGCTTAGCTAAGTGACTGGTAACCCAAGTATCATGGATAAATTACCAGGAAATTGCCACGATCCTGGACCCTCCCTCTAGCAGGGGTTCAGGAGAGGCATTCACCCCGGGGGGGCCCCTACCTGCCTGGCTCTGTCGGCCTTCAGGGTCTCCATGTCACCCTGCAGCTGCTCTTTCTCTTTGATCAGCTCCTCACTGAGGGTCTCCAAATCTTGGTTGCTCTGCTTTTCTCTCTCCAGCTGGGTCTGTAACTTTTCAATCTGCAGAGACAAAGGACCCGGCCCCATGCAAAAGTCAGTTTCACTAAATGAACTTTGAAAACAAACCAGAAACCTGTCAGCCTCCCAGAATAACTTAACAGGCCTCTTCTCAAGGAAAAAGGTCAAGGCGTTCCTCCGAGCAACCTCCCACACCCTTGACCATCAAGTCTCAGCCTATGCCCTGCACTTCCAGCTCAGAGAGGAGCCAAAGGTCATGGGCACCAACTGGTCAGCCTCCCTCCCAGCCCCCATCGACCCCACGCTCACTGCCACGTGCTCGACTACTCCCCAGGTCCATCGCTTCTGTCTCGGGCATCAGCCACTGTCCAGAGGGTCACAGCACATGCTCCAGGGGACACCTGGCACCACTGCTGGATGTGTTATGGGGACACGGGGACCTCACACCTACCATCTCCCTCCCCTCTTTTCCAAGACGCCTGCCTTGGTTGGTGACATGCTCATTCACTCAGCTGCTCAGAGCCGTTTTCTGATGTCTCTCCTTCCTCTTCTATCCTCCAAGTAAATGTGTCACCAAGTCCTGCCCTTTCTACCCATGCTGTTGCCCGCTCTGGACTGGGGACTAAGATTCTGCATTTGACTTGGTCCTAAGGGACCCGGATGCTGTTGGTTCTGTACAGCTGCTCCACATTCCCACTGCCAGCCCCAATCCAGATGGCATTCTGTCGTGCCTGGACCACCGCCCCATCACCTCCCTGACACCGGGCTCTTCTGCTGGGATCCACCAGTGACCAACCTTCCTACAAGATGAACCACCCAGATGGGGGCTTCTCACACTTTGCTGTGCTAACACCCAGACAACGTGGCAAATGCTGATTCTAACTGGGCAGGTCTAGGGCAGGGCCTGAGGTTAGAGTCCCAGGCGATGCTCGCGTTGCTTTATGCACTGCAAGGACTTCAGAGCTGCTGGCTGTGCCTTCCCACTGACACCAAACTCCTATCACTGGGCCCAGCAGCTGGGAAAAAGGCTGGCATCAGAGTGACAAGAGTTAAGAGTCTGGTCCCTTGCTATATGAACGATGTGACCTTGAGCAAATTTCTGTAACCAACACGGAGCCATCAGCACACTAGTCACGAGCTTCAGTCACCTTAAAGTGCTCGGCACACACCTGGCAGGCAGCAGGTGAGCCAGTGTTAGCTGACCTTCCCTGTGTGGTATGGGGCCCCACCTACCCCTGTTTCTGATCTAATCAGGCTGGGCTGGGGACTGAGAAGCTGCATTCTGACTTGGTCCTAAGTGACCCGGATGCTGGCTGCTCTAAAACAATGGATACCAAAGATCAAAGATCTGATGGTTCTCAAAGCTTTGAAAGGCCCAGGCCACTAATTAGAACCTGTGGGGTGAGACCCAGCGATGCCCAGTGAACAGCCAGGACTGAGGGCCTGCTCTAACTCAAGCCTGTTCAGGTGGGCCTTGCCAGGTAGGTGTACAAAACTCCTGGGAGGATCACTGCCCCAAAGCAGGCCCCATGTACTGTGCCTCCGGGGAGGGACCCTCCGCCTCGCTTCCCCTCAGGTCTGTGCACTGCACTGTCTCAAACCGCGGGAGGAAGCCGCCGAGCAGTGGGGAGGGGCAGGCCCAGAAGGGCTCAAATCCCACATCACACTGTTAGCCCATCAAGTCCCCTGCCCCAACTTGGGGACCCCAAGACAGGTGAGCCTCACCCACCTAGGTCTGACAGGAAAAAGGCACTATGACCTGCCACACGTGCAAATCTTTCTCAAAAGTAAGAATATCTTTCTTCCTTACCTCTGACCCCTGGCAGTAGGCCTGAGACTCCCAGAGGGCCCCTCTGATGGTAGTGACCTGCCTCTCAGCCCCTGGGCTGTACACCTCCTCAAACGGCTGCTCTGGCCTTCTCAGGATGGGCCCAAAGGGTCACCCCTCTTCCTCTGAAAATAAGGGTTCCTTACTTCTCAGTTCAAGGAATGAGTTTTTATGATATCAATGCAAAGTTAAAATCAAGGGATGGAGGCAGCTTCCTAAGGCTGGTAGAAGTTCCATGAGTTAGAGGGAAGGGTATTAACTTTGAGGAACTATGGTTTCCATGGACATTTCAGACCTATGCAAGCTTGCAGCCCAGGCCACACTCTAGGTGATGGCAGAGCCAGGCTGGCACCAAGGGGTCTGGGCCTCTGGGCCTTCCTGTCCTGGCTGACCCCTGTCCCTCCTCCTTGGACACCTCCCAGAGTGGCTGTGTTGTTGGGGACTGACCCAAGGCTGTGCCTGCCCTTGCTCCAGGAATGTCCCTGTGAGGCTCAGCTGGGCCTGGGGGTTCACCTACTGACTGACCACCACTCAGCTGGTAGCTGAGGTGTTCATCCGGCAGACATTAGGGAGGATCCGTTTCTGCACTACGCCCCGGGGAGAAAGCAAAGTCACCCCTGCTGGGTGGGGACAGAGCCAGCCAGGCCCTGGGCGGGCTGAGCAGGACAGGGAGGAGAGGTGAGAGGAGCTCCAGCCGGCAGAAGGGCCGCCTTCCCAAGGCTCCGACCCCCGACACAGGACAGCTCTGGTTTGGGAAGTGTGGCACATCCCTTCTACAAGGGCTGCTGCAAAACACATGCCTGCCGAGGGCTGTGGCAGGAGAGCGCTGGTGTCCCACGAGGGAGCCGATCCAGAGAGGAAGCAGGAGGGCAGGACTTAGAGACAGGCACTCAGGAGTAACGCTGGATGGGCAGCACCCACTGCTGATCCTGCTGCGCACAGGAGGAACGCAGGGGAAGCCGCGCACGGGAGGGCCACAGGGGGCCGCGAGGGCAGGGAAAAGCAGGAGTGGTCATCTCTGAGGCTGCTGGGAGCTGGGCCAGAGAGGTAACATTGCGGGCTCTCTGTGCAGACCTGTGAGGACCTGCGGAGGTGGGGGTTCTCATCTTTCTAGACATCAAATCTTTTCTATTGTGGCTGAGGTCAGATGCCACTTATAAAACATTTCCTGTGTTAGGCCCACATGAAGATAAACCCCGTCTAGTCGCCTTCCCCATACTGCTCTGCATCAAGAGATATGGCATGGATAGGGGTGTTTTCTACTGTCTAGCAAAGAGAGAACAAACTGGCAGCTAATACACTGCAAGGAACACATGCTTCAAAGGGACAAGAGTGACTGAGTCTGAGAAGCCTCAAGGAGGGGACTGGAAAGGCCATTTCCCTGGAGGAGGAGGGGGCTCATCCAGAGATAAAGCACCAGCAGGGCCGGGCCCCATGGAACCCAGGTCTCCTGCCCGCAGCCCATGTCCCTCCCACTGCCAGTGCGGCCTCAGTACATGACACTGGCAGGAATCACAGGCAGGTGGGGACAGACGCCTGGAAGCAGCAGTCCTGCATGGTGGGCCGCAGGCAGGAGTACTCTTGCTCTCCCTGAGCTGGAGTCCGGCAGCTGCTGCACCCGCTGCAGTGGGGGCCAGGGGTACCGATGCCCCGGGATGCCAGGACATGCAGGCAATCCCTGGCCTCTCCACGGCTCCTTCTTGTGACTGAGATTGCATGCCCTGCGTGAACTGGGGTTCTGGAAATTGTAGAATGAAGACTGCTTTATAAGCCTCCAACTGTCTTCGCAGATGTCTGGGTTCTACTGTGCTACTGGGAAGAGCCAGCAGTTCCTGACAGGCACACAGCCTATCTCTTCTTCCCCATCCCATAGACCAAGAGGAAGGAGTGAGTGCTGATCTCGCTTTACCAACAGCAATGCCTTAAAATGGTCCATCCATATCCTCTCTCCCTTTCTCTCTCACACACACGCCCACACACGCATATGTGTGTATGTCTTATGTTACTGCTTCCTTTCCCCATGCGCCAGCCTATACGTAATGCCAGTGCCCTGCTTTCTTCACTGAGCACTTACTGCATACCAGACCCTTTGTACACTAACTCCTGTAATCCTCACACCACCTAAGGGCATGGAGGGGTATCCCATTAACCCCATCACAGGTAAAGACAAAAAGGCACACAGAGGTCAAGTCATGTCAGGTGACACCCTCTAGGCAGTGGTGCAGGAATGAGCCACTCTGCCTGTTGACTCTTCTGAGTGATAACTCATTCCTCTACTGTAATTGACTGGCGGCTCTGGAGTCTACACTTCCCCCAGCTGTGCACAGCCCCTGCTTGTCTGCATGTCTCAGACAAGGGATGCTGGGCTTACCTTCTTACTGAGCTGATGATTCTCCTTCTCCAGCTCTCCACACTTCAGGCTGCTCTCCTCCAGAGCCAGTGACGCATCCCGCAGCCCCTGGACAGTGCTCTGCAGGCTCTGGTTCTCCTTCTCCAGCTTCAGGATGCGGCTGGAGGCGCATTCATTCAGCTCAAACACAAATGACTTCCTGGAGGCTGAAGCACAACGTCAGGTCAGAGCCCAGGTTCTGGAGCCTCTGCTTCCACTCTCTGCCCCAAGTCCCAAGATGGGGGCAGCGGCCCCCAACCCCGGGTCTAGGTTTGAGGGCCCTGGGAGGGGCTCCCAAGGGGCGGCTGGGTGTCCCCTGCCCCCACAGTTCATGTAGCGCTTTGCTGTCAGTGCCCGAGAGACCCCTAGGCCGTCACAGTCCCTCTGCTGGCTCTTTCAGGGGAGCAACCCAGACCTTGAGAGGAAGCAGGTCACAGTGAAGAGGCCAACAATGCAAAGGTCACAGACTGTAACTGCTAGGCACCGCTGTCAGCAAGCAGCTAACCTGACCTGACCGTACAACTCAAGGATTTGAGAGTCTAACAGAGATGGCAAGCAGGTGGCGTCTTCTGTGCCACCTGGGGGTGGTGAAAGTCTGGGTGGCTTAGCAGAAGGGGCCCAATAATCGACTAGTTAGGTGGTAGAAGACTATGTGGGTACATATGCCCTGTGTATTTACCATCCCTGGATAAGCTTCTTTGGACAGAGGTTTCATTTTCTAATTTCACCATTACGAAAAATGAGACCGTATATGTAAATTGCTTTAAAACTTCTAAGCAAGATGCAAATGGAAGAGGGGGCATACACCTGAAAGTTAGGAATGGGAGTTCTTGACTTTATCCTACCAGGAGCAGGTGCATGACTTCAGTTAAGTCATGAGGCTTTCTTGGAAGGAAAAAAAAATGCGTGAAAGCCCTCAAAAGAAGGGCTGTTCCATCCCCACCTGCCCCATCAGGGCACATACTCAGCTCTGGGAGCCTCAGCACACTGTATTGCTAATATGGCTAACCCTAACCCTCGTCCTTCTTATTCATCACCCCAGAGGCTGGAGGTACCTAGAGCGGAGTGGCTTTCATGGCAAGCACATCATGCCAGAAACAAAAGGTGTGTGTTCAGGTCCTCTGGGCGATTGTTAAGGATTAAAAGGCATCACAGCCACCCCGCCCCGACCCCCACCCTGAGTTCTCAACATTCGCCAAGGATAACAGTACAGACCCAGCAAGCCAGAGCATCCTGAAGGCCCTGCAAGGAGAGCAGTGCGGCAGAGGAGGGGCACCCGACGCCCTCCACCTGCTGATGACACGCACAGTAGTGCACACGCTCTCAGTGCACGAAAACGTGTGGAGGTTTCCTCCCAGCTATGCTACAAATAAAACTTTACTAATTCAGAATCCATGATCATTCAGACGGTACCTCTGCAGCATTCGTGAAAAAGTATTTTTTTATTGTGGTGAAATATACATAACATGAAATATACCATTTCAACAATTTTTAAGTGTACAGTTCTGTGGCGTTAGGTATGTTCACACTGTTCTGCCACCATCACCACCATCCACCTCCAGACGTTCATCATCCCAAACTGAAACTCTGTGCTCATGGAAAATAAATTCGAAGGTTCTACAATTTAAACAATGGAATTGATTACAAGCCTTGTTTCCTCTTCCATAAAAGCTGATGCCTCTGAGGCTATTATGATGACACAATAGTTTATCACAAAAACAACCCACCAATGGTCCATCACTGAGGGCGTTACTGGTCCGTCTCAAGTAGTCAGAGCAATGGGGTGTGTTTTAGGAAGACGAGGGCAGTAAGGAGAGCTGCCCCTTAGGGAGTGCCTGGGGAGTGCTTCACTGTCTCCACTCACTGGATACTCACGGCAGTCTGTAAGGCAGCTTCATTCCTCCACCTCACAGATACAGAAACAGAGGTTTCGAGGGGGTCACTTAGCTAACTAGTGGAGGAGCCAGGACTTCAAGCCATGTCCTTCTGACTCAAGAAGACACCACACCTTACACATAAAAGTGCATTCAGGACTTCTTGGAAGATGGCAGCATGAGCAGGGCGGCGGAAATCTCCTCCCAAAACCATATATATTTGTGAAAATACAACAAATACAACTATTCCTAAAAGATAGACTAGAAGATACAGCACAACAGCCAGGCTACAGCTACATCTGCGAGAACTCAGCACCTCATGAAGCAGGTAAGATACAAAGCCACGACCTGGCGGGACCCAAGCACTCCCCCACCCCAGCGCACCGGCGGGAGGAAAAGAATCAGAGTGGGGAGGGAGTGGAAGCACAGGCCTGCTAAATAACCAGCCCTGGTGATCTGCACCGGGAGCACAGACACATTGTGTGTTGTACTGGATATTAGAGAAACAGGAGGGCAGGATCTGAGATGGAGACTGCAAGCGGGTCACCTCAGCTGGCTCCCCTGGGACAGAAGAAAAGCGGGTGCTTTTTTCGTTCCCCCAACCCTGGCTGGCACCACAAAGGGTCCAGCAGATCTGCCACAGCTGTGAAACAGCGGGAGAGCGGACCCACCCACAGCAACCACACAGAATCTCCACCCGGGGAGCGAGCAGCTAACTGGGAAGGGCTGCAGAACCCAGAGCAAGGTCTGGGAGGCACCAAGGAGAGGAGAATGCACCAAGTGTGACTGCAAACCCCTGCAGTGCCATAGGCTAGGCTGAGGGCGGCCCTGCACACAGGCAGCTCAGGGGATTATCCCAGAGACTGCTCCTGGTGTGTGGGTACCCAGTTCAGGCTCCAGAGAAGGGCAAGGAGAACAGCAAGCAGGAAGGGACTTTGTTCTCCCAGCTGAACCCATGTGGAACCTGCCAGTGACCACTTCTATTGCCATGAAAAGAGAGACAAATATGGTCCAGACAAGGATCACCCAGACAACCCCAGAGAGAGGGCCTGATGGGATAGATTTAAACAATCTTCCTGAAAAAGAATTCAGAATAAAAGTCATAACCATGCTGATGGATCTACAGAGAAATATGCAAGAGCTACGTGAGGAAGTCAGGAGAGACAATGCAGAAATGAGACAAGCGATTGACGGGCTTAAGAGCAGACTGGACAAGGTGCAAGAGACTGTTAATGGAATAGAAATCAGAGAACAGGAATACAGAGAAGCTGAGACAGAGAGAGATAAAAGGATCTCTAGGAATGAAAGAATACTAAGAGAACTGTGTGACCAATCCAAACGGAACAATATTCGCATTATAGGAGTACCAGAAGAAGAAGAGAGAAAAAGGGATAGAAAGTGTCTTTGAAGAAATAATTGCTGAAAACTTCCCCAAGCTGGGGAAGGAAATAGTCTCGCAGTCCATGGAAGCCCACAGAAGCCCACAGATCTCCCAACACAAGGGACACAGGAAGACAACACCAAGACACATAATAATTAATATGGCAAAGATCAAACACAAGGAGGGAGTATCAAAGGCAGCCAGAGAGAGAAAAAAGATCACCTACAAAGGAAACCCCATCAGACTACCACCAGACTTCTCAAAAGAATCCTTACAGGCCAGAAGAGAATGGCATGATATATTTAACGTAATGAAACAGAAGGGCCTTGAACCAAGAATACTGTATCCAGCATGATTACCATTTAAATTTGAGAGAGGGATTAAACAATTCCCAGACAAGCAAAAGTTGAGGGAATTTGCCTCCCACAAAACACCTCTACAGGATATCTTGAAGGGACTGCTCTAGATGGAAGCACTCCTAAGGCTAAAAAGATGCCACCAGAGAAAATAAAATCATAGCAAAGAAAGCAGACCATCCAAACACTAACTAAAGGCAAAAAGTAAAATCAACTATCCACAAAAACGGTCAAAGGAAATGTAAAAGAGTACAGAATAAAACACCTAGCATATAAAGAATGGTGGAGAAAGAACAAGAAGGGAGAGAAATAAAGAATCATCAGACTGTGTTTATAATAGCTTAATAAGAGAGGTAAGTTAGACTGTTAGATAGTAAGAAGATACCCTTGAACCTTTGGTAACCACGAATCTAGAGCCGACAATGGCAGTAAGTACATATCTATCGATAATCACCCTAAATGTAAATGGACTGAATGCACCAATCAAAAGACACAGAGTAATAGAATGGATAAAAAAGCAAGAACCATCTATATGCTACCTACAACAGGCTTACCTCAAACCCAAGGACATACACAGACTAAAAGTGAAGGGATGGAAAAAGATATTTCATGCAACTAATAAGGAAAAAAAAGCAGGTGTTGCAGTACTTGTATCAGACAAAATAGACTTCAAAACCAAGAAAGTAACAAGAGATGTAGAAGGACATTACATAATGTTGAAGGGGTCCACCCAATGAGAGGACATAACCATTATAAATATCTATGCACTCAACACAAGAGCACCTACATATGAGAAACAAATATTAACAGAATTAAAGGGGGAAATAAAATACACTGCATTCATTTTAGGAGACTTCAATACACCACTCACTCCAAAGGACAGATCAACCAGACAGAAAATAAGTAAAGACACAGAGGCACTGAACAACACACTAGAACAGATGGACCTAACAGACATCTACAGAACTCTACACCCAAAAGAAGCAGGATACACATTCTTCTCAAGTGCACATGGAACATTTTCCAGAATAGACCACATACTAGGCCACAAAAAGAACCTCAGTAAATTCAAAAATATTGAAATTCTACCAACCAACTTCTCAGATCACAAAGGAAAAAAACTAGAAATAAATTGCACAAAGAAAACAAAAAGGCTCACAAATACATGGAGGCTCAACAACATGCTCCTAATTAATGGATCAACGACCAAATTAAAACAGAGATCAAACAATATATGGAAACAAATGACAAGAACAACACAAAGCCGCAACTTCTGTGGGACGCAGCAAAGGCAGTTCTAAGAGGAAAGTATATTGCAATCCAGGCCTAATTAAAGAAGGAAGAACAATCCCAAATGAATAGTCTAAAGACACAATTACTGAAATTGGAAAAAGAAGAACAAATGAGGCCCAAATTCACCAGAAGGAGGGACATAATAAAGATCAGAGAAGAAATAAATAAAATTGAGAAGAATAAAACAATAGAAAAAAAATCAATGAAACCAAGAGCTGGTTCTTTGAAAAAATCAACAAAATACATAAACCCCTAGCCAGACTTATTAAGAAAAAAAGAGAATCAGAAATGAGAAAGGAAAAATCATGACGGACCCCAAAGAAATACAAAGAATTATTAGAGAATATTATGAAAATCTATATGCTAACAAGCTGGAAAACCTAAAAGAAATGGACAACTTCTTGGGAAAATACAACCTTCCAAGACTGACCAAGCAAGAAACAGAAAACCTAAACAGACCAATTAACAGCAACGAAACTGAATCGGTAATCAGAAAACTACCCAAGAACAAAACCCGCAGGCCAGATGGATTCACCTCTGAGTTTTATCAGACATATAGAGAAGAAATAACACCCATTCTCCTTAAAGTTTTCCAAAAAACAGAAGAGGAGGAATACTTCCAAACTCATTCTATGAAGCCAGCATCACTCTAATACCAAAACCGGGCAAAGACCCCACCAAAAAAGAAAATTACAGACCAATATCCCTGATGAACATAGATGCAAAAGTACTCAACAAAATATTAGCAAACCAAATTCAAAAATACATCAAGAAGATCATACACCATGATCAAGTGGGACTCATCTCAGGGATGCAAGGATGGTACAACATTCGAAAATCCATCAACATCATCCACCACATCAACAAAAAGAACAAATACCACATGATCATCTCCATAGATGCTGAAAAAGCATTTGACAAAATTCACCATCCATTTATGATAAAAACTCTCAATAAAATGGGTAGAGGGCAAGTACTCAACATAATAAAGGCCATATATGACAAACCCACAGCTAACATCAAACTTAACAGGGAGAAGCTGAAAGCTTTTCATCTACGATCAGGAACAAGACAGGGATGCCCACTCTCCCCACTGTTATTCAACATAGTACTGGAGGTCCTAGCCACAACAATCTGACAAAACAAAGAAATACAAGGCATCCATCCACATTGTTAAAGAAGAAGTCAAAGTGTCACTGTTTGCAGATGACATTATATTGTACATAAAAGACCCTAAAGACTCCACTCCAAAACTACTAGAACTAATATCTGAATTCAGCAAAGTTGCAAGATACAAAATTAACACACAGAAATCTGTTGCTTTCCTATACACTAATGATGAGCTAACAGAAAGAGAAATCAGGAAAACAATTCCATTCACAATAGCATCAAAAAGAATAAAATACCTAGGAATAAACCTAACGAAGGAAGTGAAAGACCTATACCCTGAAAACTACAAGACACTCCTAAGAGAAATTAAAGAGGACATTAACAAATGGAAATTCATCCCATGCTCTTGGCTAGGAAGAATAAATATTGTCAAAATGGCTGCCTCTACTACCTAAAGCAATCTACAGATTCAATGCAATCCCATCAAAATACCAACAGCTTTCTTCAATGAACTGGAACAAATAGTTCTAATATTCATATGGAACCACAAAAGACCCCGAATAGCCAAAGCAATCCTGAGAAGGAAGAATAAAACAGGGGGAATTACACTCCCAGACTTCAAACTCTACTACAAAGCTACAGTAATCAAGACAATTTGGTATTGTCACAAAAATAGACCCACAGACCAGTGGAACAGAATAGAAAGTCCAGACATTAACCCAAACATATATGGTCAATTAATATATGATAAAGGAGCCATGGATATACAATGGGGAGATGACAGCCTCTTCAGCAGCTGGTGTTGGCAAAACTGGACAGCTACATGTAAGAGAATGAAACTGGATTACTGTCTAACCCCATACAGAAAAGTAAACTCAAGGTGGATCAAAGACCTGAATGTAAGTCATGAAACCATAAAACTCTTAGAAAAAAACATAGGCAAAAATCTCTTGGACCTAAACATGAGCGACTTCTTTATGAACATATCTCTCCGAGCAAGGGAAACAAGCAAAAATGAACAAGTGGGACTATATCAAGCTGAAAAGCTTCTGTACAGCAAAGGACACCATCAGTAGAACAAAAAGACATCCTACAGTATGGGAGAATATATTCATAAATGACATATCCGAAAAGGGGTTGATATCCAAAGTATATAAAGAACTCACACACTTTAACAAACAAAAAGCAATTAATCCAATTAAAAAATGGGCAGAGGATCTGAATAGACACTTCTCCAAAGAAGAAACTCAGATGGCCAACAGGCACATGAAAAGATGCTCCATGTCACTAATCATCAGAGAAATGCAAATTTAAACCACAATGAGGTATCACCTCACACCAGTAAGGATGGCCAATATCCAAAACACAAACAACAGCAAATGTTGGTGAGGATGTGGAGAAAGGGAACCCCCCTACACTGCTTGTGGGAATGCAAATTAGTTCAACCATTGTGGAAAGCAGTATGGAGGTTCCTCAAAAAATTCAAAATAGAAATACCATTTGACCCAGGAATCCCACTCCTAGGAATTTACCCTAAGAATGCAGCAGCCCAGTTTGAAAAAGACAGATGCACCCCTATGTTTATCGCAGCACTATTTACAATAGCCAAGAAATGGAAGCAACCTAAGTGTCCATCAGTAGATGAATGGATAAAGAAGATGTGGTACATATACACAATGGAATATTATTGAGCCATAAGAAGAAAACAAATCCTACCATTTGCAACAACATGGATGGAGCTAGATGGTATTACGCTCAGTGAAATAAGCCAGGCAGAAAAAGACAATTATCAAATGATTTCACTCATATGTGGAGTATAAGAGCAAAGAAAAAAACTGAGGGAACAAAACAGCAGCAGACTCACAGAACCCAAGAACGGACTAATAGTTACCAAAGGGAAAGGGACTGGGATAAGGGGGAAAAAGGGGCATTACGATTAGCAGACATAATGTAGGGGGAGGGCACGGGGAGGGCTGTACAACTCAGAGAAGACAAGTAATGATTCTATAGCATCTCACTACGCTGATGGACAGTGACTGTAATGGGGTAAGTGGGGGGGGGGAACTAGGTGAAGTGGGGAGCTTAGTAACCATAATGTTGCACATGTAATTGGAGATTAATGATACCCCCCCCAAAAGTGCATTCAGGCTTTGTCCACATTGTGCCATCATCCAAACCAGAAGCTCCCAGCTAAGCACTAGGAGCTGGTAACACTAAGAATCAACTGTGGTCACTGACCAGAGAGGGCTCACAAACTATGCTGAGTAGTCTAAATCAGCGAGGATTTCCAAGGCCATGGGCCGCCCTGGTCTCCAGCAGAAGCCTTGTTTGGTCTGAGACTGTCTAGGCGGCCTGCGTGCCTCTCTGCTCCACCAGGGGGCAGCAGTCCTCCCCGGGGACCCCACCTCCCACAGCAAGGAAATCCAACGGGGGTGACCCCACCAGACAGAACTAACTGTTCACGCAGATTCATGGTCTAATGAACTGATTTCAGGTTCGGAACTGACGGGACTCACCCCCGGCTCCTCAAGAGGAGATCCAGAGGCTTCCACCAACCTTTCCATTATTCTGCGGGATGTCTATGAGCACTGAAAAAGCTGCCCCCTGACCAGCCCAAAGCCCTGCTGTGCTCGGCGAAGTTCCAAGGAAACATTGACTTGCATTATCAGGCACACATGTGCTATTTTTGAACACAGGAACTGGCTTATTGTTTGCTGGGGTGGGAGCTTCCTGCTGCCCCACCCACCCTCCCCTGGTTGACACCCGCATCTCGGGTGCTGGGCATGACAGTGGTGCAAGCCCAGGAGGGAGAGGAAGAGGCCTGGGGCCTGTGAGCAGCAGCCACTTAGCAACCCCCACCTGGGGAGACAGAGAACAGACTGCATCCATCTTGCCCAATTATGCAAATGAATAGAGGAAATAATGTCCCGGGTACATTTATGGTGGGGATTAGTGACCGACCACTGGGGACGACTCCTACGACCCAGAGCTTTCAGCCATCCACAGACAGGCCTACAATGTAATCTGGATGCTCCTGGGACTGTCCATATGGGAACTGAGAAACCTGGCAACACTTAATTTTTATTTCATGTCCTGATGCCAAGGCTGCCAGACCCCTCATGTTCTCCTGGGGGAGAACTGCAACACAAAGGTTCCAAATGGCACTTGGAGGAAGTCCTATTTACTTGAGGTGAATGAATGGGCTGACACGAAAGATTCAGAGCCAAGGGTTCAGCACCCTGGATGAGGAAGAAGCCACGGCCCGGCTGACTCCCAGACACCACCTACCATCGGACAGGTCTGCATTCTTGGACAGCTGCTCCAGCTCCCAGCCGAGGTGGGCAGATTCATTCATGCTCTGCTTCTGTGCAATCTCAAGAACCATGTTTTCCTCCAGCAGCTCCTCAATGCGCTTCTTGTCTGTGTCCCGGTCCTAATGCAGAAGAGGGAAGGAGTGTGGCTGGGCCCCAACTGCATGCATTTACCCCCACTCCCCCAGGAGAGAGGAGCTCCATGCACCTGCTCACTCCCAAAACACCACAGCTGCACAGACGTGACCCAATACAGGGCCCAGCTGCAAGAGTCAGAGCCAATGAATGACACCTTGACCCAGGCCCTAAGTGATGAAGACAGCCAAGGTCTCCAGTTGCATGCTGTCTGAAAAAAGTGACCTGGCGGCACAGGGCTTTAAGGCATGTACTGTGATGAGCAGCAGCCTCATGGCCCTAAAGCAGGCCTAATGCACCTCAAAAGGGTTGTACAGAGACTCATGAATCATAGCTCAACCTGCACCATAGATGCCAGCAACGACCCTTCCAGCAGCAGACACATGTACATCCACCCTTACAGAAAAGCAATGCAGCCATCCCATCCTATCTGCTCTGTGGGTGGTAAGTGGGGCCCACTCAAGCCCCCTGAGCTTAGTAAGCTGCTCTTGCTAAGTCACCCTGGTGGCTGCAGCACCAAAGCCAGGGGTGGACAAGTCAGAGAAGGGCACAGTGTAAACCTGAAACTGCCCCAATGTATTTTAAATGGGGTGACAACAGCTGACAATACCAGTTCCAGGTCGTGAAGCTTAGATTTCAGCTGCAGGTTCTCCTTCTCCAGCTCGTGAACTTTATCTCCCCGTGCTCGGGCTGCAGTCAGCTGCTCCTCCAGCATGGCCTTGGTTTCAATTAAAATGATATTATCCTCTCTCAGCTCCTGGTCAGCAAAAACATGCAGGAGAACCATCAGATAAAGGCACCTGGTTCACGACGACAGAGTTCTAGGACCAGAGCTCCCCCAGGCATCTGGACCAAAACAATCTACTGGTGCAGCTGCTACCACAGGAAGCTGTCCCCACGTTTTAGCACTTTCACCTTAATAGTCAGGCCAGACCAAATTTCTCTACTGAAAGAAAAAAATCCATGAATCAAAATACTTAAATTTGGGAAGGCAACTTCCGCAGTGTCTACTTTATGCTGGCCGTGGAGCAAAGGCACTGACATTTATAGCCTCGGCTGGCTGGAGAGGTGGGCTCGCTGACAGGGACTTCACTGAGCCCCCATCTCCTGAACAAGGAAGGGGCTGGGCTGAGAGTCTGTCCCAGGTTCAAGAGCTGAGTCCAGACCTCTCAATACAACATTCATTCCACTGATTAGAGTCCTGGAAAAAAATAGCTATTCAGACAAGCTCTCGTTCAATTCACAGCTCCTATTTGAACATTTTATACACGTACTCTTGTTAAAACAACAGCTCTCGGCAGTTTCCTGGAAATGAGACAGTCTTTAACACAGTTAAATCACAAACAAACGTGAACCCCACAAACATGTTCTGCAGGCCTACTGCGTGTTGGCCACATGCTGGGTTCCCCTGCAGACCCCCTCCCCAGGCAGCTCTGCACACTCGGGGGGAGGACAGCTCATTCACCCCACCCCTGCTGTTCCCCTCGTTCAGGGTTTCTCAGTTTCTCTTCCCCCACCTGGAGCCAATCCAGCACCACTCAGCATCTGGGGGGGACTGAGTTTCCCCTGAACATTTCACAAACACACACACATGGGCATGTTTCCATGGGCAGCTTTCCAAGGCTTGCCCCATTCACACATTTTAACAACTGGGAGGGGACCAGTAGCTCCTGCTTACCCACATGTTCATTTTCCCTGAACAGAATAGAATCTAAGATTCTTGGTAGAGAAGAAAGCACATGCCTTCTGATCAGTGGACACAGTTCTGATCAAAGCCTCTACACTGTGAAGGGTTTAAGGCTCTGGACTCACCTGGGCACTCTCTCTCTGCTGCAGACCACACTCACTGTGCAGCTGGCCCTGTGGTAGGCACCTCCAGTCCCTGCCTCACTCACTCTTCACAACAGCCCAGAGAAGGAGGCAGGGACAGTCCCTTCTTACAGACGAACAGGCTGACTTAGGTAAATTAAGGAATGAGCCCCAAACCACAGGGCTGGTGAGGGGTGAAGCTGGGGTTTGAACTCAGGCTGGAGAGCTCCAGATTTGTGCACTCTCCAATGCCCTCAGCTGCCTACAATCCATCCTCAAGGGGCTCACGTGGGTAAGGGGCCCAGACTACCAATGAGGTGAGCCACAGCACACAGAGGGGTTTCAAGCAGAAAGAAGATGGCCCTGTCTCTAGCTGCTGTCCCCACCACTCTCAGCTGGCATTTCAGCAGGCATACCCACGGAATCACCACCCTCTTGGGCCCTGAGCTCCCACAGCACAGGCTGCCCCTTCATCCTCACAACAAACTCCTACTCAGCCTTCAAAACACCACCTGAGAACTGCTTGCAAATTCACTGTCTCTCCTGCTGAATCAGGCACTTGGGTTCCCAGAGTGCTCTGGGCACACTGCATGGCAATGGGGAGCTGGCCTATCCTCCGCCCCCAGACTGCAAACTCCTCAGGAAGGGGCTGTTCCACTTCTGCTCTGTGGGCCTCACAGAAGTGTTCAGTAACACCTGTTGGCTGAACCAAGCCACAGCGCAGAATCAGAGGTGGCATGTGAGGTGGGCCCTGAAGGACTAGACTTCCAACAGGCAGGGATGGACAAGAGTGTCCAGGAGCATAACAGAGCATGGACTGATTCCTAACTTCTTTGCAAATATGTCTCAGTTTTCTGGCTGTATCAACCTCCACCACACATTGGGCAACAGGAAAATGTCAAGTACCTCGTGCACCCCACCACCTCATAAGTGAGAAACCAGGTCTGCAAGATGTTGTACCCATACTCCTACAGTGCAGCTGGATGAGTGAGAAGCCCAGTTCCTCACCTCTGGACAGCTGCCTGCAGACAGCCCGCCCCGTGGACCTGACCCCAACTGAACTGGGAGGCTATTTAAAGGCCTGACCAGCCCTGTGAACAGCTGTGGGGCCACATTTAGGAAGTCACAGGCCAGGCCTGCTGGATGGTCCCCAAGTGGCTCAGGAGTTGCCACTGCTAATCTGCCACAGTGACCAGGAGCAGTGATGTGGGCTGACGGGCTCCAATTCCCAGGCCTGCTCCAGGTACTGTTAGCTGTGGCAACTGAAGCGGGCGCATGTCCCTCAATCACAGCTCCCTCCTGCCTAAGATGGGTACAGAAATAGGGCTCATGTGGGGATAAGATATGCTAATGAACGTGAAATATGCCACAGATGACTCCTGAGGCCCAATGAGGTGGGCTCCCATCACCACCATCTTGTCTCGCTTTCAGTCCAGTGCTCACTAAGCAGCCACAAAAGTAATAGGCAAACGCTCATTTCCAGGGGCACCTCCTGATCTCCAACATGCACCGAACCCCAGAGGTGAGGGAAGACGGGATCCAGGAACACCACTGGCTCTTTCCTGCTGGGCTCAGGACTGCAGCGCCCAGCAGACCGCTAAGGGGTCCAGAGCAACAGGAAGCCGGTCCCATGGTGCCCTGGGGCGGGGAGACTGGTCCTTCCACTTGGGGCAGGTGGACCTCCTGCTGAGTGACGGTCCCCCTGCACCCCCAAACCACGCCTGTGTGGCTCTGCAACAGTCCTGACTGCAATGCTGTCTGCTGGCTACACAGAAGCCCTGCCTGGTTTGAGCATGGTAGACAGAGCCGAAACCAAACATCAGGTCTGTCCTGCTCTAACTCTTGGTGTACCGAATTTTATCAAACTCCTTAGAAGTTGTTAAGAAACAGACGCACAAGTCCCAAGTAGGAATGGAAGACCAAGATGTTCAAGGTGTTTCTTAATTCGGAGTTTTAACAGTCCCTGCTTACAACGTCCAGCCCCAACGTGACTGCCAGAGGCTGCGGCCTCCCTCAGCCCCTCAGTGGCCACCACCCCCACTCCACAGGTACCCCATTTCACCCATCCCCTGCACCCCTCTTGTCTCCATGACCCCACCCCTTTTGCATCCTAGAGGCAGGCAGACGCATTTCAATGCCAGGTCCACTTCCTTACCATCAGCCTGAGATGCCGACCAAGTTATTAATTAAATCTCAGTGCTCTCATATGAAAAAATGAGAGGAACTGGCAGTGGCTGCTGCACCTCATGGGCTTAAATGTGACGAAGTAGAGCTTGACACACTTCCTGGCATGCAGAGAAAGCTCCACAAATACAGTTATTACTGCTCATTTTAAAACCTTGCTGTGTGCCTACTCTGGGTCAGATCATGGGCTGACCTGTCTTCAGGAGCTCTCATGTGGGTGGGGAACAGGAAAACACATCATTACAAGGCCACCTGAGCACTGCTGGGGTAAGAAGGGGTCTAGAGGAAGAGGGAAGCAGGAGGCTCGGGGACATGGCCTGCAGAGCTTGACCCACCCACCCCTCATCTGGCCCTGTGCTGGGGAGATGGGCTGGGCCTAGGAGGGTCACTGGACTGACAGGGCCTGGTTTGGCCAGAGCAGAGTTCCAGGGTGTCCAGAAGCGGGTGAGGGTCAGACCAGGGGTGGAGGTGGACTTCACCGCAAGAGCAATGGACAGACACCAGAGAAGCTCTTAGAAAGGCCAACTGGGCAGCTGGAAGGCCAGCGCAGATGTCTGTGGAGGGCACTGTGTGTGCAGGCCCTGGAATATGAAGGAGCAACGAGGGGGGTGGACAGCACAGCAGCACACATGCACTTGTCAACCTGCCTCTGGTCGGAGGGTGGGGGTGGGCTCTACAGGACAGGGAGCACCGAGGGCCTGGAGGAAAGGGTAGGAAGAAAGAAGAATTGAGGCTGACCCAGCTCTGGGTGGATGGGTGGTGACCCCAGTATAGAGACAGTACAGCAGGCTGGGGGGAGGGGGCTACTCAGATCGTGGATTTAGACACTCTGACCTTGACATTCCTATGGGCTGTCCAGGTGGATCAAAGCCTGGAGGGCAGCTGAGACCAGCCTGAAGAGTAAGATTTGGGACTTGCAGTCTCTATGTGTTAGCTAAAGGAGGGGGCAGGAGGCAGAGGACACACCTGTGCAGAAAGCCCAGCAGGAGAGCAGAGCAGAGGGTGGGGTACTGGGGAGGGCAGAGCAAGGTGTCTGCAAGAGAGAGGTAGGCAGAGACCCAGGGAAGACTGGCGAGTGAAAGGAGGAGGTGTCTGGCGCGACAGACAGGGTGGGCAAGGGAGACAAGAAGTGCTCCCTGCACGTTAACAGCATCAAAGCCTGATTCTCCAATGTGGTTTCAGGTGAAGGTGGGAGCAGACTGCCCAGACAGGAGGGGACGGGTTAGACGGACGACGGAAGACCACAGCTGGTTTCCCTTCTTGCAAACAGGCCTGGCTGGGAAGGGAAGGAGAGGGACAGGGTAGCTGGAGAGGTTTGGGGCTTAGTTAGAAGTGTTTGTTTTGTTCTAATTAAAGGTGGGAGCATCTTGAGAACCCTAAGGTTGGACTGAAATCAACAAGCATTTTTTGAGCACCTTCTCATTCACCAGCTCCTGATTGCTGCCAACTACCTCCCATCCCCCTTCACCACACAATCAGTCCCAGGGCCTCTCGCCTCTGTAGACAGGGGCTCCTATCTGCCCAATACCGAGCATGAGGGGTTCAGAGATGCCCAGATTGAGGCAAGTGTTAGTGGGACACAGGCAGAGACAGCTCAAGGCCCTGGTAAGTTACACTCAGGGTCAAGGCTTCACAGTAAAGAAGCAGCCTCATCCTAGACACCTGGGAAAATTCAGCCTGAGAAAAAAGGGGAGTTTTCCTTTGCTCCTAGCTTGGCCATAGCAACGAGTCCCAGCCAATCATGTAAATTCCTCCATTTTTGTGCTTATAAATCCTAAACACTGCAGCCCAAAAGACATCCATAGAGCCCCTTCCGATGGGTGGGAAATTTTTTCTTTTCTTTTCACTTCTCATAAAAACTTTGCTGGTTGCTCCATACTCTTTTGCAAGCTTCATTCTTCACTGCCTGCAAGACATGATCCTAGGAAAAACAGCATCTCAGCTGGTAACAAGATCACCCCTCCTTTTACAGATGGGAACAAAGGTTGCCCAACACCCAGCAGGCTGTGGCTACTAGGACTGTGCCCTGCTAGGTCTCTGCCTCTCAGACTACTGTTTATTTTGAAGCCAGCATTGCCCAGGAAGCTATAAATCTCAGAGGAGTGGAGACAAGGCCCATCGCCTCTTCACCCTGCTCAGAACACACAGAGCACCCAGGCACCTGCCCTTTGCCACAGGGAATTTCAGCCAAAAAAAAGTATGTGGGACAAGAGGAGGTTCCAGGCAACCTCCTTCTGCCTGCCTCTTCCCATGCAGCCCCCAGCAGGTGAGCTGGGACAGGTGTTTGCAAAGGGAAGCCAAGGGCCACCTGGCACTCACCCCATGCCACCCACTTCCCTATGGACGCCCACACAGCTCTCCCCTCCGAGTTGTTTTAACTCTTATGTAAGCTAGACTAGGAGCCACATAGAAGCTTCCAGAAGTTCAAAAACAAAACATGGAAATTTATGTTCTATATTTTTCTAACCAAAATTACCCTCACCCTCACCTGGAACCCTAATCCTTTATCTATTCCTCCCACGTGGCACTAATACACTCCCTTTCGTGATGTGTTAATGACCTTCTCCAGTGAGATTGGACAGGCTCTCAGGGAGGTCACCTGGGCCGCCTGCCACTCCCCCGTGCCTAAAAGAGTGTCCCCTACATGGTGGGTGTCTGCAATGTGGCAGGCATGAACGTGGCAGCCATGCTCCTCCCCTGCCCTCCTGCCATCACACTATCTCTGTTCCAGAAGAGATGGAAATGCATGATTCTTCCCTGTCCTTCCCCACAGATCAAGTCTTTCCACTGCTGAGCAATGGGTTTTACTAGCTGTGTGTGCCTGCCCCAGGCCTGCAATCAAGTAAGGGCCAGTCCCTGCCCTTGGGGGTTCAAGGTATACCTGAGAAGCTTCTGCCTCAGCTCTGCCCCAGCTGTGGCCAACCCCACCTCTCACAGGGAAGCCAGCAGTAAGGAACCTCAGGGGAACAGCTCCGAGTCCACCTGTGACTGTGGTTCTCAAGCTTGGCAGTGCATAAGAGCTACCTGAGAGAGGGCTGCCAAATACGGATTTCCAGGACCCTGGGTGGGGCCCAGGAATCTGCGTTTTGAAGAGGTATCCTCAGCTAATTCTGCTACGAGAGATACAGACCACATCTTGTGAAATGAATATCTAAGACTTACAGGGAGCTGTTTCACAGCTTCAAACTGGTATTATTGTTTCATTGTTAAACTGATGTTAACCAGGTATCAGCTTATTCAAAACAGTTAATGTCCCCTGTTTTCTTTTTACTTGGGACTTTCCACAGCCTGCCCTAAATATTTTATGAAAAATTTAAAACACACCAAAGCCTTGAAACATGTCATGAACACCATACACAGACTACCTAGATTCTACAATTAACATTTTGCTCTAATTGCTTTATCACATGTCCATCCATCTATTCATCTCTCCATCTGTTCTATTATTTTTTAGATGTGTACACATCATAACTGGGTCTTTCTAATCCAAGGTTTTATCACATGTGGGCCGTCTCAATTCATAGACACATTTCTTCAGGGCACTGTATATTTTTAATTGTTTTGAAATTATTCTTCAGGAATCTTGTGGTGAATCCCTTACAACTGTGCATCACTTTACTCTGGAAAATCTGTTTTTTCATATAAAGCTGGGCAACCTTATTTACTGAAACACAAACACCAGCCCATCAAACTCAGCTGTGCATCAGGGCAGTGCTGCCCCTTGCCACAAACCACTCTCAGCTCTATAGGGACTGAGAAGCCCAGGCCCGGGCCCCTGTGTCTGGGAGCAGGCACCCACCTCAATCCCTGTAGACCCCAGAGACTATTGGTCTCATCCCAAAGCGACCTGTTTTGAGGTCTCTGCACTGCGTTCCAAGTTAACCTGAGTTAACCTGAGTGCTCAGGTAGGCACCTGGCCAGGGCGGCCTATGCCGGTAACTGAGGAGGTGGGGGCTCCACGCAGCAACAGCCAGCTCTGCAAATGCTGCCCAAGGGAAACCCCAGGTAGGATTCTTTCAACAAGTGTTTATCCACATCGCCTACAGGCCAGACACTGTTCTAGATGCTGAGAACATATCTATGAACAAAGCAAACAAAACCCGTCTCCGGTTTCAGGGAGGCAGCAGTAGAAAGCGAGACTTGAACCCAGACAGACTTGGGTCTGCAGGTGAGGCCGGGTAACCAAGAGTCCACTCAACTTCCCCAAGCTCTGCCTGTCCTCTGCAAGACAGGGAACCCTCTACCTGGCAGGGTTGCTGCAAAAAACCAAGGAGGTGGCACACAGTGGGTGCTTTGCCAATACTCAGCCCCTCTCGGCTCTGCAACAGGAAGTGGGAAGAAGCCCACTAGGCTGATGGCACAGGGGCCGGGCCGGGCTGGTAAGAGGGGGCACGGGTCCCAGTTGGGCCCTGTCCAGTCAGTAGACTGCCGCAGCCCATGGTACTCTGACACAGCCTGATCCGTTTCCCACACGGTGACCCAAACGAGCTTTCTCAAGTACAAACCACACCACACTCCTCATTCCTTCACTGAGCTGCTTCACGAGGATGGTGCACATCTTCCCTGGTTGGAGCCCATGACCCTCTGCAGACAGCGTGTAAGGCTATTTTAACCACTCCAACCTACGGATGTGCACACAAGTGCTCCTGCCCTCCCTGATGTTATGGGCATCCAAGAGGAGCAAGACTCATCCTCTCTAGAGTGGCCTGGACTCCCCACACCCACCCGATTCATCAGCCAGCCGAGGCTGCCATGTCTGCAGACTTATGTGTGTCCCTGTCTGCCCCCAAGTAAACATCTCATGTAGACACAAGCTACTTGTATCATGCTTAGTAAAACTAATGCAAAATTTAAGGCATTGCTGATCTCATGGTAACTGTTCCGCTATGGAAATTATTAATCAATGTGAAAAACACTGCTGTGACTGTACAGAGGCATGACAATTCAGAATATGGAAAAGGAGGTCCTCACGTGAACCTCCACCAAAAGTCAAGAAGCTCCCTGAATGCATGGAGTACATCTTGTGCCTAGATCCCCTGCCCCTGGTTTAGGCCTTGGTTCCACACAGGGGCTAAGTCACCATGTCTGCATGACTGAGCAAGGCTGTTTAGACAGGGCCAGGATGAACATGGAGACCAGGGCCTGGACCCTGAAGCCCACCTGGCTCCATGGGACACAGCATGGGGTGAGATGTGGGAGCTGCACTCCACCTGTGACCCATCTGGGGGCTGCATAAGGTCCCCAGTGTGCAGGATGTGCTGCTCGGGCAGCAGCCTGGGGAGACTTGTGCATGACTGCCCCCGACTCTCCCAGCTGTGGCATTTCCAGTAAGTGATGAAAAGGCCCCAGTGGGTGCCGGTGTCCCAGAACCTGTCTGTGTGGGGATTTATGCTTCTGAAATTCAGCAGGGCCAGTGGACCATTTCCAAGACAAAGCTAGGAGCTGGCCTCCCACTCCCTCCCCAGCTCAGGCCAAGGCTGCTTTCACAAGGCACCAGGGGCACCTTCTCTGCAGGGGGTAGGGCGTCACTAACATTCCTCAGGGAACAGACACACCCTGGGTAGGTCTGAGGAACAAACAGGGCCGGGACCACCACCTTCTCCAACCCGCCTCAGGGAGCCCAGGGCCTGCCTGCACGAGGTCACCAGCTGACAGGCTCCCCGAGCACCCCTGCCAGCAGCACAGGAAGAGGCAGGAAGAGTGACAGCGCTGTGCTCCCCAGACCCCCGTTTAGTCCCCTCAAGAGCCTCCTGGCTGGCAGCTGGGATTCTTTCTTGCCACCAAACAAGCCCACTTGGTATGTGCTGACACCTTGATTTCCCCCAGCTCATTTCAACCACCTCTAAACACCGTGGGATTGGCCACAGGGGCAAAATTCCCAAATCCTCAGCAGAGAGGGTCCCAGAACCTACTGCTGATGTGAGGCACTTGGTAAGTGGTCATGTGTCAGTGACCCCACCTGGGTCTTGGTCTCTGTCCCTCTCTAACCCTGACGCCTTAGCTCGAATCTACCCATAATCTCAGTACCAGAGTAGGCTCCACTTCAGAGGGCCTGCTATGACGGGTCCAAATACCAGGTGTTTCACCTCTTTAATCTCAAAAGCTCCATGAAGTAGCATAATTATCTCTATTTTATAGATGAAGAAACTGGCAAGATTTAGCCACAGAAATTACAAGAAGTCCCAAGAAGAAGATCTGTGAATAGGAGGAGGTCATCACGTTGCATGAAGTGGGAGAAGGAAAAAATCCTAAAAGGCACCCAGACCCTTCATCACCCAGCTGTCTTCCTTCCCCTCACCACCTGACCCGAGTCGGACAGGGAGCAGAGAGGGAGGCCCGGTGGGGGGCACAGATAGGCAGCGGGGCTCACCTCCATGCGGGCCTTGTAGAAGTCCACATCATGCAACTTTTCCTTGCAGCGCAGCAGCTCCGTCTCCAGCCGCTCTGCACGGTTGGCCTTCTCCCTCAGGGAGTCCAGCTCGTCCCGACAGGCTCGGGCAGACCGAGCATCAGCCGCCAGCTGGATGTTCTGGGAGGGGGGCAAACACAGGGCATCTAGGTTAGGGCGGCCCTCTGGGGGGGCAAGAAAGGGCCAAGCTCCTGCACTGTGCTGTTTCCAGGACATCCCAGGAGAAGCCAGCTCCTGGGGGCCAAGCAGCTCCGTGTGCACCCACTGTGGGGCCACACACTAAGACACACGGTCATCCCCACGGCAGTTTCAGGACAACCGGCTCTCTGCCAGCATCGCTTTGAGCAGGATGGGAACAGAGGCCTTTGCCGGAAGCTCCCGCCCTTGCATTCCTGAAACTCCGGCCAGTTAGTGGATAGTCCCAGCTGCCGTGGCCCCCTCAACACACGCCCAGCCTTTCCTGCTCACCTCCTGCTTGACTTTCTGCAGCTCCAGCGTCAGCTGATCCACCTCATGCCTGGTGTCCACAAGCTGCTCTGTCTTCTCCTCCCTGGGGGTGATCCGGAGGAACTGTGGTGAGAGGGCTTGCCCACCAAGTGCCCAGAGGCAGCCCACCACCGTGCCAGACCACAGTGGGGGGAGGAAAGGGAACTTCTGTGTCTGAGGAGGGCAATCTACAGGTGGGGCTTGCAAAAATGTCCCTGACTCAAATTCTTTTCCATTTAAAAATTTTCAAAGCCTGTCCTCAACAACATCCACGAGACACCAGGTTTTGCTGAGGGTGTGGGATGGGTAAGGAGACCCCAGTGCAGCTGCAGAGCCAGGCAGGCAGCGAGGCCCGCTGCGGGGAGGTGGAGACAGACAGCGCCTGAGGTGATGAGCAAAGTAATGTTCACCAGCTTCTGGAAACAGGACAACAAGCTCACAGATGGGGTCGGCCTCATCCCCCCTGCAGTCAAGAAACCATACCACCGTGTGCCCACTCCAGCCCCGAATGGCCTAAGTGTGGTCAGTTGGCCACTTCTGTAGACACTCTGTAACGTGGGCTGGTGGGAGCCCTAAAGACCTGGCGGAACCCTGCCAGTGGCAGGCCCAGGGAGGGAGGGAACTAGTCCATGTTCAAACAGCAGCCATTCTCAGAGCAGACCCCACTGACTCTGGGACCCAAGTCAGAGCCCTCCTGTTTACTGCACCATCCAGGAGCGAACCGCAGGACACATGCACATCACTAAAGCAGAAAAACAGCCCATGGGGCACTGGGGCACTCACAGCTCCTGCCTGATGCGGCGCAGCCTGGCCTTGGTGTCTGCCAGCTCCACGGCCAAGTGCTGCTTGTCCTCACTGGAGAGGCTGCTGGTCGGGCTCGGCGTGGACTCGGCACTGGAGGACTTGAGGGGGCTGGGCGGGTGCTGTGCCTGTAGGTAGTCTCGCTCCTGAGTGAGGTCCACGATCAGCTACGGTGCAGAGAAAGGAGGAGAACGGACAGGCTCCCACCAGCGTGCTGGGGTTAGCAGTGCAGTGCCAGCACAAACTCGGAGATAAATGATTGCAAGACAAGAAGAAAGTAAAAGGGATGTCAGCTGGGCCTGGGAAACCGGGAGGGAGGCAGGACAAGCAGTGGAAGTCTTTAGAAGAGATGGAATATTTAGTGCAACACAAAGGAGTGTGTGCCGGAGGAGGGGCCCAGGGGTGTGCAGATGACTGGGGACCCACCCACAGGGGTCTCCGAGGGGGCGCACCTCCGTGCACTCGTCTCGCTCATCTATGAGCCTCCTGAGGTGAAACACCATGTTCCTGGAGAGAGCCTCCAGCTCCTCGGGGGCCACGTCTGGGAGCTCCAGCCACTGCAGGTCAAACACATTCTCCTGGTTGTGGGTCACCTGTAGGCACACACAGCAGGGCTGCAGCAGCAGGCAGGGAGCACCCCACTCCCTACAGGCTGGCAGCAGGGCTCCCAGTCCACCCATTCTGCCGTTATTATTGGCAAATTTCCTGTGGCAAGCGAGGGCTCCGTAAGCAAGTGCCAACTCTTCAGCCAACCAGCACTGGTACAAACCACTCCTGCCTTCAACACTCGTTCAAAGCTGCTGCTGATTTAATTCCAGAAAGCTCTCCTTAAGCCACTGTATTTCCCTAAATAGTCCTCAGGTATTTTTATTGGAGCACCATCAATTTACAACACAAAGGAGGTAAGCCTTGTTGGGTGACAGGATGAGAAAAGGGATGTATTTCTTAAAATAAAACAATGCAAAAATGTTTAAAAAATCTCATGCTACAGTGTTGGGTAGATAACAACGTCATGTTATTTTGGGGGGAATAGTTCACAATCTAAAACAGTTTCCAGGTAGGCCTATGTACCTCATACTCCACAGGCCACAGAAGACCACCTGGTTTTTCCCTTTATACCAGGTGTGCATGGAGGCCCATAGCTATGTCTACACTGGGCAGCCTCTCTACGGACTTTTTAAAATATATCCTGCTGGCTGAGTAGGAAAGACAGCAAGTAGCAAAGAACTGGCTAGTCTCAAGGACCCCAGTCCCCCAGATAGACACATTTTCAAAACACACACAGACTCAAGGAAAATTAAAAGGCAGAATTGTTCCGAATGGGCTAACAGGTGGCCAGGCACAGAATGGCTGAGAGAATTTACAGTACTGACTTTTCCCTGAGGCTGGCTTGGCTGGGTCTGTCTCCTGACAGATCCTGACTCAGAACTCACCACTCCCACGGGGCCCCAGCAGCCCCGCCGCAGCCTATACCCAGCACCAGTGTGGGGAGCTCTGTGTTCAGAAACCTTTGCCAGGTACACGCCTGCTCCGGTGTGCGCCTGCTCATGTCTTTTTTGTGCATTTATCTCATCTGTCCAAATTAGACTGAAGACTGAACCATATCTAAGAACAGGAACACATACACTTCTTCAGAGGGAGGGTGCGTAGACTCAGGGAAGTAAATTTTCAGTGGGGGTGCTTGCCCCACAGGCGTGGTTTCCAGGGAAACCACCTTCTCAGTGATTCCACCACTGGCGGAGGGGCTGCCCTCGGGGCAGGGGGTTGAGTGTCCGGAGACAGCCCTTCCGGGACACCTGGTTCCTGACTTCCCGAGTGGTGGCAGCTTGTTTCTCCGCCCAGTCACCGACAGAAGAATCTCTGTCGGTGAATCTCTCTATAAAGATCAACCATTTGAAGCAGGCTAACATTTGCCAGAATACATTTTCAGGGCCTGTAAATCAATTCTGAGCCTAAACCACTTGACAGCTCTTAAAAATAGTCTGAGTCCATATTAGGCAAGAAGAGGAGACAAAAGAAGATTTGATTGAGGTGTTTTTCTTTTTTTTCCCCCCATTTTATTTTAGCTGGCTGATGACTACCTTTCCAAATAGAATCAATTTGTCTGTGGTGTCTGAAACCTAAAATTAGCAAAATCATTAATGGGCGATGTATTTTTTAAACCTCTCCCTGGTGGGGAGCGCCTGCCTCCTTGCTGTGGGAAGCCGCACACCTACCTCCTGTATATGGGCCACGATCCCAGCTTGGGTCTCAATGTCCAGCTGCTTGATTCTTTCAATGAACTCCTCTTTCCTCTCACACTGTGGAGGGTTACAAGTGTTAATGGAAGCATGTTGCCAGGGGGGGCAACCTAGGGCCACCACGGCCACAGAAACACAGTTTCAAAACGAACTGCCCACCCAACCTCTGGCTTTCATTCTAAGCAAGAACACGCTTGTCCTCCTACCAGCCCTCATATGGAGGATATTCTAGAAGTTGCTCCGATTAGCTGTATCAGAATCACCCGGGGTGGCTTGTTTTTAAAAGCCTATCCCAGATTGAAAACGGGGTGAATGAACCCTGCACGTTAAACAAGCTCTTCAGGTGATTCTAAACAGTAAAGACCAAGAACACCTGGAGTAGGTCAGGGGTTGGCAAACTACACCTGTAAAGGGCCAGACAGTTAAAAAAAAAAAAATCTTAGACTCAGTGGTCATCCGGTCCCCGCTCTGGCAGAGTGTGAAAGCGGCCATACATAACATGTCATGGAATGAGTGTGACTGTGTTCCCAGAAGGTTTTACTTACAAAACTGGGTGGCAGGTCAAATCTGGCCCACAGGCTACAGTTTGCTCTAGATGTTCCTACACTGGGGACAATATGCTAATCGCCCCATGAGGGGTCCCCCACCTGGCCCCTTGGCCCAAGGTGCCCTGGTGCTAAAAATGGCTGCTACCTAAGATGGTCATCATGTGCCTCTCAGGAACCAAGCAGCCTCCTGTCCTGTTGGCTGAAGGCAGCTTCATTCCTACCTCACCTAAGGGGGGCGTTCCTCCCCACAAATCCAAACACAAGGCGGCTAGGCACCCTCGCCACGCCTGGGCCTCCCTACCTGGACAGCACAGCCCAGAACCAGCAGCAGAACCTTCTTAATTTCCTCCATACTCTTCCCTAGATCAAAAGAACAATACATTTAGTTAAGCTCAAGGCTTTGTAAAAGGTCACCAGTCATCTGCTGTAGGGAAACGCAACATCAGATAAGCTGAAAAAAATCTACCTGGTGAAATCCACGTAGGTGTGCACAGCTCCATCTGTTTTCTACATATGGGTTTTACTTTGTAAGCCAATGAGAGTTCTGTATATAACTATTGATGGCTCTTTTCCATTCAAATATATCACAAATTATATCATAAATATCTTCCTGTGATAATAAATGAATTTTAGTATCAGCATCTTTTTAGTGGGTGGTAAGCAAAGGAGAAATGGGGGAGAATTACCTATGAAGGAAACACTCTAAAAGAGGCCTCTTTGTCATGCGAAGTTGCAAAGAGATAAGAAAGAGCAATGTCAACAAAGCCCCAAACTCATCACCCAGCCTCACAGGGTCAGCAGTTTGCAACATCTATTGTATCTCATTTCTCCTCTGCCTCTCAGTTTTGGGGTTTAGCTGGAATATTCTAAAGCAAATCCCAGGTAACATATACACATCATTTTTCATGGTCTCATACTTTGTACAAAGGCCACAGACTTATCCAACCAATCCCTTCCAGAGGTTCGATTTTTCAGTATTTTTATCTAAATGATGCCACAAGCAACATCTTCATGGCTAATTCTTTATGCACATCCTTATTCACTTCTTTAGGATAAACTCATCTTTTAAGTTTTTCCCACTGTCAAACTGCCCTGTGAAAAGGCTTTACCATTTTCCCTTCTCATGACCAATACATGCAAACCCTACCTCCCCACCCCTAGACCAATATGGTCTTACACTTTCTCAGCTTTGCCAATCAGAGAGACCAAAAAACCCTATTTCATCATTTTATATGGTATCTCTTTGATTATGCTTGAGGCCGAATGAGTCTTCATCTGTTTAACAGTTTCCATCACTTGAGTAAACAGAGTCAGAACACGTGGGCTCTTTACGCAGCTTGGTTACCCGGAGAGGTGTGACCCCAACCTCAGCTTCCACATCCATGAAATGGGGGCAGCCAGCCTGGGTGATGTTCAGGATTACTTTCCAGTCAAAAATTCTGTGGTTTTCTCCCTTTCTCATTATATCTTGTCATACTGGGGGCAGAAGGGACATGTTTTTTTGACTTACCAGCACCCACTCACACTGTGCTGAAATGGCCCAACGTATCACCAATGACCACTGGGATGAAAAAAACAAACTTGAGTCCCAGGAACTAGTGCTGGAGTTCATTTCAGGTCCTTGGGTGCGCACAGGTGTGACGAAGTAACAGGCAACCTCATCCTAACACCCTCAACTGAGAATAGCTACAAACAGCTTTTCCTGAGATGCTGACGGCACGGCTGAGTCTCAGAACGGGGGCTGGGCATTCACTCATCCAAGGCGCGTACCTCCCTTCCCACCTACCTCCCAGCCTTTAGGAGCAGAAGGGGTTGGATGGCTGAACTGAGAGGCCCTGCAGACAACTCAGATTCCACACTTTCAAGAACACACTTAAGAATAAGGTTTGGTGTTGCGTATCGATCTGCAGTGATCAAACCCTTCTCTTTGCTAGTACATGCAGAACATCAGTGTTTGAAATGGAAAAATTCTCAAAGACTTCATGAATTTTCTTTCACTTGAGGCCTTTTATTTGGCTCACGAGGCTCGGATTTGTAGACATGAATGTATCCCCACAATGACTCACTTCTCTATTAACACTGAGCTGATGATCAGTCACAATTTTAGTTTTGATAAAGAGAAAAGGAAGCGCCCACTTGAGTCTGAAACACCTCCAACCAGCCTCACCAGTACCCTTCCTTGGCCACAGCGCGGGCGCCCAGCCTGTGGCCGCCCTTGCCTCCGCCCCCTCAGGCGGTCCCCAGATGACTGGGAAGCACCTCATGAGCTGCTGGTGATACACACTCTCGCACACCGATGCAGGTCTCAGAGGCTACGGACCTGGAGCTGAGAGCAGCAGAGAGCTGACATGTGTAAGAAAGTGATTTAAGGGCTTCATATCAGCCCAAACAGAAGTCAGAGTTCACAAAGAATCTTTATGTACTGGCTTACAGCAAAGGTGCCAAAGGATTTAATTATATCAGACTTTAGAATAACTAAACAACTCTGATAATCCATTACCCAGCACACAGATGGAAACAGCAAATTGAACAGTAGGAACAAGCACCAGGCAGGCCCGTTGCCTAGAAGGGCATAGGCCAGTTATATGAGGGCAAGGAAGAGACCAGAAGTCCTGCACACACAGTCTGAAGCTGTTCAGTGAGAGGGAAAAGGGTCCTGCTCCCCCAGCACCCTGCAGTGACACAGTGACAACCCAGAGGCAGCCACCTGCTCATTCACACCCATCAGACATCAAGAAATAACTAAATTTGCCCAGGGGGGTGGATAGAAAAATTTTCATGGAAAAAAATTTATTTAAAATAATCTTTTTGGTGACAAACGATACTAGGGAAGATCACCTCTGCCCTTCGAATGACAGTGCTGTGCTCATTCTCACCAGGCAAAGTGACTAAAACCATTTGCTTGTAACAAATGCATCCTGTGATTTTTTTACCCCTATACAAATTCTTACAAAACTTAAAAAAGAGAAAGAAGCAGAAGTTCCCTCGTTTCTCAGGGAAGCTGATGCCCAATTTCTCTCAGGATTTCAGTGTTAAGAACTATTGCTATTTTCATAAATCTACCAGATTGTAGATTTTGATAGTTTCAAACATGCCAGAAGACTCTCTCCTGGGTCCCTGCCAGCAAGACTGGCTCCCTGACAGTTAAGAAGGCAAAGAAGAAATAAACCTACAACTTCCCCTGCCAAGCACCTACTATGTGCAGGGTGCTTGCTGAGAATATAACCATAATCAACATAGTCCCTCTGAGGTCAGACCAAGAAAACAAGCAATTTAGAAATGCTGATAAATGCTATGGGAACCTAGAGGAAGGACACCTAGTTTGCAGGAAGGATGAGGCAAGGCTTCCTAAAGGAAACAACCTCTGAGCTGAGACCCAAGGATGAGGAGAGAGACCGGGGGGTAGGTGAAGGACAGCTTTTCAGGTACAGGGTACAGCAGTTTGTCAAATTACAAATGCTTGTGGTTAAGCTGATGAGAATGGGTTTCAGAGTGAGAAGTGGTGGTAGGGAGGGGAGGAGGTGACATGGATTTCTGTGAGTGAGTCACAAGCAACCAGTGGGCAGGGGAGGGTTGAAAACATCACACACCCTTCACATCTCTAGGCAACCTCAGGGGGAATCCCATGTCTGAGCTAATGCTTGAGTCTAAGAAAAATCTTACTTACCTCACTACCTGCTTCCCGAGTCTGGACACAGAAACTCACATTAGCCTTTCTTAGCAGAAATGGAGCGCATATATGCTGATCTAAGCTATATATAATGCTACAGATGTTGGCAGCAGTCAGCCTCCAGAAATAGGAGGGAAACTCCAATATCGCACATGTAGTAATAAGTGCGGACACAGGGACAGGAACACAGTTGGACAATTACAGTACAACAATTTCTAAAATGTGAAGGCTGGGTTAGATCAGGATTGTAAATTCCCTGACTTTCTAATCTCATGTCTGTGGCAGACATGGCTAGTCAATCACAACATTTTCTTACTGAGCCTGGAACAGGGCCTCAGAATCCTTCTGAACACGGCCCTCTGCAGGCACTGCCAGTCAATGGGCATTGGCACACGAAACAAACCCATCTTCCATGCCTGATACATGATCTCCAGGATCCTTTTGGGGCCCACTCCTTGATTCTCTCAGATGCAAGCATTTGAATGTTCACATTTTCTGGTTTCTGGATATGAAAAATAAATCTTGTCTATAAATGATGATGTATGTATGAAGGTGAGGATTTAGACAAAGGAAGGTAAGTAGCCCTTTCCAACAGGGAGCTTTCTGCCCCAAACTACACACATTCTCCCTCGCTGAAGTCAGAAGGCACTGTGATTTTCCTGCAGAAATGGGGGTCAGAGAAAAGCGGAGATAGTGACTTTCCATTCATGTTAACTCAGCTGTCCACCACCACCGAGGCCCAGGATCTGCAAATCACCAGCCAGGCTGAGGGTTTTCCAGCCTTCCTTGGGAGTTGTAGGGTTTTTTTTTCCAATACAAGAAGAACTGACTCATGAGACTTAATTCTACCCTCCGGCGTGCCCGTGCTCCTCCACACCATAACCGTAACCGGTAACTGCACTTTCATGTAAATCACTATCATTTGATCTAATCCCCGAAGAAGAGTATTTATCTCCATTTTACAAAGAAGAATGGGGCTCAGACAGGCTGATTCACAGAACTAAGATTTGGTCCCAGCCCATCACCACCTGCTTCCCCCAACTCTGCCATCACTTTGCCCCTGAAACTGTCATCACTCACTGCATTTCCTTCCAGGTTAGGGTAGATCCTGTTTAGCTTCTGATCCCAGGGCCACAGGGCAGGTACTTAACCAGTGTCTGCTGACTGAATGAGGGACCTTACCTGTTAGCATCAAGCCCCAGGTAGAACAGAGAGAACAGGTTCAACTTCCTTTCTTGCTGGTATGGAGATTATATGCATATATATTTTTTCCTAAATAATTCTACATTCTGCTCTCTTCCAACTTACATGCTGGAGTCAACCCCTAACTGCTTTTTCTGGTTTCTTATTTAAAATCAGCCATTTCCCAAGGATGATTACAGGGCTGTCTCATTGACCTGAAAACAGCATTACACTGAGCATGACCCCATGTCAGTGTACACTGTACACCAACTACCCCAACACTCACCCACAGGGACACAGTCGGGGGCCCTCCTGGGGGTTCTGCCTACACCAAGACAGCTGTTTATTATTATGTTAACAGTCAGGGTCACCTTCCATGGGCACTGCTGGGGATCAGTGTGGATGGGGGGTTCCTGGTGGGTGGCATGTGGGGACCCTCCATCATCCGTGTTCCAGTCCGTGTGGTATGTGAGGCACCTCAACATGCCACCTCACAGCCTGGACAGCACCTCCCTGGGAAACCCTCATCTGGCTTTCCTACACTCAGCGCCACCACGTGGCCCCCACCAGCATTAACATAAGCAGCACTTCATTTGCTTATTTAGTCATTCAACAAACATTTATCAAATGCAGACTTCGGCAGGCCCCAAGTCACACGACCACGTGAAAGAGCGCTGGGGTCTCCCAAGTGCGCCCTGACCCAAGGCCCCCTTATCCCCTTGCCTCTCCATCACCCACAGCAAGTCTGCCCCCACCCCTTGGATCCCCAGCACCACCATGTGTGGTGTGTGAGCAACTGGAACCTCTGCCCAGACGACGGAAGGCAGCCACTCCCAGATTATGCAGAACAATCTCAAACAGCCACATCAAGCCCCTCAGACAGCATGACCAGCAAAAAGGACTCCCTGCCCCCCAGCCTGCCCAGGCCACAGAAATTGAGAGCAAATTCATTCCCTAGCACCAAACAACTGATCAGAAAAGGAAAACTGCCCCCAGGAATTCGCCGGACCCTCAGTATTCGTGCTGCCTGTAGGCAAGGGTTGTGGCACAGGAAGATGATGATCAGAGGAAGGGTCCTCCCAACCACCAGGCAGCGAACTCAAAGCCCACGGGTTGTCAGGGAATGTAAAGACCTTTCACAAATAACACCTCGTCCCTCCTCCTCGGACGGCCACGGCCACAGAGAACAGTCCCGCTGGAAGCCATGGTGTGGTTATTGCAGCCAGGGGAGCATTCTCTCTGTGTACAGGCCATCACTAGGAAGTTTCCTAAACAAAGTCCGGTATCTAGGCAGACCCACGGGCTGTTGAGAAGGCCAGCATGTGGCGGTGCTCTAACACCCGCCTGTGCCTGGTGTTAACCAAGCCTTGCACGTTCCTAGAAAAGCAAAGTGCTGGCTTTCAGCTCAAGCGCCCAGCAACTCCTGCATTCTACATGGACTAGAAAATTCACTTCTGAATCCAGCAAGCAGCAGAGAAGCAAAGTAGCAAGCTGCAAGCCACGACATTTTAAATAGAATGGGGGTGCTTTTCTGAACCTGCCCCCTCAAGGATGAAACAGGAATATTAACAAGGATCAAATGCCTGCAAGGTTAGGTTTCTTTATTTACTTACTTCTTCCCTATTTAAAGGACCTAAGGTTTTTGCAAATACATAACACACAAGATTTGAATTAAGGAGAAATGAAAAAAAAATAAGGCTGGGAAAAAGAACACAAAAATGGCTTAATAGCCCTAATGACAGGCCCTTGACCCAAGCAGAGCACTGCAGAGGGCAAAACCACGGGAAGATGGCCTTTTGCTTTTTATAAGAGCACTCTCAGGGCAGAAGACTGTTCTAACACACCAGACTCTGAGCCCTCTTCCGGGCTGCCAGAGCAGAGGTAAGCTAGCCTGCAGATTACCAGTGAGTCATCAAAAGGCAGCATCAAGTGGTGTGGACTATGAGGGAAGGTTTCCATGGAATCCGAAAATCACCTGAAGAACGCCCTTGACAAGACAGCAAGTAAGCACAGAGAGGGTTAAATATTAAATTCCAGGAGTTCCATTTCCCTCCAGCCTTTGAAACCTAAACTTCAGCTATGACAGAACACTTCCTCTCTGAGCCCTGAGCTTGCTGCTCAAGGGACTCGCAGCACAGTTCCACTCCTCTGAGCTTGTAGGCCCCACCACACGCTGCCTCCTCCAGGAAGTCTTCCTGACTTGCCCAGGCAGAACTCATTACCCACTTTGCATCCTGTGGGAAGCACAGTCATGCCACTTCTCACACTGAAACAGAAGCAGTTACAGACTCTTTCTCTCCTCCATGCAACCATGCAGACCGTGGGCTTCCCTGGACCTAGCAGTGTAGGCATCTGACAAGTAAGGCTGGAGGAGAGGGTTGGGCTGAGCTTCTCTGCTAGTGGCCCACTCAGAGGAAGGACATGAGAGCATCTGGTTTATCTGGGGGGTCAGGAATTGGCCCTCTGGTTTCCTCAAGCAGAGCAGCAGACAGCACAGGCCTGCATCAGCTGGGAAGGATGGCCTGGGTAGAACACTGAGTCTCAAGGTGCTTTCTCTGGTGCTGGAAGCCCCTTCTGCAACTTCAGCAAGAGAAAGGGCCTGACCACTGCAGAGCAATTCCTGGAACCCCACAGCTATCCTCAAAGGTTCAGGCTGTGCTCACACAGGACCCGGTAGGTTGTAAGTATGAGTCAGCTCCTCCATGGACCTGGGAATCCTGCCTGGTATTCAGAATGCAAGAAATACCAGGCAGAACAATGACAGTGGCCGGTCCTCCTATGTGGTACCCATGGCTGACTGTCCACATATCTGATGTGGACTGCACAGCTGATGGTGAGAAATACAAGTCTTACCTATGGGACCGCTGTGCTGTGTGCCTCTGAATGAGTTCCCTCCCCTCTCTGGGCTGGACCTCTACATCTATATAGCCCCTCCCTTGCATTCAATGGCTTAGGTGGGATCAGCAATTTACAAGTCTGAAAACCACTGCTGCGACTGGATACAAACCTTGGAAGAGAAAATTATGTTCTCTTCCAGCACAACTGTTCTGTGATTCATCACATAAATTAATTTACTAACACCCTGGCTTCCTGTCAGAAAACCTTAGCCTTTTGTGAGTGCGGCACGGGGACAGGCCTGGCTGCTGAGAGTTTGAGGGCCCAGGGAGCTGGTCTAGTTCTAGTCCAACCCTTTCCTCATTTCAAGATGAAGCAGACACTGCAGTCTCTTGGTTTTCACGACTCCTTGTGGAATGAACTCTTCGATAAACTGCGTAAGTACGTTTAATGGCCGTGCAGCTCGTCACTGGTGGGGTGTGGAGAGTTTTCAGGGCATCCTCTCCAGCCCAGGGGACCCACATACACTGTACAGGTTGAGATCAAGTCTCACTTGACCCTGACCACTGACACTTGACCTCTGTATCTGAGAAAACACGTAGTTGATATGTGTAAGGAGCACTAGCTTGCAGGAACAGGGAAGTGGCGAGAGGAAAGGGAAGGAGATAAAGGTGGGTCTCCATCACTTGTGTTTATTGAACACCTACTATGTGCCAGACACTGCTCTAGGTACTTAGGATACACTGGCAACAATAACTTTAAAAAAAGATTCCTGCCCTCATGAGTAATTACATCCTAGAGGGGGGAAAAGATAAGGCATGCAACGGACATGAAAAGTAACTGATAGTGTATTTTGGAGTGTATTTCAAAGCATTCATAAATGCTATGAAAAAAGGAAGGCAGAGCAGGACAAGAGCATTGGGACCTCTGAGGGAGAAGGGACTATAGCTATAAACAGAATGCACTTACTGGGAAGGTGGCATTGGAGCAAACTTGAATGATCTGTTCTTGTTAGCATCTGGAGAAAGTGCTGTAGGCAGAGGGACCAGCCAGCCAGTGCACAGCTCTGGTGCCAGGAGCGTGGGGGCAAAAAAGTGGCATGATCTAACTTTCTAAGAGGACCTTCTGCTGTGCTGAGAACAGGCTGCAGGGGACAGAGGCAGACCAAGCAGGTGGCTGGAAGGCTACTCTGGGGTAGCAGGGCAGAAGGAGAAAAGGCTCAGGTGTTTTGAAGGTAGAGCTAAGGCACCAGCCTGACAAACGGCCATTGTGTAAGAAAGAAGGGTAAGGCTTGGCCAACCAGAAACAAAACAAAGGCCACCCAGAACTCTGCACAAGGCCCAGCCACCAGCAGGAGGCTTGTCTGCTAAGTGCCAGCACATGAGAGTGAAGGAGGGGTTTGGAGCAGGGTCCCACAGGACCCCAGGCCGGGCTCCAAGGAGTGGGGTCTCCAGTTAGGAGGCAGCAAACAGATGCATCCCTGGGGGCAGGTATCCAGCTGAGACAAAGCTGCAAAACCACACACAATCAGAGAGGAAATCTATAGATGATTCGAGGTATAAAACAGGAAATAAGAGAATGACAGTTTGGGGCCAGGAGGGTAAGTGCTTTCTCATATTCACTGAGCTGTCCTTGAATCCACCCAGGACAGAAAACATCCTTCCCTCTGATGGGTGCAGGTTAGACATACGGAAAGATCTTGTAGTGGGTGAGTCACGACATCTCCCTTTTCTAGGTCAGAGGAAGGGGACAAATGCTTGGCGTCTTAGGACAGTGTGTGTGTATGTTTTGCACTAGATGCCGTGCTGGGGTCTGTCCTGCCCCTTGCACCTGACTCCCATGAGGTGTGTTTGCCAAAAACAAAAATAACCAAAACCTGTGAAATGTTATAAATAACAGTACAGTATCAACATTGGCCAAAAAAGAGCAGAAGCGGGCTCCAAACCACATATGGCAGTATTAGTAAAAAGCAGCCCTGCCTCACCCCCTCCAAGGCAACCACACGAAAAAGAAAACAACTTCATTCCTTATTTAAGAATAAATCAAAAATGCTTCACACATCTATTTTTAAAATTTAAGACAGAAAACACTATTGCATAAACATCTCTCCAACCCGGCACTCATGTTTGTGTCTTCTGGCTGGTGGGCCTCCTCTGCCAAGCTTCTCTGCTCTCAGAGCAGGGAGGTCCCCCAGGGACCCCCGTCAAAACCTACCCACGTGTGTGCCCAGCTCGCATCCCGCCAGCCTTGACATTGTGATGAGGCCAAAGCTCTCAGGCCCTGTTGGAGACCCTTGGAGCTTGCTGCAATGGGTGGTGGGCTTCTCGTCCTGAACTTCCCCAGCACTCACTGTCTCTAAAACTTCTCCTTCAGAGCCAGGGCCAGAACCTCTTTGATTGATGTGCACTGATTCTATACACAACAAAATTCTATTCACCTGTCACAGTTTAAAACCAGCTTCCTCACACTGTTCTACAACTGGACCATGTGGAGGCTGCACATGTGTAAAAAAAAAAATCACCAAACTGTAGACTTAGGATAGGTGAACTTTATGGTATGCAAATTTTACCTCAATTAAGCTGTTTAAAAAAATCATCGTTACCATCTCTACAGATGTTTCTGTTCAGCACCATAACCAAAACAGGAACCCATGTTCTCTGCATAGGCCCAATCTCTCAGCTCCATGCAGCCAGAAAGGCTAGAACAGGGACTCTGCAGATGGGAGGGCTGGAGACAGGGTTCCAGTGTGTGGAGGTGTCTGGGGCAGAAGGGCTTTCGGGAGGGCAGCTGGAGGGGGGGCACCAACAAGAAGGTGGGCAAGCTACACAGTGTGATGAGGTGACAGGGTGGCTGGGTGGGGGGAGTATGTATTTGATATTAGATTGAACCATATGCCACTGCCATTTTTGCAGGTCGAAACGGTTGAATATTGGCAATCACCCACAGTTCAACCTAACACATGTCCGTGAATGATACAATGGGGAGCTCAGGGTCAGACAGAGCTGGTTTCTAGTCAACCCCTCTGCATATGGACTAAGTGATTGAGGGCTTGTCGCTTACACTCTGTGAGCCTCCCTTTTCTCATCTATAAATGGGATGGCACAGTTACACCCCAGAAGCCACGTTTTCATTTCGGTTTTTTAATACATGTACAATATCTAGCACATAGTGAATTCACCAAGGGCTCAAGGAGCAAGCATCTCTCTTTCCCGCTTCTCTGCATTTCATCAGCTTCTGTGGCTGTCTCCAGAGCAGACAGAACAGCAGAACTAAGCTTGAGCCACTACTCTGCAGACACCTCTCTCCCCGTAACACCAACACCCACACCGCCGACCAAATACATCAGGACGGTAGCAGAGTTCTGCTCAGCAAGCAGACCCCACTTTCCTAATGTTTCACAGTAACCCAAGAGTCCCAACTGTTCCTGGAGCCCAGGGCTGCAGCTGGGATGGGCTGCAGTGGCATCCTCTACCTAGGGGACCATGAAATAAGAGCTGGAAAACAAATGTCCCGGAGGCAGAGCAAGGGGGAAAGGTGAACAAAAGGGTCCCTGTTACTAAGGCACCAAGTGGGGAAGGGCTTTCACTGCCAGGAGTCACTGGATGGGCCTTGGTAGACTCTGCAAAGCCAGCATGCAAGGCTGAGAGGGCTGCAGGGCCAGCTGCACTGAAGACCAATGGCAGGTCAAGGAGACCACTCCCTTCTGGAGAAAAGGTGGGATCAGCCAGAGGGGGCCTGGAAGACACCCCTCCACGAGCACAGTGATTTAACGCTCAGCCACACCTGACCCTGTGTCCCCAGAAGCTGATGCTCCTGTACGGGAGATGTCCTTGGCTGGTCACTCAGTTCTTTCCCTTCAGTCTCACGGCAATTTTAGCTACTGTCATATACACAGGAGCAAGGATGGCCAGGCTCCAGCGGGGTAGGGCCAGGAGATGCCAACAGAGGCACGTTTCAGCAGGTTCTGTAGGGCTCTAACATGTGGCACCTTCCCTGCATTCCATGACCCCTCTCACACCTATTCTAGGAGGCCACACACCTGCACTAACAAGGTCTCCATTGGCACAACGAAGTCCCAGAGGCCTGCAAGCTCCCATCCATGAGCCATGGTGCAGGTAAACGCACACAGGTGGGAGGGAGGAACTGCGTCACCTGTGCCCTCACCCAGTGAGCTAGCTGGCAGGTGTGAGTCAAGTTCTGACTTTCTGGAAATGTCCAGGAAGACAGTTCATTCAGTCTTTCAAAGTCACACCAAGTACCCAAGAGTAGGGCTTAGAATCTTGCCCATTCAGGCCCAAAGACCAGTGGGAGTCGTGAAAGCAGAGACCTGGCAAGACAACATCGTGGTGACATCGCCCCAGAGTGAGTGAAGCACCTCAGGGTCCCAGCAGGAGGGACGTTAGTTCCCTCAAAAGACTCTTACTTTCTTGCCAACAGATCCCATATCCCTAGATGAGGTCACTGATTCCGAGTTTACTGAGGAGGAAAGACCCTCCAGAGAGCCCACCATATAACTCAGGCCCCCATGCCCAGTGAAGTGGTGGCCTCACCTGAGGCATTCTGGACTCATTCTTAAGGGGGGACTGTGCTCTTGGCTTAGTGCCTGAGGGCAATAAACCCACCTCTGAAATCTCACCAAATGATCATGGGTTTTCACAGCGCTGGCTCCAAGCTGGCAGCCAGAACTCTGTAGCCCACAGCTGCCCAGGGCCGATGGCATTGCCCAGGCACTGCAGGGGGTGGCTTTCACTCACCAGACAGCGGGTCTTTGCCTATCATCAAAACATTGGGCAAATTCATTACGATCAGCTGCTGGAGAACTTCCTACAGAAACAAAGGGGAAAAGATATACCGTTAAGAACAGGGAACAAAAACAAAGAATGATTAATAGAATTACAGTTTATCTGGTCCCTGGATGAGCATGCAGCCATAAAATGGTAACTATGACATACTATGCAATAGGAAGGAATATTCAGGGTATAAATAAATGTAGAAAGTCAGAGCTAATTGTGCTTCTGCCTAGATCGTCGCCAAATAAAAGTTATGCCCGCAAATGTATAGAGAGCTTGGGAAAAAGGAGATACTCAACATGCTAGATACAGCGGGATTAGGTATGCGTTTCTTTTTAAAGGATGTCTTTAATTATTTTTATTGCATGGTTTGCTGGCACAATTAAAAAATACAGAGTAAAGATTAAAGAGCTGCTACCGAGTCTTTATAACCTGATGATTCAGGAGCCCAGCATTCCACAAGGCCTTTGGTACAAGTTGTAAATGAGGAGACTTCTCTTATTTACAGCAGCGACTTCCCTGGGAGAGGGATAAATCACAGCTAATCTGCACCCGTCAGCGAGGTGGTGCGCAGGAAATGAGCTGCCTTCTGGCCCTCGCACCAAGGGTCTTTGAAAGAGGGCCGAGGCACCAGCCATCAGTCATGCCCCTTGTCTGGGTGCCTTTAACAAGCTCTTGCAGAGCGTGCCGGCTCCCACTCCGACCCACCGCACCAGTGACGTTTCCCAGAGCACTTCTCAGGGCGGGTTGGTCTTCCTGGCTCAGAACTGCTTTTTTCACCAATCAGAAGATAAACATCTAATTTTGCAGAAGCCGGATAAGTTTTATTAAGTATTCTTGGTCTTACAAAAGTGGTCATTATACAAGGTCTTCACCAACAAAGCTCCTCTCAACGCCTTTTAAATGTTTCCATCGAGACAACTTTGTTCCAGCGTCACTGTGATGCCTAACGTGAGGTATCTCTACACTCAGGACACTGCCAAGGAGCACTGATGAAGAGAAGGGGACAATGACACACTCGGGCAACCCCACCGGGCCCAGCCCAGCACCTCAGAACCACCCCCAGTACTGTCACACGGAACGGCACCCTCGGCAAGCGGAGCAGCAGGGGCCAACACCCTCAAGGAATGTATGAAACGACTTTATCCTCCTTCATTACCATCTGTAGTGGACCCCACTCCCAAACAATGGGCCCCTTTCCCCTCAGTGTTGGAGAATGTCTATTACCGGGGGTCACGTGTCACCGCCTCAGAGAGGCTAACGTTCTCTCAAACACAGCTCCGCTGGTAAATACTTGTGTTGGACAGAAGTCTGCGCTGTGTAGCTGCCTCAGCTCTCCTCAAGGCTTAGAAAAGGTCAACAAGAAAACTCTCCCGACTGAGTGAGCTCACCAAAGGATTCCGCAGTCCCACCCCAGAGGGCAAAACACATGCCAGGAGTAAAATCGCGCAAATCCACTTTTTGGCTCACTCTTCCAGCAAAAGCAAGGACTCTCAGCCGGATCAGCCCCTTCTGTCATGGAGTCCCATCCTCTCTCAACACCAGCTCAAGCGCTCAGCCCAACCTGCAGAAGATTCACTATATCACTGTCCAACCCCCTCTACGGTCCCTCCTTTTAGAGCCTTGGCTGGTTTCCCTCTCCTACCGTCCAACTATCTTGAACACCAGCCCTAGTACCAGGGTGCTTACATTTATGAAGGAGATGCAGAATGTGAATCATCTTGAACGTCTGCAAGAATGCAAAGCAGCATTTTTAGACCAGTGATTATCTAACTGTTGGAAGGAAACATTACTAGAAAATATTGCTAGAAAACCCATGTATTCTCCTTCCAAAACAGAATGTTCAATGTTGTCTAATCAGTACTTCTAATTTTCTCACAAGAACTGTGTGTCACTCGCAGCAATTAAGAAGTAATGTTTTATGAACAGATGATGTTTTTTAAAATGTGTTCCTTTCAAAACATTGAACCCAGTGGCCAAAAACATTCTGGCAACATTAATCCCACTAAAACACCACCAATCACATTTCTAGCAACACAGGCTCAGAGGTAGGTGCTGAGGTCAGAACTGTCCAGTAGAAACCTATTAAGTTCAAATGTTCTAGTAGCCACCTTATAAAAAATCAAAAGCAACAGGCGAAAATATCCTAGTAATATATTCTAATTAAGTCAATATATCCAAAATATTATCATTTCATCACATAATCAACATGAAATCATGAATGAGATATTTTACATTTTTTCACACTATGTCTTTGAAATCCAGTGTGTCGTTTGTGCTCACAGCACATCTCAGTTTAGATCCTGAGTTTTCATTGGAAACACTCCATCTGAAAAAGTAGGTTTGCATGCCCAAGCTGTTTCAGACACAGAAGTTTTCCAGTAACTGAACTGAGTTACCAGTTTTTAAATGAAAATTTCACTTCCTCAGTCACACCAGCTACATCTGGAGGCCCCGACAGTCACACGCGTCTGGCAGCCATCCTGCTCCCCAAACCAGTGACAAGGAGACTTGGTGGCTGTCAGTCTCTGAGGAAAGCCAAGCAAACGCGTCCCCTCAGGGTGGCAGGGCCTCTGAGGTGACAGACCAGGCCCTCCATCTAGTGGGGATGTGAGGAGGTTGCTGACAAGTGGACCCTCCCACCTGGTACTTGGAACAGAAAGGCACTGTGGAGGCTGCAGATGACACCGGCCTGCTCAGTGGGCCCCTCGTCACACCCCAGCTGGCTCTGTGAGGCAGGGCGGAGGCAGGATGGAGAACACAGCCCAGCTGCGTGCTCCCCAAATTCGCCAATGAGCCCTCCTGGTGTCACCCGGGTCTTTGGAAAGGCAGACGGAAATGTCATACCCTGAGGCAAGGATGAGGATACACACAAGGTGCCATGCAGTTCCTATCTGGTCACCCCATCCTTGAGGCCTGATGGGCAGGAGGGAAGAGTCAGGATTGGGGTGCGCTCCAGAGACCCCAGGGACTCTCTCTGCCCTTGGAAGAGCACTGGGGGGTGGGGGATCAGAGGTGTTAAACACAGGACCCAGGGTGGATCTGGTAGCCTCTTCCCTTCTCCTCCCTATACCCCCCTTTAGGTTTGTGTTGGGTAAACTCTAGATTCTTGTTTCCATAAGTGAAACACACTAACAATATCCTGGCAAGATCTCATTAGTAACTGCTTTAAATCAATTAAAAGACATGTCACAAAAATGGATCGGAGGAGGGTGGGTGTGTGTGGACCCACATCTGCAGAGGACCAGGGGAAGGCTTTGTAATGTAAAAAGGGAGAGAACGCAGGCTGCAAATCTGAAATCTGGTATCTTATCAATTCTGAAGTTCCTTGCAAGTTGTCATGATATAAACAAGGCCCTACATGCAAGGGGGAGGGATGGTCAGGATACTCTACAGGAAGCGTCTGTCACCCCAGCTGGTGGGTCCCAGTGGCTGCATCTGTGTTCGCACACCGAAGTGTCAACAAGCCCAGAGACTTGGCACCCCCAGACCACCAGCTTCCTGATCTGAGCCCTACAAAGGCAACCTGGGGTGGGGGTGGGGTGACATGGGGAGTGCAGGGTGGCCAATCTCAAGTCCTGTGAGGCTGGCTCTCAGAGGTGCCAGTGGAGAGAAGTTCTAATAGAACCAGGAGGCAGAGCAGAAGGAACACACTCCCTTCCTAATAGAATCTTCTCATGACAAGTACAACCTAATCAATGGGGAAAAATACAGGACACAGGAGGGGAGCCCCATTCCAGGCTTCATAGGTAATCAGGCTCTGCTACTGACAGGGAGGATGACGGGAGGAGGGTGATGAGCAGATTCGAGGCACCTGGTTACGTGTAACACTCCATCCCCTTCTTGTTACAACTAAGCGAGTGGCCACAGTGGACAGTGGGACCTGCCAGCCACCCTACAAGCAAACAGGACCAGCATCCAAGCACAAAGCTTCCCTGAGCCCATGACGCCACACACCTGTACCCTCTGGCGAGCACCATTCCCTGCATCCCAGAACCCAACACTGAGCCTAGGCTGCAGTTCCAGGCTGGCTCCAGAGTCATCCCCTCTTATGAGCAAGTCTGTGGAAAGGCACTGTCCAGTTTTGCTCCTTCCCTCCCCAAACTCCCTCACGCCTCACTCCTCCCATGGCAGCTTCAAGGTTTCCTAAGCGTCTGCACCTTGTGGGTGTCAGCAGTGCTAAGTCTCTTGGAATAAAGAGGTCTGGAGGGCCCTTCACTGCCCCTTGGAGCCCAGAGCTCTGACAGAGGCAACACAGTGTGCAGGGAAGGCAGAGGCCTGGGGCAGCACAGGAGGGCCTGGATGCCTCCATCCACCTGTCTGCTCCTCAGGCTGATGGGACCCCATGGCTCCTGAGGCTTGGAGATGAGGCGCATTTTTTGCTCTCTGTCCATTACCTCCATTAAATTGTTAGGATTTAATCCCTTTTTAGCCAGTCTCTGTCTAGGACTTATAAACAGTGCATCCACTCAACCCTGGCAGCTGGATATCCTGGAAGCCCTAAAATGAGCCCACACTTTCCCCCAGCACCTCCTCCCTTGGTTTGGCAGCAGGTCCCTTTAAGTGACCCTTCATCTCACCTCTGAGAACAAGTGTGTGTCCCCCAAACTCATAGTGAGCTGTCTACTTCACAGTAAAACTGTCAACAGAATATTAAATGGAGGCCCTAAAACACTCCCACCAAAACCTTAAAATACAGAGCTGGTGATGGGGTGTGTGACAAGCACTTTAACATTCCTGCCCAATCTGATCCTGGGGAACGGTTAGGTAATGGAAGGTATGGCCACTCACCCTGGTTAGGAAGACCAAAAACGCTCAGATGAATAAAAGGATACGTAATTGTATATACAGTATTAAAGTTATGTTTAAAAAGAAGGGGAAATCCTCAAAGGAAATATACCAAAATGACAGAATTTTCTTTATTAGAATGATCAGGACAAGAGCAAATTTTCCCAACATTTTTTAAACATTCTGTAATGTGGTTATACCATTTTAAATTAAAATATTTTAGCCCGGTGGCATGGCTTCCCATACAGGCAATGTATAGTCAGCAAGCATCTAATTATCAGATATTGAGCTATGAACATAATAGGTCCACTAAAATAAAAAAAACATTATCCTTTCTTCTCAGACAGTTCACCATTGTAGCCAAAATGAAAATGAAACAGATTACTGTTTAAAAAAAAAAAAACACCCCACCACCATCACCCTACAAAATCAGACTGCACTCCAGCTGACAGAAATGCAAAGCCTCCATCTGCTGGGAAGAATAGATGCCAGCCAGGAGAACCCAGGCAGTCTGGCTGGGGGTTGGGGCTGGAGGCCCTGATGGAGGTGGTGGGATCCCAGAACACCAGCCCAGAAAAGTTCTGCCCACCATCAGATGCAATGTAGGGGCCTCAATGGAAAAGGTTTAAAATCCTGCCAGGGCCCATCTTGACCTCTGTGCCTGCTTGTAGGGAAAATGGAAGTTCCATAGCCAGGATCCTCACCTGATACCCAATGACCTGGGTATGAATAAAGCTGGGCATGAGCCTCTTTTTACCCACAACATTCCATTGCCATTTTTTGGTCTCACCGAATCCACAGTGAACTTGCCCAGGGCTGAAACCTTCAGACAAGACACTGCTCAAACAGAAAGATCATTTTCTCTAGTGGGAGAAAGGCAAAGTCCCAGACAAATCACCAGGTGGAAATGCTTTTTTGTGTGTTTGATGGAGGTTATCTTCACTTTCCACTGGCAACAGTGGGACTGTTGGATTAAGACAATGATTTCATGAAGAAATTAGAATTCCTTTCCATTCTCTAAGTGAAATCAAATTTCATGGCTTGATATTTTGCTGGGAAGAACAAATAAATGCTGCCGAAGGCCAAGTTTCTAGGTCCATCAATGACCATCCACAAGGGTTTGAATAGGAACTATTAATGCAGAGGAAATGGGAGGGAAATCCCAAAAAAAGACGACACTTAACCAGCAAGAGGCATCCAGGAGGAAGATGATGCTTATGGTTGCCAAGGAGATCAGAATGGTTCAGACAGCAAACGTGCCTCCCACACAGCCAAAGAAACGCAAAGAATGTTGCTGTTGACCTATCCACATTTGCAGAGTCAACACTGAAAATCAGAAATATGAGTGCTATCAGCTTTGCGTGTGCACACAGCACACCCTCGGGTCTGGGGTTCAGATATTCAAAAGACACACAACTGAGCATGTGCTGTGAGCTGAGAACTCTCAGCCTGGCTGGAAAGGCAGGGAGCTAGACAGTCACAGCACAAAAGGACAGGTGTCAGAGGAGCACTGCCAAACTTTGCCCAGGCCAGTCTGGGAAGGCTTCCCATAGGAGGTGGCTTCTGAGCCGGGGTCAGAGGGGGCTTTGGAGTTCCACAGGGGAAGAAGAGCACTGTATTAATTACTAAATGTGGCCAGCACAAGCCCTTTGGTTACACTATCCTATACACACTGCATTTCCCACAGGGGCATGTTTTCTTCCTCACGCATTCCCAGTCCGATACCATAGGTCTTCCAGACCTCAAAGAAAATGCCCCCTCCTCCGTGCAGCCAGCCTCAATATCCTTAATCACTCACAGTTTTCTTTCCCCTGAACTCCTAATGCTTCATCTGCCCACTTCTGTGGCACTTTCAAATCTTGCCTTGTCAATCAATTCCCCACTCAAAGGCAGCAAAAAGCTGCTAATAGTGACAGTTCGCAAAATTAGATTGATCAGAAAACATTCCTCAAAATTTATATGAAGCTTTTTGTTTTTTAATCTATTTTTTGGAAGAGGTGTCTTTCCTCTCTCTTGCATACCAATGAGGGACCAAGTCCTGACAACCAACTGCTCTACTCCACCACCATGAATCCTGGCAAAATCAGCCGCCACATGCCTTAGGATTCCACAGCCTACAGATGCTAACAAAAGTTTAAAAACATCTCAAAGTGAAGTTTATCATGCTGGCTTGAAGACTCCATGCTTTCCAACTGTAAAATCCTAACTGTGACAGTTTTATGAGCAAACCAGGCAAAACAAGGTTAATTTTAAATTCCTGAGCTACCGGAATGACTAGGACAGAAAAGGTATCCAATGAACTCTGATGTTCCAGCTTCTGTTTCAAAGCCCTAGGAGACAAGAGAGACTGTAAATCTTACAGTAATGACACTTCCAGAAACTGTAGAGCATGAGCTAAGGTTCACATCAGTGAGATGCCTCTGGGCTTCCAAAAGGCTGAGATGCCCCCAGGGCAGCCCACAGAGAGACCTCCAGAATGCAGAGCAGTTGGTCAGGGATCCTCTGCACATACCCTGGGGTTTATGCTCTGCCACCAATCAGTACTTTTCCACGTGACCCATCTCAAAGTCTCCCATCCAGATCCGACCAAGAGGGGTTCTTGAATGTTCTTCAGCAACTCCTTGGTCAAAACAAAAACTGCCTGACCACCTGGCCTTGGCAAATACCTACCCAACCACAGGGAGGGTACATCTCTTTCCTCGTCCCCACATTCATGTGGTCAGGACAAGAATTACTAGCATTTCCAAAATGAGAGAACTGTAGCACAGTGCTGGTAATGGGGCTCAATGGTGGGACCTAAAGCGAGGGCCAGGATGGACACCAGGCTGGTGAGCTTTCCCCCACACCACACCCACTTCCTGGTGGCCCAAACCGGGCACTTGGCACAGCTGATGCCTACCTCATACCTTCTATAGCGACTCATGATAGCGACAGCCTGCCACCCCTCACAACAAATTCTGCCTCCCATTGGTGTCACCTCATCTGAGAGCAATAAAGACTTGACCCCAAAACCAAGCCCCACAGCCCACTTTCTGGGATATTACAGCCAGGAGCACGACTTTCTAATTCAGCTGCTGAGAGGAGATTTAAGCCTGATGATTTATTCTCCGCTGCCTGTGCTAAGCCTAGGCCCCTGGGGCAACGTGCTTGTAATTCCATCTGGACAAGGGGCTCTCCTTCCTACCACTATCGCCCCGACTGGGGCAGGGGGCCCTGGCAAAATGAGTGAGTAATGAAGTGCTTTTATGTTAAGAGGCTGTCACGTAAAGCTGCCGATAGATTCAATCCATCTGCTCCACCTCGTTTCAATTAATCCTGGGATCCCCAGGGCCTGAAACCAGTGTGGATCTGCACAAGCCCAGGACAGGCTCCTGGACTAGGCCACCCCGTCTCAGGACCCAGCGCTTGAGGAAGCCGGTTCGAGCCTTCTGCGGTCACCACATCACCATAACCCTCCCCGCTGAACACCCTGAAGCTGCCTGTCCTCAGGGCCGAGTTCATTGAAGCAAAGTCTGTTCTTTGTTCGCAGAAAGGAAAACAAGTATTTCCTTTGGGTTGACAGAGGAGGCGGCCTGTGAGAAGGAGTACCTGGAAACCCAACCACCGCCATGTGAGGGCAAAACTATTTGCTGTGTGACCCCGGGCAGGCCACAGTCCCTGTCTGTGCCACACCTTCATCTGGAACAGGACTGGGGCCATCTCTAAGGGACACTACACTTCTTCGGAAGGTTGAGGGGTGCTGGGAAAGGAGACAGTGTTGACCCAGAGAAACAGCACATCTCTGTGGAGTTACTGGCTCAGGGCCGCAGCGTCTGATGACAAGCAAGGGTCCATGCGGCCCAGAAGGACCCAGGGGAAGCCCACCAGGGACAGGATTGGAGGACACTTCCAGGGTCCCCATGAGCCCCTGCCACCTTCTTTTTAGGGCTGGGATGATGTCTGGGGTTGTTCTGTGGGAAAAATCGTCTTATCTGATGCTAGGAAGTGCCTGTTTGGAGGCCTTGGACCAACGATGGTGGTGGGGGCGACCCCAGAAGTGTGGGCAGGGTGCTGCCTTCCTGTCCTGGGGAGAAAACTTCTGCCCATAAACGGCGTTTCAGGAACCATTCTACATGGTGCACACAAGCCTGGCCACCGGCAGCCCCCCACTGGGCTCTCAGTAGAAGTTCTGTAGTGATGCCAGAGCGACCACAGGTGCGGGTCGGGGTGGAGGGGGAGGGAGGTGACACGCGGTCCTCCCAGCCCCCAGCCAGCAGCCCGGGGTGCTGAGAGGAGCCGGACAGACTGCCTACAGAGCAGGAACGCTGAGGCTGAGAGAGGAAATGGCAGGGCGCAGCACCACATCTGGGCCCAGAAAGCTAGGTCTCCTCAGACTCTGCCCTGGGGCTCTTTTCACTACGCCAAGGTGCTCACTTCCATTCAGCAGTGTCTACCGAGGCCCTACTCCATGCCAGGGCCGCCCTCCAGCAGGGGCTCTGGGGTAGGGGGGAAGGTGTACAGGATTTGCCAGGGATGGGGAGGGAGCAGCAGCCCTGTTCTAACACTTCAACGCCTGGGTGCTCAGGGCTGCCCTGGCCTCTCCTCCCAGCTAAAAGAGCAGTGTCCCACTTGGGGTCGATGCAAGGACCCTATTTTATGGTGGTGAGGGATCTTACAACTGTGAATCAGCCGTTACAGACTTCCTTTCTTTGAGCCTCTTAGAGAATTCAATATTTGGAGATGAGCAGGCGAAGACGGGGATGCATGCAGCCGACACCACCCATCAGCCACAGTGCAACATGGGGGGGTCATACAAGGGCAGGGACAGCCACTGAGCTAGGAAGGAGGGGCCACCAACCCCACCAGGTCCACGGGCCTCAAGCCGTTCCCTTGCACTCTTGTCAGGTGGGGGGCTCCAGGCTGATTCCGAGCCCCTTCTTCCCTGGACAGGGCCCACTGAGCTTGGAGGAAAGGTGTGGCCTTCCAGGTCCCAGCGAGCAGCTGGTCTGGGTGGAACATGGCACCTGTGTTTCCTCTGTGTCCCACTCTGTTCCACCCCATCACTCACCCCAGGCAAGGCAGGGGGCAGGCACCCTCCCAAGGCCTGCAGATACTCACTCACCCCAGGCCTGTGGGCACACACCCTGGGCAGGGCGGGGGCAGGCACCACACCTTGGCAGCCCTCACTTGTTGCCTGATGGTGCGGCACTGGTTCCCTCGCTCCCAGGTACAAGTTGGAGCAGGAGGGGCACGGTGTGCCTGGGAGCCTTCAGCCACAGGTGGCAGCCTGCCGTCCGGGACCTGCAAGGGCAGGGGAGCCACTCCACACCACCGCCCCACAGTGTGAGCTTCACAGGCTGCAAGGCATCAATGCTCCCACGTCAGCCAGGCTTCTGCATCCCTCTCCCCAGGGCACAAGGCTGGCAGGCAGGGAGAGCAGAGGGCATCCGTTCACTCCCTCATTTACACCACTGTTTCCTGGGTACCTACTGGATGTTGGGTGTTGTGCCAGCTCAGGGTGGGGGAGACAGACAAAACAAATGTCCTCAAATTGAGGAAATGCAAACAGACAAGCTCAACAAAACTGACAGGAGCAGTGAGGGTGCCCAGGGTGTATGCATGGGGCTGGGCCTTGCCCTTGGGGAGCCCACAGCTTGGCAGGGGACAGACCCACTGGCAAGTCTGGTGCCCTAAAAGAGAGGATGTGAGGCACCTGAGCCCTGGAACAATGGGAGCACCTGAGAGGGGACAATCCAGAAAAGCTTCCAGGAGGAGGTAGCATTGAGCTGAAATGGGAATGAAGAGCAGGTGCCGTCTGGGCATGTGTGCAGGTCCAGGGGTTGTGCTGGTGGCAGGGAGAAAAGCAACACAGGTGAAGGAAGCAGAACTGTGCCCTTACCTCATGTCTCCCAGCCCAGGCACTGGAGTCACACGCTGCCCACTGCAGACCCAAGATGAGGGAGACCCAGAGCCCCTGTACTGGGAGTTGGGGCCTGGCACCTGCTCTGTGCCTATCTCCATGGTGGCAGCAGTGGCTCTGCAGTCTCCTAGACAGGCCCACCACCAGCCTGTCACTGCCGGGCCTCAGCTTCAACCCCTGACAGGTGGTCAGGCGGG
>JAVSCE010012708.1:0-207099 GCA_032199065.1 Smutsia gigantea
GACCAATATCCTTGATGAACGCAGATGCAAAAATACTCAACAAAATATTAGCAAACCGAATTCAAAAATACATCAAGAGGATCATACACCACGATCAAGTGGGATTCATCCCAGGGATGCAAGGATGGTACAACATTCGAAAATCCATCAACATCATCCACCACATCAACAAAAAGAGGAACAAAAACCACATGATCATCTCCATAGATGCTGAAAAAGCATTTGACAAAATTCAGCATCCATTCTGATTAAAACTCTCAACAAAATGGGTATAGACGGCAAGTACCTCAACATCATAAAGGCTATATATGACAAACCCACAGCTAACATCATACTTAACGGCGAGACGCTGAAAGCTTTTCATCTAAGACTGGGAACAAGACAGGGATGCCCACTCTCTCCACTGTTATTCAACATAGTACTGGAGGTCCTAGCCATGGCAATCAGACAAAACAAAGACATACAAGGCATCCAGATTGGTAAAGAAGAAGTCAAATTGTCACTATTTGCAGATGACATGATACTGTACATAAAAAAAACCCTAAAGACTCCACTCCAAAACTACTAGAACTAATATCTGAATTCAGCAAAGTTGCAGGATACAAAATTAACACACAGAAATCTGTTGTTTTCCTATACACTAATGATGAACTAACAGAAAGAGAAATCAGAAAAACAATTCCATTCACAATTGCATCAAAAGAATAAAATACCTAGGAATAAACCTAACGAAGGAAGTGAAAGACCTGTACTCTGAAAACTACAAGACACTCCTAAGAGAAATTAAAGAGGAGACTAACAAATGGAAATGCATCCCATGCTCTTGGCTAGGAAGAATAAATATTGTCAAAATGGCTATACTACCTAAAGCAATCTACAGATTCAATGCAATCCCTATCAAACTACCAATAGCTTTCTTCAATGAACTAGAACAAATAATTCTAAAATTCATATGGAAACACAAAAGACCCCGAATAGCCAAAGCAATCCTGAGAAGGAGGAATAAAACAGGGGGAATTACACTCCCTGACTTCAAGCTCTACTACAAAGCCACAGTATTCAAGACAATTTGGTATTGGCACAAAAACAGACCCACAGACCAGTGGAACAGAATAGAAATCCAAACATTAACCCAAACATATACAGTCAATTAATATTTGATAAAAGTGCCTTAGATATACAATGGGGAGATGACAGCCTCTTCAGCAGCTGGTGTTGGAAGAACTGGACAGCTACATGTAAGAGAATGAAACTGGACTACTGTCTAGCCCCATACACAAAGGTAAACTCAAGGTGGATCAAAGACCTGAATGTAAGTCATGAAACCATAAAACTCTTAGAAAAAAACATAGGCAAAAATCTCTTGGACATAAACATGAGCGACTTCTTCATGAACATATCTCCCCGGGCAAGGGAAACAAAAGCAAAAATGAACAAGTGGGACTATATCAAGCTGAAAAGCTTCTGTACAGCAAAGGACACCATCAGTAGAACAAAAAGACATCCTACAGTATGGGAGAATATATTCATAAAAAACGTATCTGATAAAGGGTTGACATCCAAAATATATAAAGAACTCATGCACCTTACCAAACAGAAAGCAAATAATCCAATTAAGAAATGGGCAGAGGACATGAATAGACACTTCTCCAAAGAAGAAATTCAGATGGCCAACAGGCACATGAAAAGATGCTCCACATGGCTAATCATCAGAGAAATGCAAATTAAAACCACAATGAGATATCACCTCACACCAGTGAGGATGGCCAACATCCAAAACACAAACAACAACAAATGTTGGCGAGGATGTGGAGAAAAGGAACCCTCCTACACTGCTGGTGGGACTGCAAATTAGTTCAACCATTGTGGAAAGCAGTATGGAGGTTCCTCAGAAAACTCAAAATAGAAATACCATTTGACCCAGGAATTCCACTCCTAGGAATTTACCCTAAGAATGCAGCAGCCCAATTTGAAAAGGACAGATGCACCCCTATGTTTCTTGCAGCACTATTTACAATAGCCAAGAAATGGAAGCAACCTAAGTGTCCATCAGTAGATGAATGGATAAAGAAGAAGTGGTACATATACACAATGGAATATTATTCAGCCATAAGAAGAAAACAAATCCTACCATTTGCAACAACATGGATGGAGCTAGAGGGTATTATGCTCAGTGAAATAAGCCAAGCCGAAAAAGACAAGTATCAAATGATTTCACTCATATGTGGAGTATAAGAACAAAGAAAAAATACTGAAGGAACAAAACAGCAGCAGACTCACAGAACCCAAGAACGGACTAATAGTTACCAAAGGGAAAGGGACTGGGGAAAATGGGTGGGAAGGGAGGGATAAGAGGGAAAAAGGGGCATTACGATTAGCAGATATAATGTTGGGGGGGCACGGGAGGGCAGTACAACTCAGAGAAGACAAGTAGTGATTCTATAGCATCTCATTACACTGATGGACAGTGATTGTAATGGGGTTGGTGGGGCGGACCTGATGAAGGGGTAGTTTAATAACCGTAATATTGCACATGTAATTGTAGATTAATGATAATAAAATAAATTTAAAAAAAAAGAGCAAAAAAAAATGATTAATACAATTCCCAAATTACCCCCCAGGAGAGCTGTACGTTCCCTTCTGTATGGGATTCTGGTAAAAATGGATATTATTCCTTTGTTTTAAGCCTTGTCATTTTGATAGGCAAAATATAGTATATTAATTAAATTTTCATTTGTTTAACTCCTTGCAAGGTTGAGTATATTTTATTGGCCATATGAGGTTCTTTTGTGAAATGCCTGTTGACATTCACTGCCAATTTTTTATTTGGTCCTTGTTTGTCTTTTTCTTATTGATTTATATGAAATTTTTAAGAGTTATGGTTATGGAGGTAAAACTACCTCCATACAAGCTTTTGTATATACATAGAAATCCTAAAGCATCTACTCAAAAACTATTTGAGCTAATAAACAAGTTCAGCAAAGTGTGTACAGGATCATTATTTGAAAATCAATTGCATTTTTATACAGTAAAAATGGATAATCTAAAAATTAAATTAAGAATTCATAACTCTATTCAAAAGAGCATCAAAAATGTAATATTTGGAATAAATTTAGAACAAAAGAAGTATAAGACTTGTATTCTGAAAACTACAAAAAAGTGTTGAAAGAAACTAAAGAACACCTAAGTAAATGGAAAGACATTCCATGGTCATAGATTGAAAAACTTAATGTTAAAATAGTAATATTCCCAAAATTGATACACAGATTCAACATACCTATCAAAATCCCAGCTGCAGAACTGACTGATCCTAAAATTCATATGGAAACTGAAGGGACCAAGGATGGCCAAAAAATCTTGAAAAAGAAGAACAAAGTTGGAAGACTTAAAATTCCTAATCCTAATTTCAAAGTTACTACAAAGCTACAGTAAGACACTGTGGTATTAGCATGAGGATATACAAACAGGTCAGTGGAAAAGAATTAAGAGTCTAGAAATAAATCCTTACATTATGGTTAGTTGACTTTGGCCAAGATAATTCAGTGAGGCGAGAATAATCACTTGAACAGATGGTGTGGAGCCAACTGGATGTCTACATTCAAAAGTTATACCATATTAAAAAATTAATGCAAAATGGATCAAAGACTTAACAATAAGATCTAAAAATTATAAAACTCTTACAAGAAAACATATAAGTAAATCTCCATGACTTTGGATTAAGCAATGATTTCTCAGAATACCAAAAAACATAAACAAAATAAAAAATAGCTAAAGTATACTTCATCAAAATTAAAAATTTGTGCTTCAAAGAACACCATCAAGAAAATGAAAGAAAATCCACAGGAGAGAAATATTTACAAATTATTAGGGGATTCATGTCCAGAACACATAAAAAAAGGTCTTCCAAATAAATACACAAATAACACAAATAACCCAATGAAATAGACAAAGGATTCAAATAGACATTTCTCCAAGAAAATATCCAAATGTCCAATGAGTATATGAAAAGATTCTCAACATCATTACCTATTAGGGAAATGCAAAACCAAACCACAAAGAGATATGACTTCCATTCACTAAGATGGCTATAAATTAGAAGACAGATTGTAACAAATGTTTAAGAGGATGTGGAGAAATTGGAGCCCTCATGCTAGTGAGACTGTAAAATGATGCTGCTACTTTAGAAAACAGGATGACAGTTTCTCAAAGGTTAAAGACAGACTTACCATATGACTCAGCAATTCTACTCTTAGGTATATAACCCAGAGAAATGAAAACATATGTCCACAAAACCTCCAACAAAACTTGGACATGAATGTTCATATCAGCAGTATTCTTAAAGCTTAAATATTGAAATAACCCAATATCCCTCAACTGGTGAATGGATAAATGAATGTGGTGTATCCATAGAAGGGAATATTATTCAGCCATAAAAAGGCCACTTTTTGTGTGATTTATATGAAATACCCTCAGTAGGCAAATATATATAAACAGAAAATGGAAACCCCTTGGGCTAAGGGAACAGGAGGAAATGGGGAATAACTTTTAACAGTACAAAGGTTTCTTTTTTAAGGTGATAAAAATATGCTGAACTTAATTATAGTGAGGATTGCACAATCTCATGAAAATACAAAAAATTATACACTTCAACTGTATCAATTGTACTATGTATAAATTAAATCCCAATAAATCTATTTAAAGTAAATCTAAGAATATAAACCACTTGAGTGTTATATGTATTGCAAATATGTTTTTCCATTTGTCTTAGACCTTGTTTTCATTTATGGTAATTTTTGCTGAGTACAAAAAATTAAGTATTTGTACAATGAAATCGCTTAATCTTTTTCTCTGTGTTTTTTTCCTTTCCATTCTAAGAAAGAACATCCTACCATCACATTCAAGTAAATATTTATCAATATATTCTTCTAGTTCTCTTTGGGTTTGATTTTTTTCTTTTCTTACATTTAACTAATTCCTTTGAAGGTGTTTTATATATCTTGCAACTATTTTGAGGGCTTTTACTAGATGGTGTTTTTAAATTCAGTTTCTCTTTTTTTTTCAGTATTAGGAAAACACGTTTATGAGTAGTTATAGTGCCCCTGATCTAGCTTTATTTCTTATTCTTTGTCTGTTTGGTATTCAGACTGGATATGGCTTCAGCTGCTGTGATAAATCAGGAACTGTTTCCCTTCCACCCTCCCTCAATCTCTGAATTAAACTTGGCAAATTATATTGTTGGATATGTTACTTGTTGAGTTGACTTCAGAGCTATAATCTGGAAGTTTGTCTAATTGGACTGATTAGTTTTGGTCTTGTGGTCATGAAAGAACCAAGAAAGAAGTCTGAAATATCAGATACATTCATCAGCCAAGATAGGGAGGTGTTGATGGCTTCTCTTTCATGTAAATCCAAATGGCTGTGGCATGTTTGGCTCATATTCTTTTGATTTGTGATTTAATTTTTACAAACTGTAGGAAGAGAACTGCTGCCAATGTTATGGTTTGAAAAGCTGGCTTTTCTATCCAAAAGGCACAGAAAATGTAGTATAATGACTGGGCTCAGCTAATGAGGGGGGAGGAAGGAAAGAGATGGTTGGCAACAGAGCATGTTCCTTTCTGCCATTTTTTGGAAAATCAGAAATGGCAAAGAAAAAGAATGAAAATATGCTCATTATTCTCTCCTCCAAAGGCTTCCTCAGGCTCTAAAGGGTCTGCGTTACTTCTTAACCTTTCATTCATGGCATTTAGCCCAACAGACACCACCTGAGGGACATTCTCTGTACTTGAGAAGACTGTGCCAACTCAAACTTAGTGATATTTAGTCCTGCTGATCACACTTCCCTTCCCTAGGAACAGGAGCCCTTTCTTCTATTAGGAAATTAGGACTGGGGGGTATTATACTAAATTAATAATTACTCCCTTCACTAGCAGATGTCTCCAGAAATGGACCTGGGCTCTACTCTGTCCTCATCTCTTTGAAGTCTGTGTTCTGGCTCACCACTCAACTAAAACTGCATCTTCAAAAGTGACTATTTATCTTTTAATCACAAATCATATGGCTTTTCCTTAGTCTTCATTTTCCTCTCCCTAGTAAGTACAAATGACCCTTGCCCAGTCCCTTCTTAGTGGAATTCTCCTCTGCTGTCTCATGGATGCTTTATATTCCTTATAACCACAATGAAGTGGTTCAGAGTACAGGGTCTGGAGTCCAATCCTTCCTCCATCAATTATGAATTGTGATCTTAACTTCTCAGGAACTTGGTGTCCCATGTATGAAATGGAATAAATAACTGTGCCCATCTCATAGGGCTGTGAGAATTAAATGACTTAATTTACATAAAGAGCTTGGATAGTGCCTGCCATACAGTCTACATTTACAGAGCACTTGCTGCTATTACTATCATTACTACTGCTATAATTGTTGTTATGGCTGCAACCATCATTATTACTATTATTTTCCTCTTACTCTTTGGATACAAACAACAGTCACTCTTAGTAAACAGTTAGATAGTGGGTTCTTTGGCTTTACCTCCTTCCTTGCTTTTAGTTCCTTCTAACTCCTGCTTCCTGGGACCAAATTCCCAGATAAATTTCCTGCTGCACGGCTTTGCCTCAGGTTGTTTTGGGGAAAACCAAACTAAGACCCTCATCTATTAAGTCAAGTAATACTTAACTTGAAGGATTATCTCTTCGTGCATTTTTCTCTGCAAAGTAGAGACTTCAATTAATTTTTGGCATAAGATTGTTCTTTGTGGGTGAGGGGTTGTTCACTGGAATAGGCTCCTCTGTTACATAAATGAAAATTAAGTAGCCACCCATGGTCCAGGGAGAAGATAAAAAGTGTCCTTATATGAACGCTGGTATTCAGGTACTGAATTACCACATAAATTCTGATGTTTGCTTAAGACAGTTTCTCTGTGCTTCTTACCTTTGTTTTGTTTAGGGGAGATGGGTTTGTTATTTGTTGGGAGGTGATTTTTGCTTGTTTAGTTCTGGTGGAGATGAGAAGTTAAGGAGAACAATGCTTTGGTGTGTGGCATCATGAGAAGGACAGTTTAAAGAAGATGAAAAACGGAGGGAGTTGAAGCAGCTTTCCTGTGGGACTCTATAGAACCACTAAGAGCCAAGTTTCTCAGGGGCTGGTACAAAATGTGGCAAGAGGTGGGAGATTAGGTTCTTGTCCCACACTTACCCAGAACAATTCTGACACCCCAGAAATAGTGGTTTGGCAGCAGAGAACCACAGACTTGACTTAGACACCGATGTTTGTAAAGATCATGCCAGCAGAGGAGTTCCATTTCCTGGGGAAGCTCAGGGCTGCAGTATCAGGTGGGGGAGCCAAGTTAGAATGAGCATCACAGATGAAGGGGATGACTGGTTTGGGGTACCTATCAGGCATCCTTTTGGGGACTCTCAGAATTTACTGGGGGCACACTTAGGTTGGAGATTCGCTCCTCAGATCCTCTTGGTATTTCCTACCCTCAGGCTTTTAGCAATTTATTCCCACCCAGACACTGCTGTGGTGACTAGCCGTAAATCCCTGAGGTGAAACCCAAGAGTCCTCACCTGACATACCTCCCACTTACTGCCCTTGCCCCAGGGCTTCCTTATTGACATTGAGGCTTTTGAGGCAGTAGGGTCCCCACAGTACCGAGCACGAGTCACCTGGCAGTGTAAGGTAGTTATGACTTCATAGCATAAACCTTGACCTAAGTGAAATGGCCAGAGAATAAATTAATCTCACTTCTTCCCTCTGGGTTCTCCTGAAAACTAGTCTTTTCTATGGCTCTTCGGAAGATTGAGTAATCAGTCACCCGTATTTTCAAGAGGTGGCAATCTCATTAACACACAAAGAATAAGCTAGGGTAGAGCTATGGTTGGGAAATTAATTTGTGGGGCTGGAGTCAAAGCAATTTGGGACATTATAATTTAAGACTACATCATTTTATACTTCTCAGTTTAGTGACGGCAGGCAATTCAAGTTATGCCTTCTTCATTAGATCCAAATATGGAGCCCTAAATGCTCCCAAATGCAAGTCTCATATTTTCTGCATACTGGATGTCTGGATGTCTCTCAGGCACTTCCAACTCAATATGTCCACAACTGATCTCATACTCTGGACTGTTCAACCTTCCCTCAAGCTGATAAAATGATTCATGTTGTTGTTTTTATACTAATCATCATCCTAAACCACCAGTCTAGAAAATTCAAAGTGAGCTTTAACTCCTTCTCTAGAATACTCCATGGCTAGTCGTTCCCTATTTGTTGTTGTGCCTCCTCCATATTTCCACCACTGGTTCCCTTCCCTCTGTCCTTGCTTCCACCATACCGGTTGAGGCTCCTGTTATTATATGCTTAACATATTGTGAGAGTCTGCTAACTGGTTTCCCTGAGGCAGGCTTTCTCCTCTCTGGTCCATCTTGTCAATCCCTCCACACATAACCCATTGCTGTGATCTTCTCTATGTACCACAACCTCTGAGATTTTGGGAATACAGTCAAAGTTACGCTTGAAAATTCCTTAAATATTTTGGCCTATGAAACATGGTATTTTTGCAAACATACTAGCAAGCAAAATAAATGCATTTAATTTAAATCTCTTGGTAAGTACAACAGCTGGTTGTTCTTCTTGCATTAGAACAGATTGTTTTCCTCAAGTTAAACACCCAGTAGAGTAGCTGACTTGTGTTTAAGAGCAATGTTGTATGAAACATGCATATCTGTAAAAACATTGGTCACCCACAGTGAGGTGAGATATTCATATCATGAAGCACTTGAGAATTGAGACTACTGAGGAAAAGAAACATTCACAACTCCATCTCACACTCCCTCTGGACATGCATACATTGAGTGGCAAGGTAGGCAGAGCCAGCTGCTCTCTTTCAATTGTGCTTTCTTGCTCTGTCTCAAATTTCCCAAAGCCTTACTTAGTCAACTGGCATAAGGTAAATGCACATGTGATGTGACTACACTGCAGAGATTTTTCTATCACCCATAGACCCAGTGAGGAGACCTGTATGTTGTAGGCACTCAACAATTGCATACCCATGACAATAAAAAGAATCAAAAAAGTTTAATTTTAGTCCTGGTTCTAGCATAGCAAACTGTGTGGTTTGGGCAAGTCACTTTACCATCCTATGACTAAATTTATTGATATATAGAAGTATATAATTCATTTATTTACTCTGAGTTGCTTTGCCCTGTTTGCACACATATAATATATACCTTTTATTATTAATAATAACCATGAATGTATAAACTATTTTGTACTAGATGAAACTATGATCTTTTTATAAACTGTTTATAATTAAATACACTTTAATTAACTCTAGAATGGGTTACACATTAAGGTTTATATTAACCCTATGAAGAAGCTATAAAGCACTTCCAGTTATTAACAGCTTCCACAAGTATATGTTTCAGTCTTTTTTTGGTTATAAAACTGAAATATTTATTCTACAAGTGTCCACTAACGCCATCTCTTGATGTTGGGCAGCATTAACAAGCTTTTGCTTTAATAGGCAGATGTGTCTTAATATACTACAATTTGTTGAATCCAAGACAACTTGCCATTAAGACACACATATTTTAAGAATAAGAAAGCAAAAAGTATTTACAATTAAAAAGAAACACTATGCTTTCTTGTCATTTATGATGTTCATTTTATACTTACTGAAAGAACTTTTTCGATCTCAGACCACCTTTTTAAAATCCCTATCACTCTTTTGTACACATAAGAAATGTAGGAGAAATAGGTTAAAGGTTTTCTATACCTGCTACACATTTGGAGGCTGAGCCTTCAGAAATACTTTCTCACTTAGAATTGTTATAATCTACATTTTTCAGTACAATATCTTCCTCATTTACCAACAGCACCAGTGTTGCAGCATTTCTTAAAATAATAGATCAAAGAATTAAACCACTGGTCTTGGGCTCTTGAGTCTGCTTTGCAATTACATAGAGTTAGCTGACTTTTAATTTCAGCTTTGGAGATACAGGTACATATCTGATTCATCACCTCCTCACACCCTCCCTATCACCAGTTAGTTTTTAAGGGTAAAAAAAATCCCACTATTTTCTACACTTAAAATTTTCTTCCAAGCCTCCTACATCCATTTTGTGATTTTGATACTAGCATTTTTTATGTTTACACACGCACAAGCAATGTTAAGTATAGAGACAATAGTTACTGTAAGTCACTACTGAACATAAAGCACATCCCATTTCAAAGGTTAAAGTCTTGAGGGGGGAGGGCATTTTGGGGGGAGGGCATTTTAGAGCCAATAAAATGTATTAAATTGCAAGGTCAAAGGAAAAGATGTGCTTGGATTAGAGTTATGTGTTTAAAGAGAAGAAAACTGGCTCAGGGAGAACAGGTAGTTTGCCTAAGGCCACATCATCCCAAATGTTTCCAAAGCACCACACCACATTTCTACAGCCTCACACTGCCTCTCCTCAGAATCCCAGCCAGCTTGCAGGTTAGTTTTTACCCTAAAACAGTTTCCTGCTCCCTTATTCTTGTACTGTTAGTGGGGCTCCCAGTCATCAGTCATCACCACCATGCTGACCTCGTTGAGTGCTGTTGTTATTCTTTCCCCCAGTGTCTTTGCTGCCTCCTCTATTTATTAGTATAGTTAACAAGAGACCTTCAGTCTCCAAGAAACCAGATGAGACAAATAACATCACATAGCCAAAATTAAGACATTTTACCAGAGAAGAATGAAACACAGCAGTGTCAATTGACCAGAAATTTGGCAACATGTTTTATGAATTTCATTGTGCACCATTCGGATTGTTGGCAGCCAATGAAACCAAGTGCAAAATTCCAATTATTGCCTCATTTTTACCTAAACTCTACATTTTTCTCTGGTTTCCCCCTAATTGTAATGCTTTCATTACACATCAGAAAATCTGGTATAGATTTAAGTATTTCCAAATAACATCAGGGTTTTCTGCTAACTTGCTATACTTTTGTATAACTTTTGATCATGGTTGGCAAACTTGAAGTATTAGCTTTCCTAGTGCTGGCTGTTTCTGATCCTCTGGGCTGTCTGTAGTACAGAGGCCATCTTCCAGGAGGCATTTAGTGTGGGTGTTCTCTTTATACCCAGAAACACATGTTACAAGGATGAAACCATTAAAGTAGAAGCATTTGCTCCCACCCTACTGCCAAGAAGGATATATTCTTTGTTGCCTGATATGCTGTAGAACCTGGGCCTCTGTTTTAACAATTGTAGTAATGAGTAGAACTGCAGAATTGAAGCCCCTAGAAACAGAGATTAATGCACGTAAGAAGAGACAAGCCACCCTGGGAAGGAGAAATCTGCAAAGAGAGAAAAAAAGAAAGAGACTATACACTAGCTAGAGTTCTGAGGAAGATACAGAAAACACTAGCAAGCTACCACTAAGTTACCACTTTAAGGAGAGAACAATCTAATGAGAATTGTTAGACCATTTACTTTATGCAGTACTATGAGATGTAATTCCTTCCCTTTGTGGAATCTTTAAAAAATACTTTAGTAGAGACACATTATTTTTCAAGACTTTGAAAGATTCAGATTTTAATTTTCTTTGGAAGGAGTGCTTTATTTAGAAAAAAAGAATTAGAATAGGATAGAATAGAATAGAAGGCCCTTACTAATGTTAGTTACAATGTATAATCTCATGGCTCATCTGCCTATTTTTGGTAGTCTCACTGGATGTCACACCCAGTTGAGGACTTCCAGAGGCCAGCCCAATTACTCCCTATTCTAAGGAGTGATACCTAAGACTGTCTTCTTTTAAGACCGGACAACAAATCTTCCACTTTTAAAAACAAAGGTGGTGAGTGGAAGCAGATACAGAGTCAGGAAAAAAACATGAAATAATCTTCATACCACCTTCTGAACAGTACAGGACTACAGGCAGAGACTCTTGCCTGTCTTAGGGATCCTTCTCAATAAAATTCCAGCAGAGATGAGAATGCCTGGAGTTCTTTGTGTTTTTCTTAAATTGTAGGAAAAATAGGAGCTCAAATGGTACCTCTATTATAAATATTGGACAAGCCAAACATATTAACGATAAAATTCTCAAATATTTTGCCAACCCTTTTTTCAGAGGTTAGTTTACCACTCCTCTCTCCTACCCTCTGATATTATTGTTTAAGTGCTAAGTAACACTTTATTATATAAATAAAGTCTGCCAGGTCAAATTGCTATGTGCAAAATTTGCCAAGTCGCAAAGTAAGAGTACATATGAAGCTGCTTATAGAAAATTGCAAAGTATTTAAGTGATGGGAAGAGAATGTTATGATTGGCAGGAATATACATTTACTCTACCTAAAATTGAGGAGGCTATGTAAACAAAGTCAAGTTTCCATATGCAAATGATCTTTTCCCCCAAATTTTGAAAGTGACACCAAAAATGAAAAGAATAGCCTTGAAAAGTGATCCCTGTGAGAGAATGTATGGCACTGGCATAATATAATGTGTAAAAATCATTTTTTTGTTAGGCCACAGCCAAAGACAGCCCTAAAAGGGTCTGATTTTGAATTTAATTCTCCATTTACCACCGTACAGTTTGTACCAAAACTTATTAACAGTGAATAAAGTGTGGAAATAATTAAGTTTGAAACAACAGTCATTATCACTTTCAAAGGGCTAAATTCTCCTTCCTAATACTTGGAAATACTTTCCACAGATATTCAAAAATACTTAGGCTTCTAAATGGTGGCATTAGTTCAATAACTTGCCAGGAGCAAATGAGAGTTGAATGCATGTAACTTCCCTTCAAGTATTTGTGTGTATTTTTAGGGAGTACTAAAGTCTTCTTTAGGAATGACATCAACATTCAGTGTGTCATTACAGGGTTTAGCCTAATTTCCCTCCCAGAGCTCCTATCTGTTGCTTAGATATATGTCTTTGTATTTCCACTCACAAAACAATTATACTTGCAGTCACGCTACCTTCAGATACCTAGGCTAGGACCTATCATGCTGAAATTTGCACACACCCTTGAAAACTAGAGCTTCGAAGTTTTTGTTCTGCCAGATGTCTTCCAGTCATAGAGAAACCACCACTACTTGGTCTTTACTTGTTGGGAAAATAATCTGTCCCTAGGGATTTCCTTGAAAGGGTTGTTCCTTCATACAGGGTCAATTAGGTGTGTGTTGTTTCCAAGAGTGATCACTCCACTGATGAGACACTTGCTGCTCTAGTCTAAGGAGCTGAACAATTTAGGAAAACATCTGGAGACTAATTTCCCATCCTTGGACTGGGTAGGTAGGACTGTCAGCACTTACTTGCTTCTGTACATTGATGCAGGGGGTAGCATAGTTAACTCATTGTTAATCAAAAGACCCAATGGTGAGAATTTCTAAAGAATGGTATGATTAAGTATGTCATCTAATATTTATGATAATAAGATTTAGCACAAGGAGGTTTTACTGACATTACAAATTGACTTTCACCACAACTATTAGAATTTTAGTTTCATTAAGCTAAGTAATTTGTATAAAGTTATGTGCCTAGTAAATAACACACCCAGGATTTGAACAAAGATCACTGTTTCAGTAATAGGATAGTTTTAATTATGTAAATATATATACAATTTTTTATAAAACCAATCACTGGACTATTTCCATTTTGATGTAGCAAATACATTAAAAATTGTGCTTAGCTGAGAATTTATACCATTCCATATGTTTTTCACTATAATTCTTTCCTTTCCTTTCTAAAAAGCTGAAAAACAAATTTAACATGAAAACCATCATTGTTTGTGACATTGCTGGGAGGCAGATTTTTTTCTTTTTTCCTGTTTAAAAAAAAGAAGAGTACATATTAAGCCTCTGGTAATCTTACACCAACCCTCGGTGAATTGGCACTTGCTCATACACAAGTATCAACTTGGTATCACTTGTTTTCTCAAAATGATCTGATTGTTTTGCTCTCTTCCAGGTACTGAAGTGAATATTTGTACTGAGGAATATTGAAATACATGTTTCTAGGAATCTCAGCTTAGACAAAATAAAAATGGCATTTCAGTGCCATGGGAAAAGAATGATACTTTAGCAAATAATACTTGTATAACTGGCTATCCAACTAGAAGAAAACAAATTTAAACTCCTACTTCATTGTACATATACTCCAAAAAAAAAATCCGAATGAATCACATATTTAAATGCAAACAAAACTATAAGACAGTTGAAGAAAATGTAGGAGAATATTTTATATGATGTAGGAGTTGGGGAAACTTTTTTAAGCAACTTAAAAGGCTAGGAAGCTTTAAAAGAAAAAAATATATTTGTCTATGTCAAAATTAAAATTATTTGTATGAAGAAGTATACCATTTACAAAAATTAAAGATAAATGATAAACTGAGAGAAAATACTTGTAATATATATGATGAAACATGGAGTCAATTATTTTTATGCACAAAGAAAGCTCTCATGAATTTTAAGAAAAAGACAATCTAATTTCTATTAGATTATCTGGGCATGGGGAGAGAATGATTAGGAAATTTATAGAATAGGAAGTACAAACAGACAATATCATATAATAAGATCCACAACTTGACCAAGGGTAAATAAAATGCTTAGAGGCCATGAAATGATCAGATCTCCATCTCTGAGGATCGTAACTCCAGCGGCTGACTTCCTGTATCCACTAAGATCAAGCTTCCCACGCAACTGCAAGCCAATGACTGAGCACAACGGAGGTGTTAATGCAAGCTCATTCCTGTGATATGTGCAACTCTTTGACTAATTAGCGGCTGAAGGATTTCCCATCAGTCTGGCAGAAGCTTTCATCAAACTGTGCTGAGATCTGGGACTCTTCCTATCTACCTAATCCTTCAGGAAACTCTCCTTCACAGGTTCCAGACCTGCACCAGGGTCCAAAGTCTCCCTCTGCAGTCTCCTTTTCCTTCTCTTTTATGTTTCACAGATGTCTACCTAATGTATCTTGAACTTATAATCCTGTTCTGACATCTGCTCTGAGAACCCAAACTAATACAAAGTAATGATGCTAAAGGTGGAGGACTATTCACTCTGTGTTGCTGGTATTAGGAGTATAAACTGGTAAAAACTACTTTGGGGAAAAAATTGGCATCATCTGGCGAAGCTGAAGAGATATGAAACATAACACAGAAATTCCATTTCTAGGAAGATAACTAAACAAAGTGGTTCTTAAAGTGTGTTCCAAGGAACCCCAAAGGTCCTTGAGCCACTTTCACGGGGGGTCTATAAATTCAAAACTATTTTTATAATAATTCTATTTTTTCACTATCATTATCTCATGAGTACACAGTGGTATTTTCAAGGGATTTTATCACGTGTGAGGACATAGTTGCTATTAAGACTAATGGAATTTGTTTTTATGTATTCATGTAGTTTATAAAATTTTCTAATATAGAAGATTTAGGGTATAAAAGTTTCCATTTTCAGAGATTAATTCAATTTCATCCCTGAATTTCTGTGCTCTTACTACCTTAGGTTATATCTGCTATAATCTCTAAAACCTTGTTATCCTTTATCATCCAATAAATCATCATTCTAAAATTCCAAAATGTTTCCAGCACCTATGTACACACAACAGGAATAAGTAAATTTTGTTTTCTTGTTTTACAAAAGCATGTAAATTGTTTTTGAAACCTTTTTACATGTTTAAATTTCATGTAAAATTGTTATTTTTTAAATGTTAAAATATCTCATTCTAAAGTAAAAGAATATTTATTCATAATGGACCATTAGTTTTTTAAAAAAAGAAGTAACAATAAACAAACAGCCCAATGGACAAAGGACTTAACTAGACATTGCTCTAAAGACAAGCAAGAAGCTATCTTGCGAGGTCCCTGATTTCAAACTATACAATAAAGCTATGGTAAATCTGATTAAAAAATGGGGCAGAAGACCAGAACAGCCTTTTTTCCAAAGAAGACATACAGATATACAACAGACACAAGAAAAGATGCTCAACATCACTAATCATCAGGGAAATGCAAATCAGAACACTGAGATATCACCCCACACCAGTCAGAATGGCTAATATCACCAAGACAAGAAATAAGTGTTGGTGAAGATCTGGAGAAAAGGGAACCCTTGCACACTGTTGGTGAGAATGTAAAATGCAATCACTATTGAAAGCAGTATGGAGGTTTCTCAAAAAAAGAAACCCCAAAACTAGAAATACCATATGATCTAGCAATTCCACTTCTGGGAGTTCACTCAAAGAAAACAAAATCATTAATTTGAAAAAAAATATGACCCCCTATGTTTATTGCAGAATTATTTACAATAGCCAAGATATTGAAGCAATCTAAATATCAATCAATAGGTGAATGGATAAAGAAGATTTGATATTTATATACATGGAATATTACTCAGCCATAAAAAAGAAGGAAATCTTGCCATTTGTAACAACATGGATGGACCTAGAGGGCATCATGCTTAGTGAAATAAGTCAGACAGAGAAAGACAAATACCATGTGATTTCACTAACATGTGGAATCTAGAAAACAAAACAAACAAGAAATAGACTCGTAGATACTGACAATGAACTGTTGGTTACCATAGAGAAGACGGGGTAGAGGGATGGGTGAAATACATGAAAGGCATAAAGAGATAAACTTCAAATTATAAAATAAATTAGTCATAGGAATGGAAGTACAGCATAGAGAATAAAACCAATAATATTGTACTGTGGTGAGCATATAGTAATGTATATAACTGTTGAATCACTATGTTGCTTATCTGAAATCAATATAATATTATATATCAACTATATTCCATTAAAAAAATTTTTTTAAAAGAGGCAAATAGCCAATGACCATTTGAAAACATGTTCAACATTACTAATCATTAAGAAAATACAACTCAAAACCACAATGAGAAACCACCTCACGACTACTGAGATGGCAACCATCAAAATAAAAACAGGAAATAGCAAGTGTTGGCAAGGATATGGAGAAACTGGAATACTTAGGCACTGCTGGTGGGAATGTAAAATTGTACAGATGCTACAGAGAACAACACGGTGCTTCCTCAGAAAATAAAAAATAGAATTCCTATATGACCTAGGAATTCCACTTCTGGGTATATAAACAAAAGAATTGAAAGTAAAGTCTGAAAAAGATACTTATATATCCATGTCCATAGCAGCATTATTTGCAATAGTTAAAAGGTGAAAGCAACTCACGTGTCCATTGATGGATGAATGTATAAGCATAATATGGTCCATTCATAAATTAAATATTATTCAGCCTTAAAAAAGGAGGAAATTCTGACAAATGCTACAATATGGATGAACCTCGAGGACATTATGCCAAGTGAAATAAGCCAGTCACAAAAGGATAAATACTGTATAAGTCTGCTTATATGTGGTACCTGTACTATATATTAGTCAAATTCATTGAGAGAGAAAGTAAAATGGTGGTTGCCAGAGGCTGTTACGGTTGGAGAAGAGAATAGGGAGTTATTGTTTAATGGATATACAGTTTCAGTTTTGCAAGAGGAAAAAAGGTCTGAAGATGAATGGTGGTGATGGTTGTATGTCAATATGAATGAACTTAATGTAATTGAATGGTACATTTAAATTGTTAAAATCGTAAATATTATGTTAAGTGTATTCTACCACAATACAAAAAGGGAAATTAGAGGATTTGCTTACTCAACCCATACCTGCAGCATCTATGATTGAAAAAGATGCAACGGACATATTAAAGAACTCCCTGAATAATGGAAAGGAATCTGTTCCAAAGAAACTGGGAGAAATCATTAAAAAATTAATTAAAATGTGATGAAAGCTAATGTTCCCTTAGCTTTACAAATGGTGATAGTTGACTTTATTGTGTCTTAAGCAACAGAACATTTTTTAATAGTATTTTGGTGCCAGTTATGTTGCAGCCTCATTTTGAGGCCATTCATTTAGAAATTAAAGAAACTGAACATTGTGAAAACCAAAAATTGTTACAGCTTTTTGAACTGGTAATGAAACAGTTCTTGAGGTACCTGACAAGGTAAGTCATCATATTGCATTAGCTGGAGAAGTACACACAATAGCTGAAAGCCAGGAAAGTCTTCTGCAGTTGGACTGCAGAATGCCTGCTGGATAGAAAGTCAATAAATAAATTCATCGTACTGCCACTTCCTAACAATACAATAACCTTTGAATTAAAGCTATAGCTGGAAATATGAAGACTGAGTTGCTATCTCTTTACAGACTTGTATTTTTGCCTTATAAATGGTTGAATCTACAAATGTGGCTATTTTGCTTATTTGTCCAGTATCAGCACAAACTAAGCATCACATATTTTATGCGAATGCAAGGTAACAGAGAAGTTGTGTTGAATTACTCAAAGTGTTGAGTATATTTTTGTTTATTTTTGTATCATTAATGTATAATTACATGAGCAACATTGTGGTTACTAGATTCCCCCCATTATCAAGTCCCCACAACATACCTCATTACAGTCACTGTCCATCAGTGTAGTGAGATGCTATAGAGCCACTACTTGTCTTCTCAGCATTATACGGCCTTCCCTGTATCCCCCTCAACTACATTATGTGTGCTAATCATAATGCCCCTTATACCCCTTCTCCCTCCCTTCTCACCCCCAATCCCACACCACCAGCACCTTTCCCTTTGGTAACTGTTAGTCCATTCTTGGGTTATGTGACTCTGCTGCTGTTTTGTTTCTTCAGTTTTTCCTTTGTTCTTATGCTCCACAGATGAGTGAAATCATGTGGTACTTGTCTTTCTCCGCCTGGTTTATTTCACTGAGCATAATCCCCTCTAGCTACATCCATGTTGTTGCAAATGGTAGAATTTGTTTTTTTCTTATGGCTGAATAATATTCCATTGTGTATATGTACCACATCTTCTTTATCCATTCATCTACTGATGGACACTTAGGTTGCTTCCATTTCTTGGCGATTGTAAATAGTGCTGCAATAAACATAGGGGTGCACAGGGGTCTTTTTGAAACTGAGATCCTGCATTCTTAGGGTAAATTCCTAGGTCAAATAGGTATTTCTATTTTTAGATTTTGAGGAACCTCCATAATGCTTTCCAGTATGGTTGAACTAGTTTACATTCCCACCAGCAGTTTAGGAGGGTTCCCCTTACTCTGCATCCTCGTCAGCATTTGTTGATCCAATTCTTTTCTATGTTGGCCATCCTAACTGGTGTGAGGTGATATCTCATTGTGGTATTAATTTGCATTTCCCTGATAATTAGCGATGTGGAGCATCTATTCATGTGCCTGTTGGCCATCTGAATTTCTTCTTTGGAAAAGTGTCTGTTCATGTCCTCCGCCCGTCTTTTAATCGGGTTATTTGCTTTTTAGGTGTTGAGGCGTGTGAATTCTTTATATATTTTGGATGTTAAACCCTTGTCAGATATGTCATTTAAAAATATATTGTCCAATGAACTTGAACAAATAATTCTAAAATTTGTATGGCACCACAAAAGACCCCGAATAGCCAAAGCAATCCTGAGAAGGAGGAATAAAGCAGGGGGAATTATGCTCCCGGACTTCAAGCTCTACTACAAAGCCACAGTAATCAAGACAATTTGGTATTGGCACAAAAATAGACCCACAGACCAGTGGAATAGAATAGAAAATCCAAACATCAACCCACACACATACAGTTAAATAATATTTGATAAGGGAGCCTTGGATATACATTAGGGAAATGACAGCCTCTTTAGCAGCTGGTGTTGGAAAAACTGGACAGCTACATGTAAGAGAATGAAACTGGACTACTGTTTAACCCCATACACAAAGGTAAACTCAAGGTGGATCAAAGACCTGAATGTAAGTCATGAAACCATAACACTCTTAGAAAAAAATACAGGCAAAAATCTCTTGCACATAAACATGAGTGACTTCTTCATGAACATATTTCCCCTGGCAAGGGAAACAAAAGCAAAAATGAAGAAGTGGGACTATATCAAGCTGAAAAGCTTCTGTACAGCAAAGGACACCATCAGTAGAACAAAAAGACTTCCTACAGTATGGGAGAATATATTAATAAATGACGTATCCAATAAGGGGTTGACATCCAAAATATATAAAGAACTCACGCACCTCAACAAACAAAGAGCAAATAATCCAATTAAGAAATGGGCAGAGGACATGAATAGACACTTCTCCAAAGAAGAAATTCAGATGGCCAAAAGGCACATGAAAAGATGCTCCACATCGCTAATCATCAGAGAAATGCAGATTAAAACCACAATGAGATATCACCTCACACCAGTGAGGATGGCCAACATCCAAAACACAAACAACAACAAATGTTGGCGAGGATGTGGAGAAAAGGGAACCCTCCTACACTGCTGGTGGGAATGCAAATTAGTTCAACCATTGTGGAAAGCAGTATGGCGGTTCCTCAAAAAACTCAAAATAGAAATACCATTTGACCCAGGAATTCCACTCCTAGGAATTTACCCTAAGATTGCAGCAGCCCAGTTTGAAAAAACAGATGCACCCCTATGTTTATCGCAGCACTATTTACAATAGCCAAGAAATGGAAGCAACCTAAGTGTCCATCAGTAGATGAATGGATAAAGAAGATGTACATATACACAATGGAATATTACACAGCCATAAGAAGAAAACAAATCCTACCATTTGCAACAACATGGATAGAGCTAGAGGGTATTATGCTCAGTGAAATAAGCCAAGCGAAAAAGACAAGTACCAAATGATTTCACTCATATGTGGAGTATAAGAACTGAGAAAAAAAAAACTGAAGGAACAAAACAGCAGGAGGCTCACAGAACCCAAGAACGGACTAATAGTTATCAAAGGGAAAGGGACTGGGGAGGATGGGTGGGAAGGGAGGGGCAAGGGGGAAAAAGGGACATTACGATTAGCAGATGTAATGTTAGGGGGGCACGGGGAGGGCAGTACAACCCAGAGAGGACAAGTAGTGACTCTATGGCATCTCACTACACTGATAGACAGTGACTGTAATGGGGTTGGGAGGGGACCTGATGAAGGGGGTAGTGTAATCACCATAATATTACTCATTTAATTGTAGATTAATGATATCAAAATAAACTAAAAAAAAGTGCTTCAATAGGCTGTAAGTACAAAAATAAATACTGTGCTTGAAGATACAGAATAAAAAAAGGTAGAGATCTTAAAAATAAATAAATAAATAAATATAATGTTGGCTGTGGGTTTGTTAAAAAAAACAAAAACAAAAAAATATATATATATATATATTGTCCCATACTGTAGGATGCCTTTTTGTTCTACTGATGGTGTCCTTTGCTGTACAGAAGATTTTAGCATGATGTAGTCCCATTTGTTCATTTTTTTCTTTTGTTTTCCTTGCCCAAGGAGATGCATTCAGGAAAAAGTTGCTCATGTTTATATTCAAGAGATTTTTGCCTATGTTTTCTTCTAAGAGTTTTATGGTTTCATGACTTACATTCATGTCTTTGATCCATTTTGAGTTTACTTTTGTGTATGGGTTAGGCAATATTCCAGTTTCATTCTCCTGCATGTAGCTGTCCAGTTTTTCCAACACCAGCTGCTGAAGAGGCTGTCATTTCCCTATTGTATATCCATGGCTCCTTTATTATATATTAATTGACCATATATGCTTGGGTTTATATCTGGACTCTCCAGTCTGTTCCATTGGTCTATAAGCCTGTTCTTGTGCCAGTACAAAATTGTCTTGATTACTGTGGCTTTGTAGGAGAGCTTGAAGACGAGGAGTGTAATCTCCCCCACTTTATTCTTCCTTCTCAGCATTGCTTTGGCTATTTGGGGTCTTTTGTGTTTCCATATGAAATTTAGAACTATTTGCTGTAGTTCATTGAAGAATGCTGTTGGTATTTTGATAGGGATTGCACGGAATCTGTACATTGCTTTAGGCAGGATGGCCATTTTGACAATATTAATTCTTCCTATCCATGAGCATGGGATGTGTTTCCATTTATTGGTATCTTCTTTAATTTCTCTCATGAGTGTCTTGTAGTTTTCAAAGTACAGCTCTTTCACTTCCTTGGTTAGGTTTATTCCTAGGTATTTTATTCTATTTGATGCAATTGAATGGAATTGTTTTCCTGATTTCTCTTTCTGCCAGTTCATCGTTAGTGTATAAGAATGAAACAGATTTCTGTGTATTAATTTTGTATCTTGCAACTTTGTTGAATTCAGATATTAGTTCTAGCAGTTTTGGAATGGATTCTTTAGGGTGTTTTATGTACAATATCATGTCATCTGCAAACAGGGACAGTTTAACTTCTTCCTTGCCAATCTGGATGCCTTCTATTTCTTTGTGTTGCCTGATTGCCATGGCTAGGACCTCCAGAACTATGTTGAATAAAACTGGGGAGAGTGCACATCCTTGCCTTGTTCCCGGTCTTAAAGGAAAAGCTTTCAGCTTCTCGCTGTTAAGTATAATGTTGGCTGTGGGTGTGTCATATATGGCCTTTATTATGTTGAGGTACTTCCCCTCTATACCCATTTTGTTGAGGGCTTTTATCATAAACGGATGTTGAATTTTGTCAAATGCTCTTTCAGCATCTATGGAGATGATTATGTGGTTTTTGTTCTTCTTTTTGTTGATGTGGTGGATGATGTTGATGAATTTTCATGTTGTACCATCTTTGCATCCTTGGAATAAATCCTACTTGATCGTGATGAATGATCTTTTTGATGTATTTTGGATCTGGTTTGCTAACATTCTGTTGAGTATATTTGCATCTACGTTCATCAGGGATATTGGTCTGTAATTTTCTTTTTTTGTTGTGTCTTTGCCTGGTTTTGGTATTAAAGTGATGCTGGCCTCATAGAATGAGTTTGGGAGTATTCCCTCCTCTTCTATTTTTTGGAAAACTTTAAGGAGGATGGGTATTAGGTCTCCACTAAATGTTCAATAAAATTCTGCAGTGAAACCATCTGGTCCAGGGGTTTTGTTCGTAGGTAGTTTTTTGATTACCAATTCAGTTTCCTTGTGGGTAACTGGTCTGTTCAGACTTTCTGTTTCTTTCTGGGTCAGCCTTGGAAGGTTGTATTTTTCTAGAAAGTTGTCCATTTCTTCTAGGTTATCCAGTTTGTTACCATATAATTTTTCATAGTATTCTTTAATAATTCTTTGTATTTCTGTGGTGTCCATAGTAATTTTTCCTTTCTCATTTCTGATTCTGTTTATGTGTGTAGACTCTCTTTTTTTCTTGATAAGTCTGGCTAGGGGTTTATCTATTTTGTTTATTTTCTCAAATAAGCCACTACTGCTTTCATTGATTCTTTCTATTGTTTTATTCTTCTCGATTTTATTTATTTATGCTCTAATCTTTATTACGTCCCTCCTTCTACTGACTTTGGACCTCATTTGTTCTTCTTTTTCTAGTTTCATTAATTGTGAGTTCAGATTGTTCATTTGGGGTTGTTCTTCTTTCCTGAGGTAGGCCTGTATTGCAATATATTTTCCTCTTAGCACGGCCTTTGCTGCGTCCCACAGATTTTGTGGTGTTGAATTATTGTTGTTGTTTGTCTTCATATATTGCTTGATCTCTGTTTTTATTTGGTCATTGATCTATTGGTTGTCTAGGAGCATGTTGTTAAAACTCCATGTGCTTGTGGACTTTTTTGTTTTCTTTGTTTAATTTATTTCTAGTTTCATACCTTTGTCATCTGAAAACCTGGTTGGTACAATTTCAACCTTTTTGAATTTTGAGGCTCTTTTTGTGGCCTAGTATATGATCTATTCTTGAAAATGTTCCATGTTCACTTGAGAAGAATGTGTATTCTGCTGCTTTTGGATGGAGTGTTCTGTAGATGTCTGTTAGGTCCATCTGTTCTAATACATTGTTCAGTGCCTTTGTCAGCTTACTTATTTTCTGTCTAGTTTATCTGTCTTTGGAGGGAGTGGTGTGTTGAAGTGTCCTAAAATGAATGCATTTCATTCTATTTTCCCCTTTAATTCTGCTAATATTTGTTTCACATATGTAGGTATTCCTGTGTTGGGTGCATAGATATTTATAATAGTTATATCCTTTTGTTGGATTGACCCCTTTATCATTATGTAATGTCCTTTCTTTGTCTCTTGTTACTTTCTTTGTTTTGAAGTCTATTTTGTCTGATACAAGTACTTCAACTCCTGATTTTTTCTCCCTATTAGTTGCATGATGTATGTTTTTCCATCCCTTCACTTTCAGTCTGTGTATGTGTTTGGGTTTGAAGTGAGTCTCTTGTAGGCAGCATATAGATGGGTCTTGTTTTTTTATCCATTCAGTGACTCTATGTCTTTTGATTGATGCATTCAGACCATTTACATTTAGGGTGTTTTTAGATAGGTATGTACTTATTGCCATTGCAGGCTTTAGATTCACGGTTACCAAAGGTTCAAGGGTAATTCCCTTACTATCTAACAGTCTAATTTAACTCACTTACTATGCTATTACAAACACAACCTATAGGTTCTCATTTATTTTTCCTTCTTTTTCTTCTTCCTCCATTCTTTATATATTAGGTATCATATTCTGTACTTTGTCTATCCCTTGATTGATTTTGTGGGTAGTTGATTTGATTTTACATCTGCTTAGTAATTGATCTACTTTGCTGTGGTTTTATTTCCCCTCTTAACAGCTATTCAGCCTTAGGAATACTTCCACCTATTGCCTCCAAAATGCACTGTAGAGATGGTTTTTGGGAGGTAAATTCTCTCAGCTTTTGCTTATCTGAAAATTATTTAATCCCTCCTTCAAATTTAAATGATAACCTTGCCTGGTAGAGTATTCTTGGTTTGAGGCCATTCTGTTTCATTGCATTAAATGTATCATGCTATTCTCTTCTGGCCTGTAAGATTTCTGTTGAGAAATCTGATGATAGCCTGATGGGTTTTCCTTTGTATATGATCTTTTTTTCTCTCTCTAACTGCTTTTAAAAGTCTGTCCTTATACTTGATCTTTGCCATTTTAATTATTATATGTCTTGGTGTTGTCTCCCTTGGGTCCCTTGTGTTGGGAGATCTGTGCACCTCCATGGCCTGAGAGACTAACTCCTTCCCCAGATTGGAGAAGTTTTCAGCAATTACCTCCTCAATGACACTTTCTATCCTTTTTTCTCTCTTCTTCTTCTTCTTCTGGTACCCCTATAATGCGAATATTGTTCCGTTTGGGTTGGTCACACAGTTCTCTCAATATTTTTTCATTCTTAGAGATCCTTTTTCTCTCTGTGCCTCAGCTTCTTTGTATGCCTCTTCTCTAATTTCTTTTCCATTTACCATCTCTTCTCCTACATCTAATCTGCTTTTAAATCCCTCCATTGTATGTTGCATTTGAGATATAGAATTTTCTTAATTATTGAATCTCTGTCTTAAATTCATCTCTGAGCTCTTGAATATTTTTCTGTACCTACATGAGCGTGTTTATGATTTTTATTTTGAACTCTTTCAGGAAGATCGGTGAGGTCAGTTTCATTTGGCCCTTTTTCTGGGGTATGTGAGATTTTGGCAAACCAGGTTCCTTTGACATTCAATATTTCTATGTGGCACCCTCTAGTGCCCAGAAGCTCTAGTCTCTGGAGCCACTCATCCCTGGAGTGAGGTCAGGGGTTGCAGGGGAATGGCGCTGGTGCTTGGGGGGGTGGAAAGAGCTGTTTCCTGATTCCCAGCTGCAGTGCCTGTCTCCAGTGTCCAAGCCAGTGGGCTGAGCACACAAGTGTAATCCTCTGTGCTTTGTCATAGGCAGGGCCTCCCTCTGGCTGGCCTGATGCCAGCACAGTGACTGCCGGTTTGAGAGCTGGTGCTGGCAGGCCAGGAGGAAGGCACTTTAGGCTGCATATCTCAGTGGGGGGCCTCGGAGCTGAGTAGCCAGCCAGGGTGATGGAGGGCCTGAAGCTCCGGAAAGTTCCCAACCTGCTGTGCAGAGGGCGCCCAGACAACCTTGTCCACCTATTGCTTCTCCCGCGCAGCAAGCCCAGTGCAAACCCCGCCCCTTCAGCAGCCTTCTCGCTGCTAGGAAGCCCCTCAGACTGCCCACCTTTCGTTTGTCCCAGAGTGACGAGATGTGGATCCCTGTCCTCCACAAATGGCTGGCATCTCTGTCTCTCAAAAATGAACAAAGGGAACCTGGCAGTTCCACCTGTCTTAGCATTCCAACCCCACTAATCTCCAGAGCACCATTCAATGTATGTTTGTGCTCCAAAGCAGATCTCCAGGGCTGGGTGTTCAGCAGTCCTAGGCTTCCACCACCTCCCTACTCCATTTCTCTTCCTCCTGCTGGTGAGCTGGGGTGGGGGAAGTACTTGGGTCCCGCTGGATCAAGGCTTTGTATGTTACCCTGTTTCATGAGGTCTGCTCTGTTTTCCAGGTGTATGCAGTCTGCTGCAGGCTTCTTTCCATTTGCTCTTTTAGGATTAGTTGTATTAACTATATTTTCGCACTATCTGTGGTTTTAGGAGGAATTCTCTGTCTCACCTCTCACGCCACCATCTTGAATCGATCTGTTTTGAGTATCTTTTTAAATGTCTTGTTTTAGTCTAGAACAACTACACTGACATTTGCAGTGGCACGAAATAGTACTTACAATTACTGTATTCTTCACCACTTCACACTTGGAGTTAAAAATACAAAGGCAGTTTTCTTTAATAATGCCCTTAATGAAGAAGGAAAAAATTATTAATGTTATTTCAGAAAAGTTCTTTTTAACAGGCTGTGTGAAAAAATAGAAAGTATACATAAAGCACTTCTCAGCATACCAATGCATGATAGTCTCAAGGAAAAACACTTGTGAGACTGTTTCATTTGCAAGCTGAATTAGCCACTTTTTTTTTCATGGAACACTTTTTTAACTTCGAAGTATAACTCACAAACAAATTGTAGTATTCAGACTTTTGGTATTTACATGTTTTCTCAAAAATGAGCAAAGTGAACCTGGCAGTTCAAGGTAAACAACTAACAGTATTTGCCACCAGTGATAAAATTCAAGCCTTCAAGAAATTCCAGAATTTCGTAAATGTGTCACCACTATGACCTTGGTAGCTTCAAGACTTTTTGCTGATGAGCAGGACCAAGACTAGGGTGATTCAAGTGAGGTGCCCAGGGTACAAAACTTAGGGGCACTTACTTGTAGTGAGGTACCTCACTCTGAAGGCGGTACTCAGTTTCAGCGTCAGGCAAGTTCAGGGTTTCCACTAGTATTACCCCGTGACAGTGAGTTCCCTCCCTCTTAATCCTGCACCCTAGGTGGCCTTGCATGCCTCACCCTAGCTTCAGCACTGATGATGAAACTGTGTATTATTTATAAATTTTATTTTTAATATTGTGTAATAAAATGTGTCAACATTTAGAAGTATTACACGACTCCTTGGTTAACCAATATTTTGATCAATGTATGATGTTACAAAATATTGTGTGGGTAAAATATTCATTCAAGTACAAGACAAACAAATGGACTTTAATGTAAAAGAGTATAAAATGGCTATTTATATGATTTGAAACTCTTTAACACAGCTAGCTTTTAAGAAACTAACACTTGTAAAGTACTGGTGTGCCATCAAACAAGAATATCCACGATTACCTGAAAAAGCTATTCAAATACTCCTCCCTTTTCCAACTTTGCATCTGTGTGAGATCAGATTTTTTTCATACACTTCAACAAAAACAATGCATAGCAAAAAACGGATGCAAAAGCAGATAAGATACTAGCTATATTTAATTAAGCTGAAATTAAAAAGATTTACACACTCTACATCATTCTTCTAAGTACTGTTATTGTGGAAATATAAATTTTCTTAAAAAGAATTATGTCCACATGTAATGTGTTTATTACTGTCATTTTAAATGAATTAACAAATACTAAATTTTCTGTTTTAATTCTAATACAGTAAATATAACTGACATAAACAGCTGTCAATTTATTGGCAGTTTTCAATAATCTTTAAAAGTGTTCCTTTAAAAAAGTGTCATTTTAAAAAACAGAGCTCTGAGGCCAAAAAGTTTGGGAAACATTACTGTAGAAATATTCTTGCACATAAGTAGCAGGAAATATTGGGAAGATTGTTCTTGGTGCCTATGCATATAATGGCAAAAATGTATAAACATCCAAATGTCCACTGATTTGAGAAAGGATAAATACAGTGTGGTATATTCATCCAATGGAACAAAACAATGAGAATCAATGAACTATAGTTACACACATCAACAGGAATTATCACCACAAATATAATATTGTATAGAATAAGCAAGCTATAGAAAGCATACAAACTTCTTCCATGTGTATTAAATGCAAAATCATGCAAAACTAAACATTATACTATGTATGTATACCTACATATGGTAAAATTATGAAGAAGTACAAGAGAATAGAAAATAAATTAGAATAGTGTTATCTCCACCAGGGAAGATGGGGCATGGTGCTAAAGTACATTTTGGATTTTAAAATAGTAATAATATGCCGTTTGTTGAATTATTTATTTATTAAATAAAATAAGAGTAATAAAAGAGTTGGGTAGTGGGCATACAAGTGTTTAAAATAGTAATTCTTTTAACAGCACATATGTATTATAAATTTTCTTTTGGCTGTGTGGTGTATTTCACAGTTAAAGAAAGAATAATGATATAGTATTTTTTACCTTTTAATGACTAGTAACAGTTTTATTAATTGCTGATAAGGATTTGAATTGCTACAATCTTTTTGCAAAGTAATCTAAGATCTGTTAAATTCCAAATGCATGTAACTTTTAACACAGCAAGGTCACATAAGGATCCATCCTGAAAAGGTGAAAGAACTCATATGTGGCTGGGTGTATATACACTTGGGCTCAAGTCTAGGATTATTACCACACCATCAACAGTAGCCAAAATCTCGAATCAACCTAAGTATCCATTATAGAGAAATGGTTGAATAAATCATGGTATATCCACGGTATGTAGAATTATATGGCTATTAAAGTACTAAGGTACAGTTTTGTATGTTAATCTGCAAGGCTTTCTGTGTAAATAGGTTCATCTAATTTTTTTAAGAAACGGGAAACCGTTATAGGAAAGAGAATGGAGGAGCTGGATGGTCATAAGCAAGTTTGTTATGTTACTGGAAAAGCTGGGAACACCTGAGGCAGCAGAAGCACCTATGTCACAATAATTTCAAAATCATTTCTAAAAGTCTAATACAAGAAAACCCAATTAAACAAAACAGCCCAGAATTAGGATAGTCAAGACATTATAATTACTGAAAAAAATCTTTTATTACAACCCTTGTCATTATTATAATTTTTATTATTATTATTATTACTATTATACTGCCTTTATTACTGTTCAGAAAACCATTTTGACACATATTCCTCCATTTTCCTGCTGTGGTGAGTGACAGTTCTGAAGGAGCTTCATAGAGGAAGTCCCTACCACTCCCTGCCTCATACTGTCAGAGCCCACATTGGGGAACCATTCTTTGTGAAATCATATTACCTTTATCTGTCCACACTGACACCACCACACTTGGAACAGAAAGCAAAAGGTGCCTTCAGCTCTTCTTGATGATGGGCCAAGGCCATCCACCTTTGGTGGATCATTTCACATCAGGCCTCTCATTTGGGGCATGTTAAAGAGATCAGAGCATGAAGAAAGCCCTACAACAGCAGTTTAATTTGCCTTGGTTTTTCTACAATTAAAACTCAGATGATACAAATCAATCTTAATAATTCAAAATCCTTTTCATTACGGTTTTATGTTTTCAATTGATTATTTTTGAGTCATGTACTGTTTGAGAATTTGCATCCAGTGGTTCCCATTCTTATACACTTGTATTTCTTGAAGGCACTGGTAGAAGAAACACTTTTCAATACTTATGTTCCAGGCACTATCCTAAACACTGATAATATAATAATGAACAAGACAGACACAGCCCCTCTCTCTTGAAGTTTTTAGCTTAGAAAATAAGAATTGACTGGAATGGAAAATAATAACATATAACAATAAGCTCTCTTAAAGCCAACAGCTGTCACACAATGCCGTGAAAGATGAGCTGCATGAAGTCTAAAGCTCTTTCCACTCTAAAATACTCACAGTAGTATAAAAACATAACACTGAATTTCCCAATTTCAAGTGTGACATCAGTATCTCAAGATTCTATGGTTGGATCTGTTAGTTAAAAACACTAAATCAAGTACCAAATACTGATAAAGGTCCAAGTTCTGGTTTGAATTTCCTAACCTAATATTGGTAGTCGGGGTCTGAATTTTCTGGACTCATTTCAGAAATAAAAGCAAACACAGGATGAATTTGTATGTAAGTGAGATAAAGCATAAACATGAAAGCCATTTTAAATACTGAATTATATACTGAAGTAGAAAACCTAGTATACCAGAACAGTAACATTTTTAAATGTCATTAGTGAATTAAAAATATCTACACTATAAAAAACCATGCCCCGTTGCACATAAGGATAAATTGACTAATTCTTTCCATCTTGAGGTGTGAGCATTGTATTACCAACCCTTTTAAAGTAAGAACTCAGGACTTACATAACTGTAACCCGATCTTTTTTTTTTTCTTCTCAGGCACCTTACCTACTTACAGATAGATGTCCTTTATAGCAATAATATTTATATTAGTTGGGTCTACACCATGGTTTTCAAATGAATTTTCTTTTTGTTTTGGGAGTTGTCCATGTTAGTTTTTCTGAGAAACTCCCTAGTTTGAAGTTGCCTAGTTTTTCTGAGAAACTCCCTAGTTTGAAGAGTCAAGAAATAATAAAGACAAATAAAAATATCAGATGGTTTTCTGTGTTATTCCAATTATTCTTACCTTGGATCCAGTGACATTTTAAGATAATATTTACCAATTAGTCCTCCCAAGAGTTAATGATAAGAATGACAATGGCTGACATTTATTGAATGCTAAACATATGCCCAGTATTCTTCTATGAGCTTGTTATGCATTGTCAGATTTATCCTCCTAACAGTCTATGATGAAAGTAATCATATAATCTACCTTTTACAGATGAGTAACCTGAGACAAAGAAAGGTTAGACCACTTTCCCAAGGATCTTGACTAGTGAGTGGGAAAGCTGTAACATGAAACTGGCAATTTGATATTGGAGTCTATTCTCTTTCCTCCTTTCCTTGTAAACTTTATGCTGAAGTATAACATGGAGAAAAAGTACACAAATCATGTGGGCGACTTAGTGAATTTTCACAAGGTAAGCCCAATTAATGGGGCAACACCACCCAGATCAAGAAATGATGCATGACCAGCAACCCCAGAAGTCCTAGTGTCCCTATCCAGTTATTATTCCCTTCCCAGAATGAACTACTATCCTGACTCCTAACACTACAGATTAGTTTTGCTTCCTTATGGACTTCATATAAATGGAATAGTTTTTTTCTCCTTGGAGTCTGGCTTCTTTCACTCAACATTATGATTATAAAAGTCACCCATGTCAAGATGGATTCACCTCTGAATTCTACCAGACATATAGAGAAGAAATAACACCCATTCTCCTTAAAGTTTTCCAAAAAATAGAAGAGGAGGGAATACTTCCAAACTCATTCTATGAAGCCAGCATCACTCTAATACCAAAACCGGGCAAAGACCTCACCCAAAAAAGAAAATTACAGACCAATATCCACAATGAACGTAGATGCAGAAACGCTCAACAAAATATTGGCAAACCGAATTCAAAAATACATCAAGAGGATCATACACCACGATCAAGTGGGATTCATCTCAGGGATGCAAAGATGGTACAACATTAGAAAATCCATCAACATCATCCACCACATCAACAAAAAGAAGAACAAAAACCACATAATCATCTCCATAGATGCTGAAAAAGCATTTGACAAAATTCAACATCCATTCATGATAAAAACTCTCAACAAAATGGATATAGAGGGCAAGTACCTCAACATCATAAAGGCCAAATACAACAAACCCATAGCTAACATCATACTTAACAGCGAGACGCTGAAAGCTTTTCATCTAAGATTGGGAACAAGCCAGGGATGCCCACTCTCTCCACTGTTATTCAACATAGTACTGGAGGTCGTAGCCACGGCAATCAGACAAAACAAAGAAATACAAGGCATCCAGATTGGTAAAAAAGAAGTCAGATTGTCACTATTTGCAGATGACATGATATTGTACATAAAAAACCCTAAAGACTCCACTCCAAAACTATTAGAGCTAATATCTGAATTCAGCAAAGTTGCAGGATACAAAATTAACACACAGAAATCTGTTGCTTTCCTATACACTAATGATGAACTAACAGAAAGAGAAATCAGAAAAACAATTCCATTCACAATTGCATCAAAAAGAATAAAATACCTAGGAATAAACCTAACGAAGGAAGTGAAAGACCTGTACTCTGAAAACTACAAGACACTCCTAAGAGAAATTAAAGAGGACACTAACAAATGGAAATGCATCCCATGCTCTTGGCTAGGAAGAATTAATATTGTCAAAATTGCTATACTACCTAAAGCAATCTATAGATTCAACGCAATCCCTATCAAACTACCAACAGCTTTCTTCAATGAACTGGAACAAATAATTCTAAACTTCATATGGAACCACAAAAGAACCCGAATAGCCAAAGCAATCCTGAGAAGGAGGAATAAAACAGGGGGAATTACGCTCCCTGACTTCAAGCTCTACTACAAAGCCACAGTAATCAAGACAATTTGGTATTGGCACAAAAACAGACCCACAGACCAGTGGAACAGAATAGAAAATCCAAACATTAACCCAAACATATACAGTCAATTAATATTTGATAAAGGAGCCTTGGATATACAATGGGGAGATGACAGCCTCTTCAACAGCTGGTGTTGCCAAAACTGGATAGCTACATGTAAGAGAATGAAACTGGACTACTGTCTAACACCATACACAAAAGTAAACTCAAGGTGGATCAAAGACCTGAATGTAAGTCATGAAACCATAAAACTCTTAGAAAAAAACATAGGCAAAAATCTCTGGGACATAAACATGAGTGACTTCTTCGTGAACATATCTCCCCGGGCAAGGGAAACAAAAGCAAAAATGAACAAGTGGGACTATATCAAGCTGAAAAGCTTCTGTACAGCAAAGGACACCGTCAGTAGAACAAAAAGAGATCCTACAGTATGGGAGGATATATTCATAAATGACGTGTCTGATAAGGGGTTAACATCCAAAATATATAAAGAACTCACGCACCTTAACAAACAAAAAGCAAATAATCCAATTAAGAAATGGGCAGAGGACATGAATAGACACTTCTCCAAAGAAGAAATTCAGATGGCCAAAAGGCACATGAAAAGATGCTCCACATCACTAATCATCAGGGAAATGCAGATTAAAACCACAATGAGATATCACCTCACACCAGTGAGGATAGCCAACATCTAAAACACAAACAACAACAAATGATGGCAAGGATGTGGAGAAAAGGGAACCCTCCTACACTGCTGGTGGGAATGCAAATTAGTTCAACCATTGTGGAAAGCAGTATGGAGGTTCCTCAAAAAACTCAAAATAGAAATACCATTTGACCCAGGAATTCCACTCCTAGGAATTTACCCTAAGACTACAGCAGCCCAGTTTGAAAAAGACAGATGCACCCCTATGTTTATTGCAGCACTATTTACAATAGCCAAGAAATGGAAGCAACCTAAGTGTCCATCAGTAGATGAATGGATAAAGAAGATGTGGTACATATACACAATGGAATATTATTCAGCCATAAGAAGAAAACAAATCCTACCATTTGCAACAACATGGATGGAGCTAGAGGGTATTATGCTCAGTGAAATAAGCCAAGCCGAAAAAGACAAGTATCAAATGATTTCACTCATATGTGGAATATAAGAACAAAGAAAAAAACTGAAGGAACAAAACAGCAGCAGACTCACAGAACCCAAGAACGGACTAATAGTTACCAAAGGGAAAGGGACTGGGGAGGATGGGTGGGAAGAGAGGGATAAGGGGGAAAAAGGGGCATTATGATTAGCAGATGTAAGATTGGGGGGGCACAGGGAGGGCTGTACAACTCAGAGAAGACAAGTAGTGATTCTATAGCATCTCACTACGCTGATGGACAGGGACTGTAATGGGGTTGGGGGGGGGTACCTGGTGAAGTGGGTATTTTAATAACCATAATATTGCACATGTAATTGTAGATTAATGATACCAAAATAAATTATATAAAAAAGTCATCCATGTCATTATGTAGAAAAGTAGTAATTTTATGATTACTATTGCTTAGTATTCTACTATATGACTCTACAACAATTTATTTATCCATTTTACTGATGAGGGAAATTTAAGCAGTTTCCAGTTGGGAGCTATTAAAAATAATGACACTACGAAGATTCTTATTCATGTTTTTTGGTGCACATATGTACACTTTTATGTTGGGCATACTTATATGTGTATCTTGAACTGCAGTTGCTGGGTTATAGGTCATATGTGTTCCCACTTTAATTGAAATCTTCAATTTTCAACATGTCTGTACCAATTTACAATTTCACCAGCAGTGTATGAGCATTCCAGGTATTCCACATCCTCATCAATTCTGGTCTTGTCTGGCTTTTTTTATTTTTGGCTATTCAGCTGGCTGTATAGTAATACCTTATTGTCATCTTAATTTACATTTCTCTGATAACAACATTGAGCAAATCATTGAGTACCTATTCAAGCCTTTTGCCCATTTTTCTATCAGTGTTCATCTTTTTGCTCATTGATTTAGAAGTCTTTGTTCTGAATACGATCCTCTGCCAGAACTATATATTACAATTATCATCTCTTATTCTGTTTTGCTTTTTCACTCTTGTAATGATGTCTTGATGAACATAAGTACTTATGTTCTTTGGGAGTTGTTTTGAAGGGGTTTGTTTCCCCTTGTTTTGAAGCCAAACACTACATTGCTTCAATACTAAAAAAGGATAGTAATTTTCAGTGTTATTGTAGTAATGGGTATCTTAGGAAGTCTTCTCTTTAATTGACATTTCAAAGTTATGTTGTTCCTTTGTACCCTAATAAATTATGATTTATTAGTTATAATTGGATAGACTGTCTGTAATGACCAAACAGGACTTTGTCACCTAGAACATCTATTAACAATTACATGCTTTGATTTTTGTTCATAAAGATATAAACATAATCTCACCTAGGAAAACCTTGCCTCAAAAATCACACTGATACACAGAACAGATTGGTGGTTGACAGAGGCAGGGGTGAGGGTTGGGGGAAATGGGTGAAGGGGGTCAAAAGGTGAAAACTTCCAGTTATAAGATAAGTCTTTTGGATGTAATATATAGCATGTTGACTATAGTTAACAAACTGTATTATATATTTGAAAGTTGCTAAGAAAGTAGATCTTAAAAGTCCTCATTACAAGAAAAAAATGGTAACTATATGAGATGATGGATATTAATTAAACTTGTGGCAATCATTTCATAATATACACATATATCAAATTATTACATTGTATACTTTGGACTAATATCATGTTATATGTCAATTTTATCTCAATAAAACTGAGGGCCAAAAATCACACTGTTTCAATTATCCTTTTATGAAGAAAAAAGAGAAATGAAAAATTAAAAGTAAAGAAATTTAAATGACTTTTAAAATGGGTTCCACCATGATTTGGGGGGAATAAATAACCATACTGAGTAGTTTCCCATATTAACCTGCTAATAATGGTGTCCTTAGACAATATAATTAATTAATCTGGCTAATTATATTCTCATGCTCAGTTGCCTTGTTTGTGATATGTTTTCCCTGAACATGGCTTAACTTCATTTTTTGGTTTGTTTTTAAGCAATGAGGCTCCTTTATTACTCATGTTTGTTTGGTTTTTAAATTTTTTTAACTTTTACCTTTATTCTTCTGGGTGGTTTATTTTGTTTGTCTCCTAAGGTTTGATTTTCAGTTGATTAATTTGACAATACAGATGGTGACACACATACAAATTTATTTCCAAAAACATGAGTTGCTAAAAGAAGTAGCATTTATTTGAGATTGAAAATAAAGGGTTATTTGCAAACTGTAGTGTCTTCCCTATCTTTTCCGGTTCAGTGGATCCCACATTCTTACCTGAAATTGCTTTATATAATAGAATCCCTTTACTTAATAAATCAATGCTCACTTTCTGCTTGCACCCATCAAGTAAATGCACCCTCTCATATAGATAATCTCAGAAATCTCAATGGCTAAACATGATAGAAGTTTATGCTGACAGTTTTGTATGTTTGACTGGGGAGGCATGTATTTTGTTCCAGAGGGTCCATCAGAGACTCAAACTGATAGAAGCTCTGCTGCCTTCAAGATATAGTATCTGAAATTGCCCAAATCTAGTCAGCAGATGAGGTAGAGAAAGAGTGGAGGATCCAGTGGGAGATTTTATGGGCCAGGACCAGAAGTAACCATTTCCACCCACGTTCCACTGGCCTGACCTCAGTCTCATGCCTCCAAATACAAGCAAGTGGGGCTAGGAAATGAGATGCCTGTAATAATTCTATTTAATGGACAGAGAGTCTGAACACTTAATGAACAGCCAGCCATTCACCATTTTCATCACTACCACACAGGACACAGAGAACTTTGACTTTAAGACAGGAAGGGGCAATTTTTTGGAGCTAGAGCTCTTGCATTCAAAATATTTCATATTGTCCTAGTGAAACTACATTCCCCTCTGTCTGAGCCTTATCATAGCCTGTTATTCTTTTCCTGCCAGTATTTAATCTGAATTTCATCTCCTGCATCTACTTAACCAGAGATTCCTGCCTATCACTTTCCTCAGGAACAGCCTCTGGTCAAGCCCTTCTGGTCACTCCAATTCCAGGACAGGTCTCTATCTCACTTTCAGCTTTCTGATTCACCCCCATTCCAGACCCTCAAATACTGGCAATCCCCAGTAGCCACCCCTCCAGTGTAGAGCAATAAGCTTTGCCAGGACCATTACATCTCTTTTGCTAGCGTCCTAGTTCACTTTCCTTTTCAAACAGCAGTTCCAGGGAACAGGGTTTCGTTAAAGAAGCTAATGAATGCTTAGCACCTTAGATATAAATTGTGCTCTTATAACAGCCTCTCAGCCAGAGTGTAACAGACATTTCTGCCTTTAGTAATATTCTTCAAGGGCTGATCCCTAAACCAACACTATAGAAGAATCTATAATTTTATGTTACCTTTCACAGAAAGTTCTTATAGTTAAGTGTGATGACAAGATTCTAAAATAATAACTCTAAGCAGTGTTTTAGGCTTCATTAGTTAGATTTGCCCTTATCTCTGCCCTCCTATCAGTTCTAACAAAATACATGTATATGCAGCTCTCACCTGGAGGCCTTGGACCTAGGGACTTAACTTCTGCTTTTGTAAGAACTACATGAAGTGTGGCTCTAAAGCAGGGGTCAGCAATCTAGAGCCCACGGCCAAATCCAGCTTGCTATCTATGGTTGTAAATAAAGTTTTATTGGAACATTATGCCCATTAATTTCCAGACTGTCTATGGCTACTTTAATGTTACAATGACAGAGCTGAGGAGTTACAACAGAGAGCATGTCAGCCTCAAAGATTAAAATACTTACTATCTGGCCCTTTACAGAAAAAGTTGTTGATTCTTACTCTAAAGTAAAGAGACAACTTCCTATAGAGTTTATATCTGAGCAGGGTTTTGAAGAATAAGCAACATTTCACAGACAGGGGTTAGGGGAGATGCAGAGAGAATGTTTTTGTTAAAAAGAATAGAGGACTGAAACATAGCAACATGTGTGAGAACAACAGTCTGCTTTGTTTTGTCAGATCATGAAACTCAAGGGGAGGACTGAAGGGAGATGAGCAGCAGAGGAAGATGGGGAGGGGCCAGACCAAAAAGATCCTTAACAACTTCAAGCTAAGCAAGATAGATTTTCAACATAGATGAAGCAAGATAGGTTAGCATTTCTCAAAACATTTCCAATCATTATTGATGGACTTTATGGAAGAAAAAAAGAGAAGGTGCCCCATGGTTACAAAATTTGGAAAGTATTCAACAAGTTGTGGCAGGACTTCTCAGAACTGTTAAAATGCTTCTCTCATTAGAAATCTCTATAGAAGTTCTTTTTATAGCAGGGACGATAGCCTGTAGAATTCCCAAGTTATTTGACTACTCACCCTTCTTTGGCTTATAACCTCACAGAACTAGTATCACAGAACTAGTACACACCAAAACACTTTGGAGAATCTTGCTTGAACAATAGGCAGCCAGTGGAAGGATTTAGGCAGAAGGGAGATGTGACCAGACTTGTGTTTTAGGAGAACTGCTTTGGCAGCTGTATGAGAAATGGGTTATCAGGAAAAAAGACCAAATGCGGGGAGACAAGATAAGCTGGTGCAAGAATCCAGGTGAGAGGTGATGGTGAATAATGCATCATTTCCTAACACTGACTTATGTGGCATGTCTGCTATAAAAAACAAAGAGTAATAGTCTTACCTTGTATGAGAGGTTTCCTGGCAGGGATGAAAGTTACATCAGCATCAAGATCCTCCTACTGCCAGGAACCACCAAAGTCTGCAACTTAGATTACTTGCCTTAGGTCTCAGCCCCAGCTGCTCCCTGCATCCAGACCTAACACCTAGGTCTGATTTTTAGATCTTGCAGATCACCTGGTTTATCACTGCTTGCAGGGTCTTTGACTTGTCACCTTGTTTTTCCTACATCTTAATTCTCTGGAGTCTGCCTGGCCCCACTGACTTGCCCTGCCTTCCGGTACCCAGGCTACCTGCCTGCAAGTTGATTCCACTAAGTTGCCTTTGTACACCTGCCCACTCTCCTGTCTCAGTCTCTGCCTGCTGACAACTCTGGCATTGTTGCCCCACACTGGAGCTGTACCCTGACTCCTCTGGCCCATGTGCTTCCTGAGTCCAGCCTCTCTGCCTTTTCTCCCTTCCATACCAGGTTTTATCATACGCCTAAAAATTCATTTCCTAATCATCTACTGCTGCTTTCTGCCTGAAACCTCTTATGTTACTGCAACAGACTGAGTCAAAAATTTGACAACAAAGACAAACTCTACCTGATACTTTTTCTTTTCCAGGGGATTTCCAAGCCTTCATATCGCAGGCTTCCCCTGGGCTGAGTTATGTCCCTTTTCCCAGAACTTTTGCCTAGATTTACAGTTTAAGCATCTTGAAGATGATGATACCTACACTTCATGTTCCCCTTCCTCCTTCCACAGCAGGGCTGCTATTCTGTATTTCTACCTTTAGAAGGAGAGAAAGAAAGGATGATTCAAGACATCTCAGAGAACCAAACCAGGATAGGAACTCCTGAGAAGAATCTGATTCCCGTCCAGTGTGGCCATTATGACTCCTGTTTCATTTCTGTCATGTGGCTTGAAGGCACTCCCATCACAGGACTATTCAACCTTGTCCAGTTAACCTTGTTATTCTATGCAGAGCACATGCTGTCCCAGCAGTGGTCCAGCTGGGAGGGTCCAGAGAGGTGCTAAGCCAAGAGATTCCAGGGAGGACAGAGGCCACTCAGCAAGGAGGGGTGTTAAGAGGCTTGGTTAGAAGCAGGCTGGCTAGGAGGAGCACAGAGTGGTGTGGCTAGAAGGTAAGGGATACTCATTGCTCTGCAGAGGCTACCAGATCCTGCTGCTGGGCTCTGCAGAGATCAGGTTAGGTGTGTTTTAGCCGCATGCCTTCCTCACTACCCCTACAGTCCCTTGCTGTGGTCCAGTCCTTTGCTCTGCCAAACTATGTGACTCTTTTGGTGAGCTGGCAGCCACAAGCTATGAGCTGGACTGAACAGTGTATGTCCCTGTTCCCTTGCCTCGTTATTTTACAACTAAACAATCAGCATATTTCTGTGAAAGCCTGTCTCCTTTCCTGAGTTCTGAACCACTATTCATTCAGGAACACATTTTTAGCTTTCTTGTCCTAATGAATGTCAGACACATGTTTGGGAGAAGAAGAAGGATGCCTCTGTAAAGGAACAGATATCTCTAAGTGATAAAAGATGTGAATGAGCTCTCAAACTACTTGCTCCTAATTATTCCACTTCTGAAAGACTTATTTAACTGTTAAGACCCAAGCTAGCTCTAGAAACATTTAGAGCCTCAGGTTTCTGCCTGGCCTAGGGGATGCTGAACTTACAGAATACCTAGCCAACTCAGAGACTTTTCTTAGAAGTAAGATTTGAGGAGAGCATTTTCCTTTCCTACAGACTTCTATTTCAGGAAAGCATCAACAATCAGTGTCAGGTAATTCTTTTCAAGGAGTGTAGCCTTCTGTTTACTTTGTTTTTGAAACGTCAGGTAAGAAGAGTAGGCTTACCTCTAAGAAGGATAGCACAGTTGATAGAAACCATGTTCAAGGGAAGGGCTACCCTGTTTCTCTGAGTTCTTGTTACAGATTTCACATTCAGCCTCATGTGTATGTGTATATATCCAAAATAAGTATATGTATAATGATGCACTAAATACATCCTCCTATTTAAGAGTTCTGCCCAACATGGAAACATCTTCCATTATATTCTTTCAGTAAAAATCATTATACTGTAGAAGAGCTGAATGAGATCAAACTCATTTTTTTGTGTGTTTCAGAAGTTTGGGGATGGGTTTTTACTATAAAAACCTTATTTCAAGCCGGGTAGAAATCAGAATTACAAAGGTAAACTTTTAAGAGTACTATGACATGTTAGTTCTTTAAACTTCCCTAAAGATGGGAGATACAAGAAACATTTAGGTTGTATTTTGGCAGATCCCAGGATCTTTTAATGTATCTGCCAAAACTAATAATAATGGTTTAAAGGAAAGGAAGAAAAGGAGGGAGGGAGGGAAAGAGTAAGGAAAGGAGGGAAGAAGGAGCAAAGAAGGAAAGAGGGTGAGACAGCTGGAAAAGGAATATCTAATAGCAGACTTAGTTCTCCATACCTCAATCCCTTCCCTGAAAATGGAAAATCAGCCAGGGGAGGAGCAAGAGGGTTCAGAGGATAAGCAAGAGTCTCCCAGAAAGTAAAGATTCCAAATATTGTTCCTTTTTCTTTCCAGGGTCTTTCCCATATTTCCAGGGCTTATAGTTGGATGAAGAAAGGATTTCATGTAGTTATCTCTTAACATTTCCTGGAAACATACAAAAGTTGGAATCCTGCGGACTCCTGTGTTCAAGTGAGTAATTCTTACTTTACTGGTCATCTAGGAAAGAGTGTCATTTACCACTGCCTCCCTCCCACCCCACACCTATATTCCAAGACATTTACTCTTCCTTTCCTTTGTTCCCCATTCCACACCCATCCACCCAAGGGGTTCATAGTAGTGGATGTCTTCTAGTCTTTTTAATATTCATTTATAAACCCCAAATCCTTCTTATCTGCCTTGGAAAATGTCCTTAGCAGTAAAGTGGGTGCTAGGTATTTCTTTAAATCCAAATTTTCTTATTTCTAGATTCCAGATATTGTGCTCACTGGCTAATATTATTTGACATATTTTAAATTTTCCTTCCAATGAACATTGGATAATTACAACATTTATCATTTAGAAAATATGATGCACCCCTACTGCCTCTTTGATTTAATTAGATGTGATCAGTGGAGGAGTGCATGCTACATGGCATGCTTTGATTTGGTGGACAATAAATAATGGAATCAGAGAAAATATTGGACCTATTTGTCATTTCAATCTCCCTCTGGATACTTGAAAACCTCTGTGGAATAAGAAAATTGATACTCTTATACACTGAACAATGAAATTTAGCAGCATCTTTGAATGGAACTCAACGATTTTGAGTGCAAAACTTAAGAGTGTTTCATCCATATTATTAATATTAAATGATTACAAGTTGAATAGAAGAATAGTCACCATGCCATTTTTTTCCTAAGTCCAAGATCTAAACACGTATTTTATTTTATTTTCTCCATGTGGTCTTGTCAAAAAAAAACAAAAAAAAGTTCAGTTAAATGCTGGAGAAGTCTGGCACCACATATGGAAGATAAATAATTAAAATTCTGAACCTACACAAAGCCACATTACACATTACAAGTATTACCAGAAAATCACACACTAGGATAAAGATGGATAGGTGTGTGTGTGTGTGTGTGTGTGTGTGTACATATATGGATTTAGGTATGTTTAGATAGCACCACAAAAAATTATTTAAAAGGGAAATAATCATAACAATACATTGGAACTCCCTGAATTATCAAATAGATCAAAAATTTTTAAATGTAGCCAGCTTTAGTACACAAACACTCAATTTGTTGATCTGCCAAACTCATTTGAAGGATGTTTTAAAGACTGGTCATTCTATAAAAGGAAAATGTGTGCAGTACCCTTCCTTATAATAGTCCACAGAGATACAGCTCTTTCCATGGCTACAGGATTTTACAAACATTAACTGACTAATCTTTACAACAATTCTGGAGGAGGAAAATATTATTAATGGTTTCATTTTACCAATGGGGATCTGAGTCAAGGAGAGATTAAGTGACATGCCAAAGACTGCAACAAGACAAAGTGTTAGGGAGAGGATTAGGACACAGAAGATTCTGATTTTCAGTTCTCATTATAAATCACAGGAGCAAGATAAAATACATGATAACATATTTTTTTTGACAAATAGGATCTGATGAACCTGAAGCTTCTAACATGAGCAATTTTGATATTGCCAATAATAAATGTCTATTTTAGATAAGTCACATAATTTATCTCAAGTCTCTGTTGAAAATAAATCTTCTAATAAAAAAATGTAATTCAAAAGTCAGAAATTAATATATGCCCAACAGAACCAACTCTCAGCACGCTGGGTGTGGTTGTAGTCCAGAATAGGCACATTTTTGTGTCCTATGTTACCAACTCATGACATCCACACTTTTCAGGGATAAGAACCTGTCAGGTTACATCCAATATCATGATTGACCTCAAACTCTCAACTTAGTCGGGATGCATAGGTTTTCCTTTGTTTATTGCTACCTCTAGCCTAAGTCAGCTAAACTAAGCTGAGCAGAGAAGAAAATGAAGCAAAATGGTGAAAAAATAAATACAAAGAGAGAAAAAGCTTTGAGATGATTGTGGTTGGTAATATTTTGAAATATTGTATGCATCTATATTAGTCTGAGTCCTCCAGAAAAACAGAACCAATAGGAATATGTATATGAGGGGGGTGCTGGCAGAGATATGTTACAAGGAATTTTGGCTCATGCATTTACGAAGGGTGGGAAGTCCTATGATCTGCAGTTGGTAAGTTAGAGACCCAGGAGAGCTGATAGTATAGTCCTAGTCTGAGCCTCAAAGCCTCTTGGACCAGGGGAGGTGAGGATATAAGCTCTAGTTCAAGTCAAGTCTGAAGGCAGAAGACCAACATCCCAGTTCAAAGGTACTCAGGCAGAGAGAGGGAATGCTCCTTTTCTCCACCACTGTGTTCTAATCAAGCCTCCAGTGGATTGGATGAAGCCCACCCACATTGGGGAGAGCTGTTTTACTCAGTCTACCAATTCAAATGTTAATCTTGTCTAGAAACACTGTCATAGACATGGTCTGTCCAGTCAAGTTGACACATAAAATTAACCATAATAGCATCTCACTTCAAATTTTCCTTCTACCCTGCCCTTCATCCCACTCAGACAGCATCGGGCACCAAAGGAAAAAAGACCTAATACTGAGCTCTTGAGGTCTATGAATTTATCATGTTTACTATGAGCAGGCATATGTTCTAAGTGCTTTGTAAGTATTAATTCATTAATCCCCATAACAACTCCATGAGCTAAACACTATTATCATTATCCCCATTTTTCCAGATGAGGAAACAAATGAGGCAGGAAAGGTTCCAGGGGCCTAAAACTAGCATGTGGTAGAGACAGGATTCAGTCCCAGTAAGTTTGGCTCCAAGTCATGCTCCTAACTGTTACACTGTGACACCTTGAAATGCATGGCAGAGAATAGTTTGAGAAAAAAGTTTTGGAGAAAAGTCACAACCCTGAAAGACTTGAGTACAAAGGTAATACTGTAAGCAATAGGTTTGGAAAAATGATGCATGATGATTGAAGCATGAGGTTTGTCATAAACCCCAAAAGTTTTTGAACTGCCCAAGAAGGGTGGGGATCTAAGCAAAGGAAGATTTATGCATCATTTCCTGAACAGAACCTGAGGACACAGCAAGCCTCCCATTGCTTCCCTCTTAACCCCCTTATCCAACACAACAGCAGAGAAAGTACCAGATGGGGCCTGGTGAGCACGTCAGGGCAGCAAGGCCGTTGTACAGCAGCACCCGGTTTCCCAGAGACCCACAGCAGCACAGGAGGGCATCCAAACATTTTCTATGCTTCTCTGTCTTCCCACTCCAAGAGGTGTGCAGAAGACAGACTCAGGGGGACCTCAAGTAGCCTAGCAGTCTTGCCAGGAGAGAGGACTGCAAATTCAAGTCCAGAGGAGAAGAAGGCCATCCTGAGGATATCAGCAGAGATGGCTACCTATGCCTGAAGACCAGTAAATGCCATCATAAATAAAGGATCATTTCTGAGGACCAGTGGACCCATCCTGTGTCATGGACACCATGGTATCATTTAAAGCCTCAGAACTTAGAGGCAACCTAAGGAGAAAATGTTGGGGAACCAGAAGTTGTTAAATAAATGAATGAAGTTAACCTGAGTTGAATAAGATTGAAATTAAGCTCCGTAAGAGAACATAAAGTTATATTTTTTGGCACAGCTGATTTTGGAGCCTAAGACTTATACCTCCTTGGCTATAAAGAAATAAAATTTGTTTACCTTTGCAACAAGTACTCTCTCTCTGAAGGCCAAAAGAAAATCTCCAAAATTGTTTTGAGAAATAACATCATTATTGGACTAAGTGTATGACTTCCCAAAGGGATTACTTCATAGAGCAATACTCCTTTCTATAAGTGTTCATTCTGCTGTTTCTTTGAAACATCTGTCTTGTTAGCTCACACCAGTACCATTCTACAGACCTGGTCCTTAAAATGGCTGAAATAGTTTAGTGACGGAAGCTGCCCACTAATTCAAATAAAGTTGCTGGATTTAAGGCTAAGATGGAAAAGATTTAAGATTTTGTGAAGTCAGGATCTAACTCAGCTCTGAGTTTGGCTACTGCTCAAGCCAAAGCTTTGAAGCTTTTTGACATGGTGAAACAATACTGTGACAAAGGATCAAAGGATGAAAAATTCAATGCAAACAAGGATTGGTTCATGCATTTTAAAGGTAGTGATGCCTTACATAACATCAGGATGCAAGATGAAGCAGCAGTGCTGAGGTGGCAGCTCCAGAAAGCAGAGGTTTTCTGTCCCGAAGTCAGTGAAAGATCTTTGCACACTAATACCCATGCCAACCATGGGTCATTTGTGATAGAAACAATAGAGTAACAAAACTGATACTGCTAAGTCAATTTCTTTAAAATTCATCACACTATCCTCATCGCTCGAAGATATTCTCCAAGTGGCTTGTGATAATTTTCACAAGATATTTTCCCCCAATTCTTATCTCTTATTAAATGTTTTCTTAACTCTTCATCTGTTAAAGGTAGTATAATGAAAAAGCTTTACCTAAAGTTATTTCTAGAAGAAGCTGAGCTTCAGTTTTTCAACCAAGGTAACACACTACTGTGCTATTGTTAGAATACAAAAAAAAAAGGGACTTTTTTGGTTAAAATCATTTTTCCTTATAGGATTGTCTAGTAGAAATGCAACTCATTACAAGTGTAAGGAATATCTCTAGAGCTGGCATACAAAAACAATTTAAAAAGTCATTCTTTTAGAAATACATATTCAGGAAAACAGGAATGGAAAATTGGTCATTAAAACAGATGCCATAAACCAAATATTGTAATTGTCAATGTTTAAAATTCTGCAAATGTAATGGATTTGCCTTTGAAAAATTTAGGATGAGCAATATGATTTTAAACAGACTTATTAAAGAAAATTCCAGGACTCCATCTTTAATACCTTCCCTAGTATACCTTTCCTAAGCAATCTATATGAGTTACAGAAGGTCTGTCAGTCTTCAGTTTGGTTTTATTAGCATTTGTTGCTTTAAATCAGATTTTTCACATTATTTACATAAGGTTTTTTTTATTCAATATTCAAAATGATAGAACATATACATTGAACCACAGATAAGGACATAATTCATTGCAGTATGAAGCATGCCTTATAATACCTAAGTGGTTTGTTGAACTTGTCTGATCTTATATTGGATAAATTATATCCTTGACATCAAGATGAGTATATGATACATTCATCATGTTTAGGATTCATCAAAGTTACATAAACTATTTCTTTTGGGTCTTGCTAAGAGTTCTAACCTAAAATTAAAATACACCAAGTATACAAATATTTCTCTTAAATATGAGTTAGATCTAGACTACCACACCGAATTATTTCAGTGGTCTCAGTTCTGTCCCTAGTGGACAGTAGTGCATAGAAAGTAAAACCACCTCACATAATTTGGCACTGTTTAGAACCAGCAGCCTCTGATCAGGACCAGCTCATAATGAGCCCAGGGTGACAGAATGACCTCTTATTAGAAGGAGCGCTGTCTCTCCCAGGCCAGGCTCAGGTCGGAAACTCTGCGAGGATCAAGCTGCAGCTGTTGGCTCCTTTTTTGACTTGGAGAAGGTAGAGGTCTTACTGGGACCAAGCTGCCCACTTATTGTACAAATGAGGAGCTGGTAATTAAAGGAGAATGAAATGAAAGAGCTTTTTGTCAGTAGATGAAATGAACTTCATCATTTGCGGGAACAGTAAACGCCAAAGTTCACTTCCATTTAGATAACAGAGGGCCTAGAACTAGAGAAAAAGGAAATAAAACACAGTAGCCCAGGAATGAGCTGGAACTCAGTTTAGTTAGAACATTGATAAACACATGACTAGTTTATCATTTATACTCATATGCACAGAGATTTTGAACTTATTTAGAATAAACACACACATGCTTCATTTTAATAAAACAAAGAGCTAGGTAACTGCAATGGAGGAGCAATCTTTTGCCTAAGATTATTAATCAGAAACAGATTTTCTATTGGGAAAAAGGATACTAAAGCAAAATGATCACAGGATCAGTCAGCTTTGGGATCAGTCACACATGGGGTTTGAATCTTAGACTTTGGGCAAGACACCCTCTGCATCTCAGAGTCCTCACCGGTAACATGGGGTCAATGCCACCCACCTTATAAAGTTGCTATGAAGTGAGGTGAGTGAGTACACAGGACCTAGCATGTTGCCCAACACAGAAAAAATAACAGAAATATTAGGTCCTTTTCTCAACAAAGGACTAGAATTCAGGGTGTCAATGAATTCACACAGAAAGACTGTTACATCATTATTTTCACTAATATCTAACTGGCAAGTAGCACTTCTTAAATAATGCATGTAAACAATATTAGTGTATGTAGTGCCTGTGATATAATAATGTAAAATCATGGATATTTTCATAACACAGTAATTACAAACATTTCAAAAAATGTTATTTACCCTCATCACTATTTTGAAATCATGGCAGTTATTAGACCGGCTGCTAGATCTTATTATTTAATGCATCAATGAAGCACATGTGTCTCTACCTTAAAAAATTGTTTTAAATATTTTGACAGTTACATTTCAGTAATTGATTTCCTTTGTAAAGCTATATGTTTTATTTTGTTCTTTAAAAACATGCTTTAGATGAGTTTAAGACATTGTTCTGAGAAGAGGTTCAGAGGCTTCATCAAACTGCCAAATGGGCTTGCTCTACCCTCTGCTAATGGTGTTATAGTCAGCCACCATGAAACAAAGGTTCTGTTGACTAGGGCTGTAAACATATGTGAACATTTTTAAGATGCATCTAGTTAGGGCTGTTTCCTGCAAAAATAATCAGTTTGGATGTGCCCTTGATTTTAATTGATATTCAGCTGGTGCCCATTTGATAAGATTTTTACTTGAAATGTGAAATGAAAGTCAACCCTTACATTTCATCTTTTCTTAATCTCACAAGCAAAGTGGAAAACAAGGAGATGTGCCTAGGTCCCTGAGAGTTATTTTCCCATGCACATGTCCCAAGGATCTTAGAGAAGCATTCGGATTTTATGACACCAAGTTATTGGCTTTATTTGTGACAAAGCTACTGTGAAATAAGATAAGAATCAGTGGCTTGTAAATCTTTTCTCCCAGCCATTAAAAATAATAACGGATTCAACCATCAGCTCATTAATATTTCCTTACAATTCACTAGTTCTGAAACATGCCACAATATGCCTACTAGCAACAGCTGGAAAATTATACTACAACTAAAATGATAATTCTTGGCTTCCTTTGGAATGTGTTTGCTCTGAGAGCTCAAGAATTGTCTAACCAGTGACTTTTAAAAAATCTATGCCAATAATCCAACCAGAAATGTCACCAGTTTTTATTACAGGACAAAATACATTTTATAATGCTACTTTTCTTTAGTATACATTTATGACATATTTCTTATTCTAAGATGTGGGTAAAGTACATGAAAAGATTTTTTTAATCAACATTATAATTTATGACATGGCATATGTAAATCAATCTATTTTCTTCTTGATTTAGTATATTTAAAGACAAACTTCTCTCCCTTTATCACATATATAGCCTTACAAATGAACTGGAGAGCAACATACTTGTTAATATTCTACTTAAAGCAAAACTTATTTTAAAGGAAGAGAATAGAATGTGAGTAATGTCAAGTGCAAACTATTTTAAATGGCACCAATTTACCAACAATGTCTTCTTAAGTGTTGCTGAGATAAATGTGCCATTGATTCTGCATGTCTGTGCTTACTTTGCAAAGTATTTCTGAGTCAGGTAAATTTTTTTTTAAATCCAAAAGACCTTCTCTCATTTCCTTTCAATTGTTCCCTTCAATCTTGGCTCTGAATGGTAGGAAAGTAGGAATTCCCACAAAATTCATTACCTACTTGGCTTTCAGTGTCACCTTTATTTTTGCCAAACTTGTTCTACTGTATACACTGAAGTAGATGTCGTAAGACCTCACTGAATACTTTATTCTAACAGAAGTCACTTTCAAAGTAACATTCTGATAGTCCACATGGAGACCTCTCTTTCTGGAATTGGCATAATAGGGGTTGGGAAAATTTTCCTTTCTGTCTTTCTTAAGTATTGTGTCTACTGGAGACCAGAAGTTCTAGAGGTTCATCTTTTGCCACAATTGGATCCTTTTTTGCTGATACAAATGGCTCTCATAAGGAGTTCAATGTCTCCTGTGCTCTGTGTTCATTTATTATTTATTTATTATAATAAATAATATTTATCTATTCATTGAACATCAAATAAGCATTTACTGCACCTGGATGAATAAGTGAACTGATTGTAGCTCCACCCTTTCGGGAGATTTTCCCTCTTCACCATCTTTCAAGAACACCTCTGAATGTGATCATGTAGCCACCACTCAGTTGGGGCTTGTACCCTCAACTGCGTTAGCTCATCTATAAACCAAACTAAGTTTTTTCTTCCTTCTTCCTGTGTTAGGATGCACCTTCACCCCCTCTGCATACAGCTACAGGTGTGAGTAGGAAAGAGGTGCTGTTGTGTCTGTGGTGGGTGTTGAGGGGAACTGAGGTCCCTGCCCACACAGCTTATCTAGGCTGGGCCACTTACAGCTTAAGACAGACTGCGGTGCTGCTGGGCCAACACAGCAGAACACTGCCAATAATTGATTGGGCAGCCATGTGCATCATTAGCTGGCATCCCATAGTCAAGTGGCTCATCTCCTCCAGGGGAAATAACATGCCAGGGGCTGTTAAGAAAAAGGATATAATTCTCTACTGCAGAAGAAATGGACTTATTCCAAAATCCCAGGGGCCTGCACTGCAGTTCTCACACTGGGCCTTGTCACCCTGAATATTTAGTGACTCTGGTACCCCTCTCACCAGCTCATTTCCAATGGCTTTGGTAAGTGGTGAGTCCTCTGGCCTTCTTTTTGAACAGAATCCTCTTGAAAGTCTTTTGACCTGACATAAAATACCCATTGTAGCATGACTATTTTTCCTAGACTCTTTATTCCTTCCTGTGTAATGTGATGGAACAATTCAGGCATTTTCATTCCACTCAGCATTGACAAGCACTTTCTCCACACTTCTAAAAACCACACTAGCAGTGAATTTGTCCTATCTCCTGGGATCCTGGCCAGCATATTAAATCCAGTGTCCTAAAGTCAATGAATTCTTCCTATTCAGTCATATATTCTGGCATCCTTGGTCAAACACCTTCAAAATCCAATCCCAGGGGTGCTTCCCTAGCCACAGCCTGTATATGCTAACTAGTTCTTATCACTTCCTCAGTGTATAATTTTCTTCCTCCCTTATCAGGCCCAATATATCCCCAGCCAGTTATGCTGGAACTTAGCTCTAGTTTTTGAACTGACAATGAGAAGATGAGTGGAAGCAACTCCTGAGGGGAAACTGTGTTGCCTTTCAGGAACTAGATCTTGTCTTGTCTTCTAACACAGGAAAATGGCTAGCTCTTACTAGGAAAAAGTAGGGTACCTATGCAATCTCTGAGAGTAAAGTGAGGTCTGCAGAGCCAACATCCTGAGAGTCATTCATCCAGATGTTCTCATCTGGTATTTTGGGACCCAAGTTTTTCTGATCAGGGCTCTGACTTTATTTAGCACTGGCTAAGCATTCAAATATGAACCATCTCTCAGGAGTTCTGGGACTCTATCAAATCCCATATCTGCCACTCAGCTATGTAAGCTCTTCCACTGAAGGAGATAAGGGCTGTAAGCTACTAAAGAGGACTGCTTTCTCTCACACTTAGGCCTTTTAACAATGTTAACAGCCCTCATTCTCTCATTATCTCTCAGCAGGGTGATTTAGCCACATCTAGTCAACTCCACACGCCTTGAAGTAATTGTCCCTGTCTTTCTCCCACTTTTTGTCAAATATCTGAAAGCACTGCACCTTTGTTAGTGCTCCCCTTCACCAGGACATTTTCTCAACTCATCACCAGTGAAATCTTTGGCAGTTGGGCCACCACCATGTATTAGAAATTATCTGTATCCCGCATGTGACTCAGGATGGCATTTTTTTTTGCCTGTCAGGTGTTGACTGAACAATATCTAACCCCATCTTGCTGCCTGTTTTCTTAGATGATGCAGGACACTTGTTAATTCAAATCCTCTGAAAAGCAGACAAGGATTAGCTGTACAAGAGATGGGAGGGAGCTGGAGAAGATAGGGAGAGCCTATGGTGCACAGTCTGACTCCTGTGAAGGAGAGGGGGAAGTAAGGTTGACTGGGGAGGCAGAGCCTCAGACTTCAGAGAAGTTCGAAGAAAGTTTCAGTCAAGCTGCTGAGACTCCACTAGCTTTTTTCCCTCCAGCTTTATATAACTGACATTTAATGTTGTGTGAGTTTAAGGTGTTCACTGTGATGATTTGACACTCAAATATATTGTGAAGTACTTACCACAATAAGGCTAGTTAACACATCCTTCACCCCACACAATTACCATTTTGTTGTTATGGCCAGAAAATTAAAACTCTATTCTCATAGCAACTGTCAAATACAGTCATGGTAACTATAGTTACCATACTGTACATTAAATCCCCAGAACTTACTCATCTTATAACTGGAAATGCACACCCTTTGGCCAACATCTCCCCATTTCTCTCACCCCCACCCCAGCTCTCGACAACCATCATTCTACTCTCTGTCTCTTTGAGTTCGAAGAGTGAGCCAATGTATATGCTGCAGGAACGGGCTTGTATTAGTACCCTACTTACTGGGGTGAGCAGTCCTTGGGAAGCAGAGTCCTGGCACTACTGTGAGGATAGATACAGAGGGGCAGCAATGAGCCATCAGTCAAAAATGCTCCCCATATTTGAGTTCTGAATGATGTATCCCACTGGCTGCTACATCATGGAATTGTGTTCCCTTTCTTCAGAACACTTAGTCACTATCTTCTCCACTAGGTTGTAAACCTCAGGAGAACACACACTGTTTTGCTCACCATTTTATTTCCAGGTCCTAGAACAGAGCCTGGCACATACTGATTCTCAAATATTTTTTTAATGGCTGTTGAAGAGATGTTACTGCAAAACATATCTATAACTTTCCTTAAAGAACAAGGAAGATGTTCCACTACCCAAAACAGAGGTTATTGCCAACAACATCACAGTGTGTTTGGGTCTAGCAAGGTGGAAAGGGCCACACCCACCCACAAGCCACCTTCAAGCCAACCATGATGTTGGGCCTCAACAACCCCCAGTCTGGTGCCCTTCACAGACTCCCCTCTGAGCATCATTCTCCTTCTTCCTTCTTCTACCCTCCTTTCATTCCTCATCAATATCCCCATCCAAAAAAAAAAAGGATCCAAAGTTCAGTCACACTAAGGGGTCAATGACTTATGGCTAAGCAGAAAGGAAAATGGAATGAAGCCTCCAAAATAGAATTTTCTGACATGGTGGGAATATGAACATAGAAACTCCAGTATTGGAGAGAGAGTGAAATCCTGATATTATACCCTATCACTGCTTATTTTACTGTGATGAGGCCCTGTGTTCCCAAAGTAGGCCGTTAACTCAGCAGTCTAATCACATTTTCTGGTCTAAGACACAAACTTTCAAAATAAGAAGAGGATTCTGTGGAACACATGCATGAGCAGTAAGAAGAGATCCACATTTTTAAAATGCTTATGGAAATGAAGCAAGACTAAGAGCTATAGGATATCATTCTGAATCTGCTGACCAAGCTCCATTTTAAACAAGTTCCCTACCTAGGCTGCTAGCTATAATTGCTGATCAGACCCCAGCAGCAATAACCTATAGTTTTATTTATTTTTATTTTTTTATTTAAACCACTGCAGTGTTTACCGTGGATGTGTGTGTCAAGACAAAGATTATATTCAAATCTCTATTAGTGCAAATAATATGCTGTGTTGTAATTATTTTTTATGGCTTTATGTCTCTCAAAAGCAGTAATTCCTCAAAGGCTAGATGTCAATATGTTCATATTTCTGGTTCCAGGGGGTAGGCTAATGCTTGGTAAGTAAGAGGTGCTTAGCAAATATTTGTTGACTGAGTGAATAACTGAGTGAAAAATTATTATAGATACCTCAGACCAGGTCCTTACAGCCGCAAATACAGTTGTCCAATGAGTCATAACCATGAAAACAGTTCATTAAGATTCCTCCTTGACCCTGCCATGCCATAAACCTGTTACCATCTCTCCCCTCCAATTTATATTTGGTAGGACTAGCTTTGGAGTTAGGTAATACACATGTAATAAAAACTCTAATTACCAGTTAGACTCATCTGCTTATTATGACACTAGTCTTTGATTAAAACTGATTTCACTCCACCACGCTCTTGGCTATAAAATGGAGCTCTTTTACTTTCCACCAATTCTATTGGCACTCCTTTTTAATTCAAATACTGCTCTGGGATCAACAATGCAATAAGACATAATTATGTTTTAAGATCCATGAATTGGTTGTGAAAATGCAGGTATTTTCTCTCTAGGTAGTTTGCTCCAGGAAATACACTGAGAAGTGTATTTTTATCTTGATGTATGGGGATTTACATAGGAACATACCCCTCAGAGTTAGAAGCAGTATTTTGCAGAAATGCTGGAACAAATACCACCCATCACCACTTTATTATGTTCACAATGTACTCCATTATCATCAGTATGTGAGTATAAATCCTCATAAGAAACCTCCCAGTATTAAAAACCATAATTATAACATGTATTTATTCCAAACATATGTACCACCGTTTCAAACTACCCACCAGCTGAATATATTTTGCAGCTTCCAAAATTTGACTCGTGCAAAGATGGCTTTTATAAACGTGATTTATGACAATTTAGGTGCCGAAAACCATCGTAATTACAAGTACTGTAAATGTTTTCTCTCTGCTTAAGTAGCCTCACTGAGGAGGACAGCGTTCATTTCCTGTGGGCTGGGCCTTTGGCTCCAGCCTTCTTTGCAGCCAACAGGCTGCTCTGTTCCCAGTTCTGTTTCACCAGTAAAAGATTAACAAAAACTTTTCAGCGCTCGGCTTTCTTTTCCCTCTGGTGCTATCCATTTTCCCATCTCCAAAGAGGGCAGCCTCTCCTAACATATGTTGGAAATTGTTGTTCAACTTCACAGAGTATACAAACACAAGACTTTTCTCCATTCACAGTGCCAGAGCAGACGTTTCAATGGAATATTTCATTATAATGCAGAGCCTATGTGCCAAAAAAAAGGCTTTTCAAATGAAATTCATGGCCTTTTCTTTCTTTCTTTCTTTCTTTCTTTTTTACTGTATGGTATCTGGGGTTTTTATAAAGCACAGGAGACTTGACTTTTGGTATAAAGTTTAAACTTTTAACCTACCTGGATTTGAACAGGATAATAAATTGTCAAGTAATGACTCTTTGCCAAATGTTAATAATCTTCATGAAAAGTAAAACCAGAGAGTAATGGAAAGGCTATGATACTCTGCACCTTCACCGCACCTTCCATCCCGTTAGTTTAAAGCCACACTCCCTCTTTCAGAGGGTGCCCACGGAAAGCCAAGCCACAAAAGTCAAGTGACTCACCCAAGGTTACAAAAGAGAGTCTGTAGCAAGACTGATGAGAGAATCCAGGATTCCTAACTCCCAGTTCAATGTTTTAGCCTAAAAAGCCACCACACTCCACTTTGGTAAATTATACTGTCATCAGCACTTTCCTTATTATTCTTTGCTTTTGGTAGTTACAGACTCAGTAGTTTACAAAAATGGCTTAGGGACAAAATTTAGCCAACAAAATCTCTAGCTTAGAGTCAATTATTTCCAAAAGACATTTAAAAAATCTGCTGTTCAGATACTTTAGAGGTAGAGACATGCCAAAATTCAAAGTTCATTTTCTTCTCGATATGCCTTTGAATTTGAAGGGGAAGGAAAATTAGCCATGGGATTTATTAATGTTGTGTGTTAATTACTGAGTTTTGGTTTTATTACCAAACCAAAATAACAGGAGGAGCCAAATCTAAAAAATGCGCTCTAATTGCTATATAATAATAACTTTAGCTTGACTTATATCAGCTTTACTCCTAAATTACAGTAGAAGTAAATATAGAGAAATTTATATATGGACTTTCCATGGAGACTCACTATATGCCCAGTATACAGAAGAGCATGACTAGGAGTGATCTGGAACCTACGAGAGTACTAGGCTCTCTTCCACCTGTTTTCAGAGCTCTGCATGCCAGGTCAAACAGCTCTGTGAATCACATCTTGGCCACCAAGTGAGGAAGTTCCCAAGTGCTTCTTACAGTTAGACTGTCCTGGCATCTTATTATACTAGAGCATTTTAATTTATAAATATTTCTTTGCATTTGTTTAAATGTCTACAGGACCATTCCTCTAAAATCAATTGAGGGACAGGAACAACACAAAAATAACAACCACTGAAAAAAGAGCAGCCACAACTTGTTGTAGAAAAGAAAATGAAAAGAGAACATAGTCTGATCTGCAATTTGTATTTCCTTGAAGGAGAGTTTCTTGCAATAAGTGATTCACAGATGATGCAAATCACAATCCCCTTTGGCTTTTGCTGCTGCCTTTATGAAATTTCAAATGTGACAAGCTAGTTGGGTTAAACCCAAATGTAAAAATCCATGGGATTTTTTTTTCCCCCATCTTCCTTTTATTTCTATGTATTCTCAAAAATTTTAGTGGTGTACATGTATTACTTTTATTATAAAATTGCCTCTACTTAAAAATGAAAAATTAGAGGGATATAAGAATTAATATTATATACCAAATAACAATTACAATTTTAGTGTGGAAGAGATAGAATATTTCTAAGCAACAAATTTATACTTCATTAACATATTCTCTTTAGAGAGAACAAATGTTAACCATAATTTTTTCAGAGCAGTCAGCCACAGTGAACACGGATGGGGGTGTACTTCCTTGTGGGACATAAGCCCCAGTGACTATTCCAATTCAGAATTCAGAATAAAGCCATTTCACATTGTCTTCTATGTATTATACACTTGAATCCAGACCTTCTACTATTTTCTAACAATGATTTGAAACATTCTGAACTTCTTAAAATTACATTTTTCTCCATGTTAACTTGAGAACAGGCTAAGCACAAGTTTAATGCTTTCCAAAAAAAATTCCACATTGTCTGGGAAAGGGATTTGGTGTAAAGAGGAGAAAAGATGCAATAAACCTAACAGGTTTCATGTAAGTGAATGTAAGTATAAAAGTGAGTATACATTCACTTTACTAATCTTTCCTCTAAAATCAGTAGAGGGACGGGAACAACAGGAAGATAATAGCCACTGAATAAAGAGTAATCACAGGCAAGTTGCCATATAGAAAATTAATGCAGTCTGACGATAGCCTACAATGTGCAATTCTTTGAAGGAATTCCTTAATGGTATATGTTCACTTTCATACTTATACATACACACACACCTTAAAACATTCTTCTGAAGTGTTATTTAGAATGGGAATACTTAAATTTAGGGGTGCTGTTTATTTAGTGGTAGAGGAAAGGAGGAACACAGAAGAGTTTATGCAGGGTGTCCTTTTTTTCCCATTTCCACCCTTATTCTGCACAACACTCATTTTTTTTGAATCAGCCAAATGTTCCCACTGCATCTGAGCTCTGAACATGCTTTCTCTTCACTCTTTTCCAACTCCAGCCATTCCTGCCCACTCAGCAGGACTACGACAGCACAAGATATTGGAAGTGTCTGCATGTTAGGCAAGGCACAGATTGCTAACAGAAGCCACTCCCCTACTCCATGGAATTGGTGGGTTTCTTTCCCAGAATCCCTGGAGTCCCCACTCACAAACTTCCTAAGTTGGACACATGCTGGAAAAACAACGATATTTATAAATTTCAGCATTTTTGATAATTGTTGGACATTAGCTTGGTGGGAGATAGCAACATGTCTTAGACTACATTTAATAAAAAGGGTCAATATGACTAAAGTAAGTAGTTCCTTCTAATGTACCCATATCTTTTTCTGCTGGGCAGAAAGTATCTGTCAAATACATGACTGAATAAATAGATTTTCCAATTGTGTCAGGATTACTAGACAAAGTTGAGCAAAATAGACTGGAAAAATGTTTGTTATGGGAAAATGTTGAGAATAACTTAGGTTTAAAGCAGCATGTGGCAAGGTAATTTGAGATTGGTGGTAAAAATGGCCAGCTTGATCAAGCTTAAGAAATTGAAAATTCCCTAAGCATGAACATTCGCATAAGAAATATTATTGCATATTTTTCATTTTATTGTTTCTCATTTTTATTTCTGCATATTTAGTATGTATTAATATATTAGTATTACCATTAGTATTATTTGGGATAATGTTTCTAGTGAGTCATATCTATAATTGGCAAGTAGAGATCAAGGAAAAGCAGAGTTACTTAATGAAAATTCATCTTAATGCCAGCATTGCTGGAATTCATCCATTCCTTACTATTATGCCTTTAAAAATTATTGGTCTTCTAGATTGTTTTTTAATCATACACAAGTTACTTCCATGAAATAACTTCAAAATAATATTTCAAAATTAATCAGTCATAGGTGCACAAATTTGGAAGATTAGATTTAAAAAATGGAACTCATATATATCAGTCTCAAACTCTAATTTAACAAATAGACCCTGAGAGGTTAATAACACTTCCAGCTCAGCCAAAATTCAAACTCAGTTTTCCTAGTTTCTGGCCTAGTACGTATTTTATATTCTTTGAGATTTCCCCCATGGTCACAATTTACACCTCTTTTCTAAATACTTTAAAGGCTAACCTATTGGTTTGGTAAACACCTAAATTGTAATAAAGTGAGTATGATTCAAATACCTCATCCACTAAGTCAGTAAGTTGTCATTATTTTAACCACTTGCAGCCACCTTATTTGAAAAACAATTTTTAATTGGCAGAAAAATTATTCAAAGCAAAGTGTGAATGCACTGATGACTTGGCTCCACAACAGAGCTGACTATAGATGTAGTATATGTAAGTGTGTGTTCGTGTGTGCATGTGTGAGACAGTGTGTGTGTGTGAGTGAAAGAGGAGAAATTAGGGTCAGCCAAATGGAAACTGCATAGTTCTGCTTCCCTATCATGGATTAAAATGAGTTATTGAATGCCAGCGATGGTTGGCACAGAGCTACACACTGAGGACACAATGGTGAGCACATGCACTTGGTGCCTGGCCTCAAAACAGAGTCTAAGTAGAGAAAACCTATGATAAGGAGGAAAGCAAATGACTGAATATAAAAATGAGAATTGAGAAATTTGTTGTGATGCTGCAACTGAGAATAAAAGGGAGACCAACTGAGACATTTATTAAAAGAAATCACACAGGAGGATGCATGAGAAGGGAGGACAAGGGGGAAAAAAGGGCATTATGATTAGCAGACATTATGTGGGGGGGGGGGAGCATGGGGAGGGCTGTACAACACAGAGAAGACAAGTAGTGATTCTACAGCATCTCACTACACTGATGGACAGTGACTGTAATGGGGTATGTGGTGGGGACTTGATGATGTGGGGAGTCTAGTAACCATAATGTTGCACATGTAATTGTAGATTAATGATACCAAAAAAAAGAAATCACACAAATGTATTTACAAGTGGCGCAAGAGCTAAGAAAGCAAGATAGAAGGTGTTGTGAGAGCACTAGGCCTAGTTTGAGGCATCAGAAAAGTAAGTCTTCACCTGTGGAACTGATGCTTTAATTCCATTCTGAAGGATGAATAGGACTTTGTAGGTGGAGGAAGTGGGTTGGTAGAACTTTCTATAGAGGCAGAGATTGCAGAACACACATATCAGTCTGAGCAGAGAAGGAATGAAGGACATCAACAACTGGGAAAAGGCCAACACAGTGGCAACATGGAGAGCCAGAATGAGCCCAAAGGAGAGTGAACAAGATGAGATTAGGGGGCACTTCATATGGAGTCTTACATAGGGAGAGGCCTTTGTAACTGTCAGGCGTAATAGCATGGGCTCTGTATCAGTTTTCTATGCCATAGAACAAATTGCCTCAGACTTCATGTCTTAAACAATATCCATTTATTAGTTCATAGGGGCAGCATGGCTCAATTTGGTTCTCTGCTCAGGGTCTCACTAGGCCAGAATCAAGGTGTCAACTGGGAGATTCTGTGGAAGAATTCTCCAGGTTCATCTAGTTTGTTGGCAGAGTCTACCTCCTTATGGTTTAGGTTTGAGGTCCCTGTTTCCTTGCTATCTATCAGCCAGGTGTCACTGTCAGCACCTCCAGGCCACTGCATTCCTTCACATGTGGGTCCCATCATCTTTAAAGCAATAATGGTGTACAGAGTTCTTCTTACACTTTGACTCTCTGTGACGTCTGGGGCCAACAGCCAGAAAAGACTGATGTCTTTAAAGGGCTTGTGTGATTAAAACAGTCCCATTCACATAATCTCTCTCTTTATATTAACTGATTAGAAACCTTAACTTTATCTGTAAAATACATTTTGCCATGAAGCATATCATAATCATGAGAATAACACCAGTGGGCAAAGTTCATAGGGGCTATCTAAAATTCTATCTACCATAGGCTCTAGAGAGAGACAGTGGCTTCAGATTCTGACACCACTATTAACCATCTCTGGAATTTGGGCATGAAAATCAGTACAAAAACATTGGCCTTGGATAACACATTAAACCAGATGGACTTAGGCATTTACAGAATATTCCATCTAACAGCAGAGTACATATTCTACTCAAGCATGTGTAGAACATCTTCTAGGATAGAGCATATTCTAGGGCACAAAACATGTCTTAATAATTTAGGAGGACTGAAATAATATCCAGCATCTTTTCTGTTCACATGATATTAAATTAGAAATCGAATGCATGAAGAAAACTGAAAAACCCAAAAATATGTTGACATTTAAAAATAGGCTACTGAACAACCATGGGTCAAAGGAAAAATCAAAAAATACCTTGAAGCCAATGAAAATGGGACTAACATGAAAATTTATGGGATGCAGCAAAAGCATTCCTAAGAGGGATGTTCACAGCAATAAATACCTACATTAAGAGAAAAGAAAGAACTCAAATAAGTAACCTAACTTTACACCTCAAGGAATTAGACAAAGTAGCAGAACAAACTAAGCCCAAAGTTAGTAGAAGGGAAGAGAAATAACAAAGGTCAGAGAAGAAATAAATGAAACAGAAACTAAAGAGACAATAGAAAAGATCAGTGAAACTAAGAGCTACATTTTTAAAAGACAAACAAAATAGACAAACCTCTAGTAGGCTTACCAAGAAAAAAAAAAAGAGAAAAGACTCAAAATTATAAATGAAAGAGAAGACATTACAACTGATACCATAAAAATATGAAGGATAAGAGGCTATTATTAACAATCAGATGCCAACAAATTGGACAACCTAGAAGAAATGGACAAATTCCTGGGAACATACAACCTACTAAAACTGAATCATGAAGAAAAAGAAAATCTGAACAGACCAATTACTAGTGAGGAGATTGAATCAGTAATCAAACACCTCCAGCCAACAAGATGGCTTCACTGGTGAATTCTGTCAAACATTTAAAGAAGAATTAATACCAATCCTTCTCAGACAGTTCTAAAATAATAGAAGAGGATGGAATATTTTCAAACACATTTTACAAAGGCAGGATTACCCTGATATCAAAACTGGACAGGAACACAATAAAAAAAGAAAATTACAGGCAACACCCTGATGAACATAGATATAAAAATCCTCCACAAAATATTAGCAAACCAAATTCAACAATACATTAAAAGGATTATACACCAGGATCAAATGGGATTTATTCCAGGGATGCAAGGAAGGTTTAATATTCACCAATTAATCAATGTGATATACCACATTAACAAAATGAAAGACAAGTATATAATCATCTCAACAAATGCAGAAAAAGAATTTGACAAAATTCAACATCCACTCATGATAAAAACTCCCATAGTGAGTATATAGAGAGAATGTACCTAAATATAATAAAGGCCATATATGACAAGCCCACAGGTAAGATCATATTCTATGGTGAAAAGTTGAAAGGATTTCCTCTAAGATCAGGAACAAGACAAGGATGTCCACCCTCGGCACTTTTATTTAGCAAAGTGCTGGAAGTTCTAGCCAGAGAAGTAGGCAAGAAAAAGATATAAAAGGCATCCAAATAAGAAAAGAAGTAGAACTGTCCCTATTTGCAGATGACATGATATTACACATAGAAAAAAACAGATAGACCTAATAAACAAATACAGTAAAGTTGCAAGATACAAAATCAACTTACAAAAATGAGCTGCATTTCTATACTAACAACAAACTATCAGAAAGGGAAATTAAGAAAACAATCCATTTAACATTGCATCAGAAAGAATAAAATACCAATAAATAAATTTAATCAAGGAGATAAAAGATCTTTACCTGAAAACTACAAGATATTTATAAAAGAAATTGAAGAAGACAAAAATAATGGAAAGATATTCTATGCTCATGGATTAGAAGAATTGATATTGTTAAAATGTCCATACTAATCAAAGTGATCTGAAAATTCACTTTATCAAAATTCTCATGGCATTTTTCTCAAAAATAGAACAAACAATTCTAAAATTTGTATGGAACCACAAGACACCCCAGAGGGCCAAAGCAATCTTGAGCAAGAACAAAACTGGAGGCATCACATTTTCTGATTTCAACCTATATTAAAAGGCCTAGTAATCAAAAAAGTATTGTATTGGTAGGAAAACACACACATACATCAATGGGACAGAATAGACAGCCCAGAAATAAACTCATTATATATAATGGAATATTATTCAGCCTAGAAATAAACTCATTATATAATGGAATATTATTCAGCCATAAAAAAGGAAATCCTGCTGTTTTTGACAACAGATAGGCCTTGAATGCATTATGCTAAGTGAATAAGCAGAGAAACACAAGTACTGTATGATCTCACTTCATGTGGAATTAAAAAAAAAACTGAATAGAAACAGAGAACAAACTGGTTACTGCCAGAGGTGGAAGGTTGGAGGAATGGTAAAGGTAGTCAAAGGTACAAACTTCCTATGTAAGATAAATAATTTCTGGGGATATAATGTATAGCATGATAACTATAGTGAATACAGTACTGCATATCTAGAAGTTGCTAAAAGAATAGATTAAAAAAATTTTTTATCACAACAAATTGTGTAACTAATTTTTATCCAAAACAGAAGGGAAGTAATTTTAATTAAACTTATTGTGGTAATCATTTTGCAATATACACATGTATCAAATCATTATGTTGTATACTTTGAACTAATACAATGATATATGTCAAGTATACCTCAATGAAACTGGACCGAAAGAAAACAATCAAAGACAATTCAATAGTTCCAGAGATTCTATATCCATCTAAAAGATACTCCAGAAAGAGTGGAATAAAATGGGGGGGGGAGAAATAATCTAAAACAATAGCAAATGATCATATCCTTGAATTGAGGAAAAGATGGAGAATTCCAAGTGCCAAAGCAGGCCTGGCTCCAACTTACCCAGTTGTTGGAAGACTAGACACTAACTGCTGGACTTCTATACACCAAGCATAAAGAGAAAACCAGGAGAGCTTCTTACCTAAAAACTTAAACTAGACACATTCAGAAGTGTAGTTCAAAAAAAATTTTTTTAATGCTTTTCATAAGTTAAAAACTGAAGGGAATTTTTATGAAATAAGATATTTTGTTTTGAAGCAGTATTTATCTTAAGTTTAGCAAGTTGATAGTATGAGAAATAGCTTGAGAAGTTTTGCTAAAGAATGGAACAACGAGAGAATGGAAGGGAAGGCATAGAGAAATCTGCCTCTAGTATAATTTGAGGACTGCTTCTAAGATCCTTTGGGAATCCTCCAGAAATATCTCTTCAGTGAGTGAAACTCACTAATAGCTATAAATTCCTTTATGTTAAACGCTAATTCCCAGTGTTTGTCTTCTGAAATATAAATATTGTACTATATTCCTAGCAAGATTAACCCATTAAAACCCTCACGCCTTAGTTAAATGAGTGTCCCCAAGCCCCACTAAGTATCACAATCATCATGGGAGCTTTAAAAAGATACACAAACTCACAGGACCCTCAACAGACACATGGAAGATGAGGCATCATGGTGAGGTAGAAAAACTCTAGATCCAGGGAGCCTCCATTAAAGTTACCCTTCTGCACTAATTGAGGTAACTCACCTAAGTTTCTTGAGCCTTACTTTGCTGTCCTACAAAAATAGAATAATAGTACCCACCTTACAGAAACTTGAAGGATTAAATGAGATAAGACATGTACAATGCCTGACTCTTAAGGGTAGTTCAGTTGATGATAATGAGCGGCCTACTAATTTTATTTGGGGCCAGGCTCCAAGTCTTTAAAAGCTATTATTTGTAATGTCTTCTAAATTAACAGTAACTTAAATACTCAGCCAGGATTCCCAAAATATATCATCAGTCCTCTTGCTAACCACTCCTTAAATAACATTAAGTGCTAATTCTTACCCTTCTAAAAAGAAAAGTTGTAGCTGCTTAAAGTGGTAAGTCTCTTTGTTCCAAAGTGTCTTGGTTACCGAAGGATTCAACCCCAGGCTCCTACTGCCTGCTTCTTTTGAAGTTCATCCAGAGAAAAACCACACCTAAGGAAGAGCGCTCTAATTCAGTCACACCCTAGGGATAAACCAGCTAAATCTCCAGTAAGGAACAGTGGGAAGGAGAAATTTAACAACTATTTAATGAGAACACATTAGACGAGAAGTAACAAAATACCACTTGTACCTTTATCTGGCAACATTCTCCCAACACCATCTTCCAAATCTGGCCATTGAGAATTTTTTATTCTTCTAGGTGTTATGACCAAATTTATGAGCCAAATGAAACACTCCAGAAGAATGATATTGATTATGAGTTGTCCAAAAAAAAAAACTTTAAGTTAGTATTATACTTCCTACATTAGTTCTTGGCTCTTCTGATTTCCATTTATCTTCATGGGAGCTCCATTGTGTTCTAGAATGCAAGTCTGATTTTTTAGTGCCCAAGTCTGATTTTTTAGTGCCCCAAAATTATTCTTTAAAAAAGCACCTATCTGTTAACAGAGTTTCTTCTATTAATTGACATGTTGTCTGTAAACTATTAGCAGGTTTTTAAGAGATCTTTTCCTCTGTACACAGATTTTTCTACATTACTGGAGGATGATAATTTTGGGTGACAGCTTATTTTCTTCTGAGAAGAATTTTTTAAAATATTCTAAAAACCATACACTTTATTAGAAAAATATTAAAAAGTGTGCTTATTTTTTATATTTTTTCCTCTTTAAGTTCCACAAATGCAACAGTGACTCAAAATTATGTACTTAAAAAAAAACTATTCTGGAAATGCTTTCCAAAAGTACGGCTTCTCAAACAGTATTAATTATGTAACCAAAAGATACTCTTCACAGAAGAGATGTTGCAGTTCAGCATACCAGCTGGGTCATCAGGTGGACAGACTAAGAAGAAGTATTCCTGATGAAGGGAATAGTATTTGCAAAGGGAACATGAAACTACTACATGTTTAGGGATGTACCAGGGGTAGAAAAGAAAATTGTGTGTGTATGTATGAGAGAGAGAGACAGCACGCACATGTTCACAAAAGAGAGTAAGCGAGCTATGGTAGGAGGTAGGTGTTTGCCACTGAAACATAGTAGAGTAAGAAGAGGATAGTAAAGCGTACACAGATAACATACATAAATACATGGAAGAAAAGGACCCTACACACCAAGGGCAGAGCCGTAGTCAAAGTTGCAGTGTTTTGGGTTTGTTTTTTGGTTTCAGGTTTTTTAAAAAATCTCTTCTGGTTCATCTTTATCAACATTTGGATATTACTATTTTGTTACTTTTTAGAATACTACATGAAGTATTACTGGTTGACACTTTCTGTTTTGTCCTTAATATTCTTGGTGCAGCCTTAACCTTCATAGGTATGTACAATATGTTCTGTGACCTGATATAAGCTGAAACCTGAAGTTTCAACTCAAATGCCATCAACTGACATCAGAGATCAAGTCCATGGTTTCAGTGATGCTTGATTTTCCCCCTATGGCTATGGCTAGTCATTTTTTCTGCAATATTTTTAGTTTTAATTTTTACTTTATATTATTTGATTTTTATTTCTTATTATGGTAAAATATACATAAAATTTACCATCTTTATCATTTTTAAGTGTATAGTTCGGTAGTGTTAAATATATTCACATGGTTGTGTAACCATCACCACCATCCATCTCCAGACCTCTTTATCTTACAAAACTGAAATTCTACTCATTAAAAAACTCCCCCTTACCCCTCCTGGTAATGGTAGACTCTGGCAAATACCATTCTGCTTTCGGTACCTATTAATTTGACTGCTTTAGGTACCTCATCTAAGTGGAATCATTTGGTATTTGTCTTTTCGTGACTGGCTTTTTTCACTTAGCATAATGTACTCAAGATTCATCCATACTGCAACATGTGTCAAAATATCCTTCTTTTTAAAGGCTGAATAATATTCCATTGTATGTTGTACCACATTTTATTTATCCACTCAATCGTTAGTGGATTTTTGGGTTACTTCTGCCTTTTGGCTATTGCAGATAACGCTGCTATGAACATTAGTGTGCAAATATTGAGTCCCTGTTTTCAATTGTTTTGGGTATATACCTAGAAGTATAATTGCTGGATCACATTGTAATTCTATTTTTAACTTTTTGAGGAACCACCATATAGAACTGGAATTCTATCATACCACTGTTGGAAATGTAAAATGGTGCACCCAATATGAAAATCAGTTTTGCAGTTTCCAAAACTGTTAACATATACTTATAGGATCCAGACATTCTGCTCACCCAAGACACATGGAAGTATATGTCACTATGAATGTTCAGAGTAACTTTATAACAGTGAAAAACTGGAAAAAACCCAGAAGTCCATCAACATCTGAATGTATGAACAAGTGGACAAATAAACTACGGTCTATTTATTGCATGGAATACTACTCAGCATTATAAAGGAATAAAATATCAATACACACTACATGGATAAATCACAAAGTAATTATGCTGAGTGAAAGAAACCAGATTTTAAAAGGAGTGCATTGACTCTGTTTATTAAAAATCTAATATGTGATGGTGAAGGGGACATGGAGAAGAAGGAGAGAGAGGGATCATAATGATGTCTGAGGAAACTTTTAGGGGTGATAGATATGTTTATTACCTTCATGTGATGATATCATGGGTATCTACATATGTCAAATCTTAACAAATTGTATATTTTAAGTATATACAGTTTATTGCATGTCAATTGTATGCCAATAAAGCTAAAATTTTGTAGTCACAGTAAACAATATAATCAAGCATTAAAATATAAATGTACATTGAGTTAAAACTTTTGATAAGTAGTATAAATATCAATGTCATTTAAAGTCTTCCTATTTATGAAAAATCGTAACATTAACAATCTCCTTTTATTGGAATTGGAATGGGTTCTAGAGCTGTGGAGCAGAAATGATAATAAGTGACTATCTTCTCAGGAGGAGAGCTAAAATAAATTACATAACCTGCCCAAGGTCAACAGCAAATTGATAGACATACATTTGAATTCAGGCCTAACCATGCTGGATAGCACTCATTGCCCCTCCAGACGGATTCCCTATCCCCTCTAGCTGGCCCTATGCCTTGGGAGGATAACTTCTCAGGACTGCATCACTGGTCTAGGTTTAGCACTGGCTTCTCATGTGTTTGGCCAGTGAGCAGCACCAGCAGGAGATGAGGAGAGAGGAGAGCGAGGTCAGTGTATTCATTCATACCACTTCCTTCCCTGGTGACTCCTTTGGAGTCACCCAAGGACTCACTGTGGCTTTGCATCTACTGTCACCCGAGGTCCTCTTCATACAATTACTTCCCTTCAGTTTCTAGCAGCTACTCCTTCCCCATACCTGTTCAGGCAAGAGGTGCTGACCCAGTCACATACAGCCTTGAGATTCTGCACTATTTCTGCTGGTTTCTTTACAACCTGCCAACACTTTTTAGTGAGCAGTCCCTATGTTAAACTTCCCTCAAATTACCCAAAATGAGCATACACCTGTTTGTCAGGATCCTGAACTGTACAATAATAACAAAAATCCCTCCTTTTCCACTCCAGTTTGATGAGGAAGCATCATTTTTGCCCAATAAGGATAGGCAAGCTCAGTTTTGGTGCCAGAATGTCTATATAGAAAGGAACAGAAAGTTTGTTGGAGAGAAAAGGGCTTAGAGAGGCTATTTTGAAACTGCATTTGCAGAGGAAGCATAGTGTTTTTCCTTGGGTTAGATGCTGATTTGATGGATACTTGTGGGGTCTTAGTGCCAATTTACACTCCTTGGTCCCATATCTGATTCTCAATAGTATAGGTAAGGCCTTAAATGTTTAAGAATAGCATGATAGCACTATTATGCCATTTACAAAGGAAATATACACTTACTTCTCATGACTAGCTTGCCAATGAACCTCACCTTTCCCTACTTATGTCACCTGAAGCAATGTGCCCTAAAGAAATTATGATATGTTATGTAATGACTGGTGATGATGAATAGTCCGTAAAGTCCCCTTGTTCTCCAGATAGGTACTAGATCAATGAGACACTTTATTCATGTATCATTTGGTTCTCCCAGAGGTCACCGGTGAACTTTCCCCTTTAATTCCATATTCCTTCCACTCATGGACTGCACCCCTAAGGCACAGGAAATGATCGAGAGTTTTTGATAGAATGCAGTTTTCATCAGCACATATAAGATCCTGACACAACTCAAAAAGGCCAGGGGATTTTACACCTAGTGCTTAGAACTTCATCAAAAAGTATTTGCTGGTGCCAAAACTATACACTGGCAATGAGCTTTCCTTCTCCCTCTGACCACCTCACACAATTCTGTGAGTAGAAATGTCTCATTCCTCTTCCTACTACTCATGGGTTCATACTCAGCAGACAAAATGCAGAAGAGCAGGCAATGAGGTTCTACAAACAGGCCTCCCCTTTATACTCTTTGCCCCACATGCCACCCTCAGGGAACTCATTCAAAGGGAACATGTATCTGGAAATGTAGGCTTACTCTTGTCTGTAAGATTTTACCCCCAGGGAAAGTGTAGTCACCAACAATAAACTGGCACCCATATATTTTCAGCTCTGCAAACGTTTCCAACTGTTCACTGTGTTTCCTACTACAAAGCTGAGCTGAAGTTACATGTAGGTTAGCTTGAGCTTTGGGAGAAGAGAGATCAAATACCTTTTGTTCACAATAGGCTAACTACTCTAAATAACCACATCCTAGATTAGCATGTGAGACACAGTCACCAGCCACAACTGTGCCTCTTAAACTGATGCCAGTAAGGGAAAGGAAACACACACACACACACCTCTCTATTGTGTCACAGCACAGCAGTAGTTGACTCTAGAAAAGATATTTGATTCATGTTGTCTTTTATTCATAGAGCACATTCTATATGCTTCTATGTATATGTGTGTGTCCCACTCAAATCCACTAGTCTCCATGACTATACCGATCTGGTCTGCAATGTTTGTGTTGTGTCTCTTTTTCAGTTTTGTAGAAATGACTCCATTGTTTCATTAGCTGGAAAATCTGGATCTGATCTTTGGAAGAAGGATTTGGAACATAATGACTGTGCCTTTTAACGAAAAGATTAACAATGGTTCGGAGCTGAATAGCCCTGTATTTGTTTAGAATGGGCCTTGCATTTTGCTGTTTTGAGGAGTAACATACAATACTGAGTCTTGTCCCAGATTTATATAGCATTCCAATCCCCATGCCCATGTTCTAAATAAAGGTGGTATGACTGTATGTTTGAAATAGAAATAACTCTAGTGTGCTATGGTTTTGTTTATAAAAACGAATGCTAGACGTTTTCTTGGATCTTTGCGAGAAATGACATCCTATACTGATGCCCTTTCTGTAATCACAACACTAACCACTTCCAGCCCCTGGTTTTGTGTTGCAGCATTTTGATGATGTTTAGTTTTACACTTATTAAAGAACCATGTCCTGCTTGATTATCCTTTTTCCTGCATTGCCGGCAGAGCACATGCCATCCTAGTCTATACAGGATTACACACACTTCCACTGATTTTGCTGGCTGAGCATCCATGATGCAGTTTGGTCAGGAATCCTCAGTCAGTCCTTTTCCTAATTTGGTACTACTGTCAGCCTGTCCCTGGCAACACCGTGACACCCCACTCACTCCCCTGGCTGCTCACCGGGGGAGGGGACGCGGGGCACTCAGGCTTGTTGCTGAGCAAATGGAGCATATTCACTTATCCTGCTGCTGCACAGACATGGAAAAGGCCAAAACAAACAGCGGCACAGCCTGCTGCACACTGATGAAACATCTGAGACGGTCTTCCAGCCTGTGACTCCTGCCCTGTGAGACCCAAATTTAGGAGGGTGGCTTTCCCCTCCCTTTCTCCTCTGTTCCCCTTCTACCCCCAAGCATGCCAGTTATCAATAGAGCACTTCAGAAGAAAGGAAGACATCAGAAGGGTGACATGTTACATCATGAGATTTTGAAAAACTGAGTTACCTTAGAGATCATCTAGTCCATTGGTTCTCACACTGTTCTGAAGAACCCCAGGGCCTCCCCAGTGCACTTAGGGCTCCTGTTCCTCCACCCCACTCCCCTTCAGAGAAGAAAGGAGGGAAAGGGGTGGGCGCCAGGGCTCCAGGTCCCCCAGTTCCTTCACTGGGGCAGACCGGCTTTCATCTGTTTTAAAATTAAAAGCCCTTATAAGACTTCCTTTATGAAAAGGATTGGGTACTAAAAAAAAAAAAAAAAGGCTGGGAAGGACTGGGTTTGGAGAAGGGAGTGGTCCCAAGATCTCAGGCAGCCCGATTAGCCCCCTGGAGCTGCAGCCCCAGAGTTTTCCCAGCACAGGCCCTCCAACACCCCCACTCCTCCGGAGCAATTAGATTAATCACATACCACATGGATCTGCCATTTCCCCTCCGGCGTTTTGAACTCTTACCTTACCAAGTTAAGGAGCTCAGGGAGGGGCTGTCCTCACCCCCGTGGGGAGCAGCAGGCTTCGGCGGCCAGTTTCCCACCTCTAGATACTTGGCCCTGGATTACAAGAAAAGATGTATTTAAAGGTAAGCAAGTTCGAAGTTGGGGTTAATAATGCCCAAGGGTCAGTGAGTGTGCTCTTGGGTCCCCGACCACTCCCCGCAACACCAACACTTGGCGGCGGCGACACCTCTTCAACTCCATCTTCTCTAAGGCAGAGTCTGAGGGAGAGGGTTTCCTGTCCCTCGTCCGGCTCGCTGGACCCTGCCGCGTCCCCTCTCCGGTCCCTGCCGGCTTCGTGGGCCAGGTTACGGGGTTACCTCCAGGGTTACCCCCAGGGCCGCCGCTTCCAGCTCGCCTTCCCGCCGCGCGCGGGGAGGAGAGCGCCGCCTCGGCCCCCTCAGACGTACGCACGGTGTGCTGCGGGGGCGCCTCCAGTCCCTCCCCAGGTGGAAACGCTACCTTGGGAAAGGACTGCGGCCATCCTTTGCCTCGGAAGCAGCCCAGGTTTCCCCACTTGGGCTCTAGAAGGTCTGTGCTCAGCGCAGAGCGCGGGCCCGGCGGGAGAGCGCTAGGAGCCGACTCCGCGCCGGGGGGCGGTGGGAGCGCGGGCTCGGGCCCGTGAGGGGAGCCCGGAAGCCCCGCGAGTCCCGCCAAGGCTCACCTGGGGGCCCCCTGCCGAGGGAACCAGGGGAAATCGTGCCCTGAAAGGGAACCTAGAACTTTTTTCTTTACTCTCTGCCTCAAATCTGAGGGAAGGAAAATAAAACAGAACCCGGGAGGGTCTGTCCGCAAAGCGAATCTTCAATTGCCGGCCGGCAGGCAGGCAAATCCTCCGCATGTCAAGCCCCTGGGGAGCAGTGTGAGCTCAGGTTGTAGAGGGAAGGCCGACCGGTGACGGCAGCCGAGCACAGGGTGTGCGGAAGGGGGCAGCCTTCGGATGCCCGGAGGAAACGTCCTGCTTCTCGCCGGCAAAGTTAAGGGCCGTTCTGAGGCAGTGAGAGCGGGGATGCACACTCTACCTGAATTATCTGGGTGAATGAGTTAAAAGCGAAGGTTGTGCCTTTGAGTATTTGTGGTGCCCGGTTCCTGATTAAAATTGTTTCCTTTCCCGTTTGAATAGTGCAGGGGATGATGCGAGCCAGGGTCCTATCCTCTCTGTCTTTCCACCTCTCACTTTGGAATTTTGCTCTCTCCCTTCTTGGGCCATAAATAACCTCTTTACCTTAATGCCCTGTGTTAGAGCTGCCAAACTGGAGTTTAAGAGGTTTACTGCTCCCCTTCCTTTCCATTTGGGGATCTTAAGAAGATTCTTCAGATGAAAACGTATTTTCTTTGTGCTTTCATTTGGACAAAGACAGAGTTCCAGCCTCTGTTAATGGCCCAACAAAGTGACTTGGAGATGATGGGTTTCCTGGCATCCGGGTGCACGGAGACTCAGAAATTTACCCTTTAATTCTTCCCCAATCAAGTGGTGGGGTCAGGTGCTGGGGCTGTAGAGCAGCTGTTTCAGTGGCTACCTGCCATTCATGGCTCCAAGGCATCCATTCCTTTGTTACCTGTCCTGCCACTATGAGTTATCAAAGAATCACACTTTTATCTAAAAGACATTAAATTGATTACAGCACTTTTATCTGGTCATTCGTTTTCAGAGCGTTTTGTGTAGTTTCCATTCAAAATGCTCTTTAGTCTGTCATGCTGTCAAATGGTGGGCATGGGTAAAGACATGTATTTGCATTTGTGTGTCAGTTCCTGACATTTGTATTATTTGTACATATGTATTTTGTTTATTCAGATAAATGTTTCATCAGATGTGGAGTACAGTTGGGAGACTCAGAAGGAACTGGTACAATTCAAAAGCAAATGAAATATTTCTCAATAAGACTTGGAATTCTGAATTCTGGTTAATTGTAAATATGATCAGGAGGAAGAAATAGCACATCAGGGAGCGTAAGTCTGTATTTATCTTTCAATGTTATCATTGTATTATACAGTTTACTGCATAAATAATTGAAATGACAGTAATAATTTAGGGATCATTCAGGTGTCTCATTGCTACTCTTCTGAACTGTGTAGAACCACAGTGATTCCCTATTTAATTAGCAAACAGTGGTAAATTAAAAATGAACGTTTTTTCAAATGGGTTAAACTTATTTTTAGTTCCTCCCACTTAAAAACACCCTTCATTATTTGTTCAATAAAATTATTCAACAGTCCTAAAAATAAATTGTTTTCATATTGTCTTTATAGTATTTGTTTTAAAAGTACAAATTTAGTATGATATTACTAGGAAGAAAAAACAAACCTTGAATTTTTAATATTAATTGAACCTGAATGGACATAGATTGCTGTGTTTATCTGAATGTTTGACCATATATTTAAAATGTAATTGAAAAATATAAAACCAGGAACATTAAGGTAATCATTTTCAAGGTGCAAGGGAGAATGATGGTCAATGCTGGATTAATATTTTCATACTCTATAAGAACTTTGCATTTCTTCAGGTCTATTATTCTTGGCGTAATAAATGAGTCATTATATGGAATAATCTCTGTGAGGGTATGCATAATAGCTCACTCATTTTGTATGCCCAGTGTCTGCAACAGAGCAGATGCTCAAGAAACATTTATTGAATGATTTCAGTGAAGACCAGTTAGCCTTAAATATTCCATTCTCTCCATCTTTGAGGGAAAATTGAAAGAGGAGAGAAAAGACTAGAAATAGATAAAATGTATTGAAACCCTACTTTGTACCAGGCACTTGATGTCTGTGATATCACTAAACATCCCCCCTAACCTATGACATGGGTATCTCTATTCCAGTTTTGCAGAAGGTGATGCTGATGTTCAGCAAAGGGAAAATGCTATACAAAGACATATAATAACTGATAATGCTGGAATTTGAACCCAGTTCTTATTCCAAAATGTGTTTTTTCCCACTCATTCACTCATAAATCCAACAAATAATTTTGAACACATGCTATGTGCCAGACACTGTTCTAGACACCAGAAACAATAGTGAATAAAAAAGATATTTTCTGATCTTGTATAGCTCTAGCAGAGTTAGAGACAAAGGGTAAACAAATTCACAGTGCAACATTGATACCAATGTACTTGAAAACTAAAGTTATTTGGGTATATCACTAAAATGGAATTAGGCTGTTCTTTAAAATTCAGAAAACAGGAGCTATAAAAGTAGTGTGGGTAGAACAGTGTGAACTAAGAGACAAATTGTAGTGGATAATTTCAGAGAGGTAGAGAGGGTCACATTGGGTGGGGCCTTATAGGCCACTTAAGTACATTGCTTCTCTTTAGGGTATGATGGGAAGCAGAGTAGTGATATGCCCTGGCTCACATTTTTTAAAATTTATTTTGGTATCATTAATCTACAATTACATGTGCAATATTATGGTTATTAAACTACCCACTTCATCAGGTCCCCCCCACCAACCCCATTACAGTCACTGTCCATCAGCGTAGTGAGATGCTATAGAATCACAGCCCTCCCTGTGCCCCCCCAACATTACATCTGCTAATCATAATGCCCCTTTTTCCCCCTTATCCCTCCCTTCCCACCCATCCTCCCCAGTCCCTTTCTCTTTGGTAACTATTAGTCCATTCTTGGGTTCTGTGAGTCTGCTGCTGTTTTTTTCTTTCAGTTTTTTCCTTTGCTCTTATGCTCCACATATGAGTGAAATTATTTGATCCTTGTCTTTTTCAGCTTGGCTTATTTCACTGAGCATAATACCCTCTTAGCTCCATCCATGTTGTTGCAAATGGTAGGATTTGTTTTCTTATGGCTGAATAATATTCCATTGTGTATATGTACCACATCTTCTTTATCCATTCATCTACTGATGGACACTTAGGTTGCTTCCATTTCTTGGCTATTGTAAATAGTGCTGCGATAAACATAGGGGTGCATCTGTCTTTTCAAATTGGGCTGCTGCATTCTTAGGGTAAATTCCTAGGAGTGGAATTCCTGGGTCAAATGGTATTTCTATTTTGAGTTTTTTGAGGAACCTCCATACTGCTTTCCACAATGGTTGAACTAATTTGCATTCCCACCAGCAGTGTAGGAGGGTTTCCTTTTCTCCACATCCTCGCCAACATTTGTTGTTGTTTGTGTTTTGGATGTTTGGCCATCCTCACTGGTGTGAGGTGATATCTCATTGTGGTTTTAATCTGCATTTCTCTGATGATTAGCGATGTGGAGCATCTTTTCATGTGCCTGTTGGCCATCTGAATTTCTTCTTTGGAGAAGTGTCTTTTCATGTCCTCTGCCCATTTCTTAATTGGATTATTTGCTTTTTGTTTGTTGAGGTACATGAGTTCTTTATATATTTTGGATGTCAACCCCTTATCGGATATGTCATTTATGAATATATTCTCCCATACTGTAGGATGTCTTTTTGTTCTACTGATGGTGTCCTTTGCTGTACAGAAGCTTTTCAGCTTGATATAGTCCCACTTGTTCATTTTTTGCTTTTGTTTCCCTTGCCCAGGGAGATATGTTCATAAAGAAGTCGCTCATGTTTATGTCCAAGAGATTTTTGCCTATGTTTTTTTCTAAGAGTTTTATGGTTTCATGACTTACATTCAGGTCTTTGATCCATTTTGAGTTTGCTTTTGTGTATGGTGTTAGACAGTCCAGTTTCATTCTCTTACATGTAGCTGTCCTGTTTTGCCAACACCAGCTGCTGAAGAGGTTGTCCTCTCCCCATTGTATATCTAAGTCTCCTTTATCATATATTAATGCCCTGGCTCACATTTAAATATGCTTAAGAAAGGGTCAAGGGAACAAGAAAGAAGATCAGTTGAAGGCCCTTCGCTAGTAATAATAATCCAGACAAGTGGTGGTAGCAGGGACCAAGGTGGTAGCAGGGGAAGTAGTAAGAGATGATTGGATTTGAGACAAAATTTGAGGATGGATGGATGAGAAGAGATGTGCTTTTAGAATTGCTGCAGTTATTCCCCGCCCTCCTGGATTGGTATCATTTATTTTTATAGTTTTCTCATCCGTAAAATTGTAATGATTTTTGAGAACCCACCTTCACCAGCATCCTTGGCATCCTGCCAAGGACAGAGTAAGTATTCAATAAATACTGCCTATTCCTAGCTTTGCTAGCTAATTGGATGGGGAAAATGGCAGCTCTGTAAGCACACACACACTGGAGCAGGTCCCAGAGGCAGCCCAGGTCCAGGACTGGCTCAGCAGCTGTTGGTCTGAGGGCTGGCAAGGACAGAGATGACAACCAGTGCACCTGCTGTGGGGGTGCAGGAGTGAGAGAAGAAAGGGAAGGAAAGAGAAAAGGGCAAGTGTGTGAAAGACATGGTTTCTAGGAAAGGCAAAGGGTCCCCCAAAGAACAGTGTAGTATCTTCTTGACCTCAAGTGCTGTGTAGACACAACTTATATATCCTGAAAGACCTGGGGAAACTACAACATATCTAATTTACTCTGGGGGGGAGACATTGTCAAACTGGCAAGTTTAAGATGACTTAATTCATGAGACGCAGGAAATGAAAGACTATAGAAAAAAATTAGAGGGGAATGATCCCTTTATAAACTTAACTTTGGTAATGGGACACTTCTGTGTGGATGATTGGCCCTGTCCTAACAATTACAGGAGTTTTTATTAAAGCTAGAGGATTGTTTTGATGAAATATTTGCTCTCTGTTCACTTTCTTATTATTCAGTAGTAAGATTATCTTCAACAATGATTGAAAACTTCTATTGACATGAGTTCTGACTTTCATTTTGTTTCTGTTTTTAGGGAATTTTTGTTGGTTGGATCTTAAAAATTAATATATGCTCATATGAGAAGATTTAAAAATTATACAAAAAATAATAGTAAAATATAAATGTCTCTTTCTCTATCCTCCAATTCCCCGTGTTTCTCCCTGCAGAGGTACTACTATCACTAGTTGCTTGTGTATCTTACCAAGAGCGTTCTATCTATACTCAAGCGTGCATATACATGCACATAAGTTTAAAGATTTTACCCAAATGGGAGGAAACAACTTGGTAAATCTACTCTATTCACTTAACAATATACAGGAGGTTGGAGCAACATAACTGGAATTAATAAAGGCCTCTTAAAACTAAGTCCAAAATATAAGTTAATAGTGAGAAAGGATTTTATTGGGACTTGATCTTTAAAAAAAAGGCCTAAAAATTATGAAAATATATTTCTCACTCTTAATAAATTTAGATTGTGACTGCAACATTGTGGTATTTATTAGAAGGGGAAAAGAAATCAAGGTTTACTTTGAGTGAGGGGTTGGATTCTTGCTGCCTCCAACTGTATGAGAGCTTAGTGTAATATCTTTCCACTCAGTTTTCACAGTATTATATTAAGAACAGTCATTTGCACAGAATTACATCTGGGCTTTTCAGTTTTTTCAAGTATCTCAGTTAAAAATCCTTTGACACTCAAAATATTTTCTTTTGAAGTATTATCTTGTCATTATTGTTACTGTTTTTGTCTCTAATTGTTGATTAGACTGAGACCATCAGATTGATATTTGGCACTGGTATGATTTGAGCTGTTCTCATCATTTGGCAGCAAAGATAGCAAGGTTGGATATTTGAGTAGCCAGTTATTTAGTGAATATTTTCATGTTATGATGGCTTTTACTTTACTTTGCAATCTTGTTACTACAGGATATGCAAGTAATGATTAAAGAAGATTCCCTCTAGTCTTGGACGTATAGAGTTAACAGTCTTTTTAATGGGCTACATACGTTTCCCACTTTCTGTCGTAGTTGTGTGCCATCATTTATTTAACCAATGCCTTATTGATGAGCAGGAAAGGTGTTTAATGCTGAAATAAGCATCTATACACACACACACACACACATACACATATATATATATATGTGTGTGTGTGTACATTGGCAAGAAAAAAAGATTTTTTTAAAGTGGAGTTGCCAAGTCAAAGGGAACTAGTATATTTTACATTTTGATAGATTTTACCAAATTGCCCTTTAAATGGCTTCACTTATTTATCCTCCCACCAAACAATGCATGGGCCTATGGATCACACCCTTGCCATCACTGAATATTATCACAACTTTCTAATTTTCACCAATCTAATGTTGAAAAAAAATCCTATTGTTTTTATTCCCGTTTTCTAATTGTAAATGATGTTAGACCTGCTTTATTTCATTCTTTTCTCTTTCACCATTTGTATTTATTTTTCTGCAAACTTCCTGTTCATGTTATCTGCTTTTATAATTGAGCTATTCATCTTTTTCATATTCATTTATGAGATCTTATGCATATTTTTAAAAATAGCCCTTTGCTGTATGGGATGCATATATTTTTCCTCAGTCTGTCATTTGTGTTTGACTTTGTTTTGGGTTTTGTTATCATATAAACATTAAATTTTTTATGTAAATTGTAGCAGCCTTCATTTATGGCTTCTGGATTTGGTGTGATGTTTAGTAAAATCTTCCATCTCCTGTGGAGTTACTTTTTAATTCCATGTGTTTTATTTTTCACTTTTTCTTTTTATTGAAGTATAGTTGACATACCATCTTATATCAATTTTGAGTATACAACACAGTTGGTTCAACAGTTACCCATATTATTATTTTTTTGTAATGAACTATTTTTATTAGAACCACAAAGTTAAACATTCTCCCTATGTGTACCTATTGTATCCTTTTTCTTAAATTAAAGTATATTGATATACAATCTTATATTGGTTTCATATCCAACAATGGTTCAATAGTTACCCATATTATTAAATCATCAACTCCACTAGTGCAGTTACTATCTGTCAACATAGAAAGGTGTTACAGAATCATTGGCTATATTCTCCACTCTGTACTACCAATCCTACGACCAACTTATATTATGATTGAGAATTTTTGTGCCCTTTTATCCCCCTCACCCTTTCCACTCACCCGTCCCCCACCCTCATGGTAATCACTAGTCAGTTCTCAGTATCTCTGAGTCTACTGCTCTTTTGTTCATTTTGTTTTGTTTTGTTTTTATATTCCACAAATAAGTGAAATTATATGGTATTTGTCTTTCTCCACCTGGCTTCACTTAGCATCCATGTTGTTGGAAATGGCAGGATTTATTCCTTTTTCTGGCTAAATAATATTCCATTGTGTATATGTACCATACCTTCTTTATCTATTCATCTATTGATGGAAACTTTGGTTGCTTCCATATCTTGACTATTGTAAATAATGTGTGCTAAACATAGGTGTGCATGTATCTTTTCAAATCAGGGATTTTGTTTTCTTTGGGTAAATTCCTGGAAGTGGGAATTACTGGGTTGTATGGTATTTCTATTTTTAGTTTTTTGAGGAAACTCCATACTGTTTTCCACAGTGGCTGCACCAATTTACATTCCCACCAACAGTGTGCAAGTGTTTTCTTTTCTCCACATCTTCACCAACACTTGTTATTTCTTGTCTTTTGGACAGTGGCTGTTCTAACTAATGTGAGGTAATATCTCATTGTGATTTTAATTTACATTTCCCTCATCATTAGAGATGTGGAGCATCTTTTCATGTTGGCCATCTGTATTTCTCTTTTGGAAAAATGTCTGTTCTGGTCTTCCACCCACTTTTCAGTTGGGTTATTTGCTATTTTAGTGTAGAAACATATGAGTTCTTTTCATAATTTGGATGTTAACCCCTTACCAGATGAGTTGTTTACAAATATATTCTCCCATACTGTAGGTTGCCTTTCTGTTGTGCTAATGGTGTCCTTTGCTATGTAGAAGCTTTTTAGTTTGATGCAGTCCCACTTGTTCATTTTGTATTTTGTTTCCATTGCCCAAGAAGATGTGTCTAGGAAGAAATTGTTCATGCTTATGTTCAAGAGATTTTTGCCTATGTTTTCTTCTAAGAGTTTTATGGTTTCATTTCTTACATTTAGGTCTTTGATCCATTTCAAGTTTATTTGCATATATGGAATTATACAGTTATCTGGTTTCATTCTCCTACATGTAACTTTCCAGTTTTCCCTACACCAGTTATTGAAGAGACTGTCTTTTCCCTATCATATATTCATGGCTCCTTTATCATATATTAATTGACCATATATGTGTGGGTTTATATCTGGGCTCTCCATTCTCTTCCATCAATCTATGGGTCTGTTTTGTGCCAATACCATACTGTTTTGATTACTGCAGATTTGTAGTTTAGCTTGAAGTCAGGAAGCATACTACCCCCTGCTTTGCTCTTTCTCAGGATTGCTTTGGCTATTTGGGGTCTTTTGTGGTTGTCCACTGTGTTTTTCATGTAGAACTTTTACATTTCATTTTTTTAAGCACATTAAATATGCTTAGAATAAGATATCTTAAAAAATAGCTTTTCATATCATATCAGGTTTGGTCATAACCTTAAAAATAGGGTGGGTCAGCACTATATCCCCTATCTTAAAAGATAAGATAATAAATGACTTAAACAACATTGGTTAACTTTTTCCTGCTAACATGGAGAACATATGTGCCCACTAAACTTGTCTGATTACAAATTATGACTGAAGAAATGAGGCAAAGGATTTTGTATATACAAGTTACCAGATGTTTTATAATGATTCTGTTAATATGAGCCTCAGGATTAGCCTAGAACCAGTGTTACAGGTCAAGTCTGAACCTCAGTGACCAAGCTATATGGGAAAGTTTGTGCAGGGCCTGCTGGCACAATACATAAATATTCAGATTTATTACTCTCTGTCTCCAGCACCAAATTTGCCCACAGATTTATGAAAGGGAAAACATGAAATTGAGATTTGTAAATATTTGAAGTTTACTTCTGAGATCTAAAAAGGCTGTAAGAAGGCTAGTAATAAATTCAAAATAGAGGTTGGGGAATGCAGTAAGTTTGCAATTATAGGAATATAACTTAAGGAAGGAATCACAAACAATAAAATTTAATAATTTCACCCTTGGTTCATAAAACACTGAGCTCCAACTGACATAAATTATTAGCCTGAGGAACAGAGATAAGTGAATATGGATTGTCATAAAGGAAATCGTGGGTAGATTTGGCAGCAAGAGTTAGAATCTCAAATTTTTCTGACAGGCTGATTCTCCTTGCAAGTCAGTAAAGGCCACAAGTCTTTAAAAAGTTTTACCAGTATGCATAATATTAAGTGTACTTTACCGTATTTATAACTAACAACATCTTGGAAGCCCCTAAAAGTAGGCATTTCAGCAGTTTGGTTAGTTTCCCATTTTTTTATTAATCAAGAGCCTAGTTCCTTCAGGAATCAATTTTATGTAGCTTGTAGGATTGTGAGCCTATATCAATTTGGAGGGCTAATGTATAAGAAAAGCAGTTAGGCCAACAATGGGAATCTGGGCCTCAGAATCAGACAAACCTAATTTTCGAGTTCTACTTTGTTAAGTTAGCAGCTGTATAACTTTGGCAAATAATTTAATTTCCCCTTGCCATCTTTAAAACGAGGTTATTAATAACTTCTAATGTCAGACTCCATTGCATGCCTACTAAATACCAACCCCCAGGACTGTCTTCATTGACATGCCAGCACCACTCCTAGCTGGTACTATTCTTTATGATTTTTGAAAATGCAACCCCATAGGCAGATGAACTGCAAAGTGGTAACCCTTCCTCTAGACTACACAGCTGGGTCACACAGCTTCACATGTGGGCTGTGCAAAGTATAGACTAAATGCCAGCCTCTGCTGGGAACCTCTGTACAGGGAGACCCTGAATGGAACCTGGGTTTTGTTTGGTTCCTGCACACAGACTCCTTGACTGCAAGGAAGTTAGGCCCAGTGCCTGGCAACTGGGGAGCTTCCTTTATAAGGAAAAGGCCCAGAAAGAAAAAAGTTTTGTCTTGGTTCCCACTTTTAAACACAATTATGTGATAGCACAATGCTCTAGGCTCTTTTGGTCCTTATAAATCATGAATGGAAGGCCAAGAGACTTGATCTAGAGCCCTAGTACCAGTGAGTTACCAAAATGATGCTAGAACTCTCCTACTTCTGGAGTTCCATATGAGAAAAATCCTGTTTGTTTAAGCCACTATTGGTTTTTGTGCTGCTTAAAACTGAAAGGTTTCCTAATGGATAAAGGATCATGAGGGCTGTTGTAAGGATTAAATGAGATGGTATATTTCACCCTCTTAGGAATACAGAAAGGACAGTAATTGATGACTGCCATGACAGTTGTGGCCATGATGGTAATAATCATGATCATATTCACAGCATAACAGGAAGAGCTTGCCAGTGAGATAAAACCACCTCAGTTTGAATTTCTAGCTTTGTGTCTTGGACAAATTACATATCCGAATGCTTGATTTGCACATCTATCAAAAAGATTTTATAGTAATACTTGTCTCACAGGTAGTTGTGAGGATCCAAAGGATAGGTATATGGAAAGTTTTTTATGAACTGTGAAGTTCGATACAGGGATTAGTTGTTATTGTTTAGTATCTTAGCCATCAGTTCCAAACAAAGGATAAAAATTGCCCTCAAATTAGAAATAAAAGCAATAATAAATAACTGAATCTAATTTTAGCCAAGGGTATTGAGTAATAAGAATTAGCCATAAGCAGATCTCATCTTCATACCTAGGAATCTGAAAAAGACAATAAAATCACCTTATCTGGAGTGGGGAGGATGAGTTATTGTTTTTTCTCTACAGCTTCAGTGAACTATTAAAACTTTATAATGAGAAAGGATGAAAAATTGTAAATTGGAAAGTGACACAGCATAGAATAGATTATAGAAATGAAGGTTAAGTGTTTTGGGGGGAGTAAGCAAAGGTTTCACGGGATCCTCAGCAAAGAAATTGGCCTTAGAAAGGATCCAAGAAAGGTAATAACGCATAGTTATCATTTCCCCTTTAGTATTCTCTGGCTCTAGCTTTGGTAGGCACTTCCAGTAGAGACAACTGGGTTATGTGTGCCACACCAAACAAAACTGGAGCTTGCTTAGGATCCATTCAATAGATAAGGGTCTGCCTATTCTCCACAGTGTCCTTAAATACAAACATCAAAATACAATCAAGATGCATAATAATTAGCGTTTTTGTGTCTGGTACTTCACCTCATAAACCTCTACATTAAGGTGTTAATAAAACTATTAGCTAAGAATTATTAAGAAAAGTCTCCATGCTTGATTTGGTATGAGCTTTTGCTTTGTCATCCTGGTTCCAAGTAATTCAGTAATTCTGTCTCAAAATGCTCCAGATCCCACATGGATTTGGTTATTTCCTTGTAACACAGTAGAGCCATGAATCACTGAGAATTCTCTGACTAACTAACATTACTAAAAGTTCATATTTTTAGAAATAAACTTCATCAGATGAGAATACTTGATTTTATTTCTGTTCTGATTTGCAAAGTTGGGGATTTATGTAAACCCAGGAGGTAGACTTTTCCTGTAATGCATATTCTGCAAAACCAAGCACCTAATATGGCCTGAAAACCCAACAAATCTCAACTGGGTGGGGGTTTGTTGATGATTTCTGCTTTTTGTAGGAAGGAAACAACCACTGGGTGAATTCTAATATCAGATCATCTTTGTCCTTTAATAAAAAAACAATTATCTATGGCTAATTTCTGAGCTACATTTCTATCCCCACTAGGGATTGGCTTTTTAATTATTTCATGCCTATTTCAATGTAGGCAATGCAAACAAAAAGATTCAAGTGCTGTTCCTGGTGCTCTTAATGAGTTAAACATTTAATTCTAAAGAGACTGTCCCCTTGCTCATCTAGCTCTGTTAATACTAGTCTGTTAATGTACATGCTAAGCTGCTGAGCTAACAATACCCTCATGTACAATGACTGAAACCAGAGAGATGCATGTTTCTCTCTCAAGTAATAGTCCAGGGGTAGATGGGCAGCCCTGTGCTGGTAGGTAGCTCTGACATACTCAGCTTGTGACTTCCACTTATGGGTCCAAAGTGGTTACCGTGGTTCTTTCCATCTCAAAGCCAGAGAGGAAACTTAGCCCTTTTAGAGGCAAGATTTGGAAGTGGCTCCCACCACTCTTCCAGTCACACCATTGGCCAGAATCCAGTCTCACCTAACTGGAAGGGAGGTAGGTAACTGTGGAGCTGAGAATTCACCAATGTGGCCAGCTTAGATTCCACTATGGAAAAGGGAGAGAATGGATGTTGAGGAATAAGTCTGCTACACCAGGTATACTAGAATGAAGTTTCTCAAACTTTCATGTGCATATAAATTACTTGGGGATCTTGCTGAAATGGGTTCTGATTCAGTAAGTCTAGGGTGGAACCTGAGATACTGCATTTTCTAACAAGCTTCCAATGCTTGATGCCAATGCTTCTGCTCTTTGGATCACACTGAGCAGCCAAGAAGACTCTTGATTGGTAAAGAAACAAAGATTTATTTAAACTACCTTAAAAAAATGATTTACTGTCAGGAAGGTTGTGAAGAACCAAGGCAACTCTAGGTATCTCAACTCTCTTTTGACCACAGAGTACTTATCTCTGTGTGAATGCACCACTTTTCTCTCTTACCAAGCTAAGAGTGCCATTTCTTGTGTCACCTGGCAACCTGTAAATGAAATAAACTTTGCTTTAATCAGTTGCCACATCAACATGAATGCCCTGACTTGGTTTCCCTGTGCAAAGAACAGTAGGCATGGCAGCTTATGCTTCAGGAGAAGCAAATAGAAAACCATGTAGTGTTTCTTTATTTGGATGATATAGTAAAACATAGGAACTTAATGTGTTGTGAATGGGAAACAGAAATATCAAGGCAATACAGATATAATTATTATAATTAGTAAATTCATTGTTTTCTACTTACAGAAATAATAAATGCACATTCTTTCCTTCACACTGAAAAACGCAAGTTAAAAAACCCATAATTTTAATATCAGTTAATTCATATTTTTCCAAATTAACTTTAAAATGTAGGCAAAATATGGAGTATCAAGTTATAGAAAGAACTAAAGAGCAATATTTTAAATAGAAAAGTTATACTGTTCATACTTCTAATAACTAATCATGCTTTACTTTTTTTTATTAAAGTATCATTGATATACAATCTTATATTGGTTTCAAATGTACAACACAGTGGTTCAACTGTTATCCATATTATTAAATCCTCACCCCGTCTAGTGTGGTTACTATCTATCAACATAGTAAGATGTTACAGAATCATCGACCATATTCTGACATATGCTGTACTACTGTCCTCATGACCAATTTATATTGTGATTGCAAATTATTGTGCCCCTTTATCTCCCTCACCCTCCCCCAACTCTTACCCCTTGGTAACCACTAGTTACTTCTCAGTGTCTATGAGTCTACTGCTCTTTTGTGCCTTCTGTTTTGCTTTGTTTTATATTCCACAAATAAGTGAAATCATATGGTATGTGTCTTTCTCCTCCTGGCTTATTTCACTGAGCATAATACCCTCTAGATCTATCCATGTTGTTCCAAATGGCAGGATTTCTTTTCTTTTTATGGCTGAATAATATTCCATTGTGTATATGTACCACATCTTCTTTATCATACAACTGTTGATGGACATTTAGGTTACCATGTGTCTTGCCAATGGGTTTCAGCCCTGGGCAAGTTCACTATGGATTCAATGTGACCAAAGAAATTGACAGTACAACGTTCTTGGGGTGAAAGGGTTATACCCAACATTATTTCCAGGGTGGCAGGTCAGTCACTAAAATCCTGTTCACTCAGAGTAAGTCTGCATGCAGCAAGCTGGTCTCTGCCTCTGGACCCCTCTGTCCACACAGCCATCCTCTGGGCCTCTCTGCCTGCACAGCTGTCCCACACAGTCATCCTGCACAGCCGTCCTCCGGGCCTCTGTCCTTGGCACTGCCACCACTCTAGCCTCTGTTCTGCTCTCCTGCAGCCTTGCAGCCGTGCCACCATGTCATGCCCAGAACACTGGGCGGAGCTCTTTATATAGAGTCAACAGCCATGTATTGCCCACAGGTGTGCAGTGAGCTAGTCAACCAGGGCCAGGTGAGAATCCCGGCCACAGGAGCTCTCATTTTATCCACACCATGCTTTACTCTTTAATTTCATTGTATTCTTCATGTTTAATGACACATTAAGATGACTTTTATATTTAACTACAACCCACATTAATTAGCAGATCTGATACTTGTCTGATTCTCATAGGGTCCAGAGTGTACTCACCTTGGCTTTTGGAAAGCTCCTCTCTCTATAGAATGGCTCCTTACTGTTTTTTGGTTCTGTCTTTCCTGTACCCTGTAAGAAGGAAGTACACACTAGCACAATTAGATACAGCTGTTTTTAATTAACCCCTTCAGCTGTTCCCCAGGTGAATGACTCAATATAACTTGGCACACTGATGGTTTCCAAGGAGTCATACATACTTACATTACACCAATATGTTTAATAAAGTTAACCTACTTACACCAGCAGAGCATGATGAAACCGATGACTCCATCCTACTCATAAAATACAATTCAGGTGACTAACCAGATTGGAATGTTAATTCTCAGTGAGCTGAGGCCTCACAATGGGAATTTAGGGTTCTAATGCGTCCTTTTCTACTTTGGGTGAAAGTCAGGTAAGGCCTGAGCAAGACCTGAATGGGTCCCTCAAGACATGGGGATATGGGGAAAGGGCACCTCTTACACTTGGCTGGGTATCATGACACTGAAGGCATGAAGTGTCAGGTAAGGGAAGGATGGCTGGATCCAAGGCATCAGTCGGAGGACCAGGCTGAACACAGAAGTCAAGGTGTGAAAGCAGAGCAGGAGCTCAGGAAGGCAGGAAGCTGAAGACTGTGAAGTAGTGAAATGAACCAGAAGAAGCTGTATGAAAATCTAGGAATAAAGATGGCATTTGCCCACCCAACCCACAACCCCAGGGGACTTTTTAAGTATTTCTTTTGCCATCTTGAAAGAATATTCATGGAGGACTGTTGGAAAGGGCATAGGAATATAGGTGGGATCAAAATGAGTCTCTTCTTTGAAGAAAAAAGGCCAAGCCAACACCAGGTAAGCCCTGGGAATTACTATTTTGCATGAATGGTTCTATTTCCTTTAACTTGCCTGGTCTGGGTCTGGGAATTGTTATTTATTTATTCTTTAGGCAAACATTACTGAGTAGAAGTGAAGTAATACAAATGTGAATTAGACATACTTCTTGCCATCAAAGACCTTATATTCCTGTTGGCTTGCAAGAAGTCTCTAAATATAATACAAGGCAAAACGTACATCTCAAACTCTGAAGAGGATGGCTGAGATCCAAAGATGAGTAAGGCAGGATATCTGCCCTCAAGGAGTTATGATATCATAAAAGGAGAAAGACATGAACAAAAAAGGGAAGTTATGAAACAACATATGTTCTGTGTAAGCAATCTATACAAAGCCTAAGAAGCAGAGAGGAGAGTGGTCAGTTCTTTCAGGATGGATGGCTGTGAGTGGTAAGGTGGTCAGGAAATGCTTCAAAGGGAAGTTAACATGTTAACTGTACTAAAGGATGAATAGGGGAATGTCAGGCTGACAGGAATAAGAAAAGCCTTCAAGACAAAGATAGTAAAAGCACAGCACCATGAAATACTATAGCAATTTGATGGCAACTGTTTTTAGCTCTATTAGGCTTTAGGGTGAGGCCCTGGGGATGAATGAAGCTGTAGGTAGGGCAGGAGAGGTAGGTAAGGACTCAAGTGTAGGAATAATAGTTTACTAGGAATCTTGGGCAAACCAACATGCATCAATCCACACAGCCAACTTGATTTTTCACCAGGTCTCTGAGAAAAAAAAATTATATTAAGTACTTATTTTATGCAAGGCCATAGTATGGATGAGGCAGTAAAAATGTGAATAAGATCATTTAAATTCTCACTGAATTTACCTTCTTATGTGAAACAATAATGCAGACACCAAACTAGAAAGCAGTGTGGAACCTAAGTATAATTTAAGGAAAGTAAGAACAAGGTGCCCTGGTACCTTAAAAGAAGAACAATTCATTCTTTTTTCCCAGCTTTATTGACATATCACTGACAAATTGTGTAAGTTTGAGGTGTACAATGTTATATTATTTGATATACATATGTACTGCAAAATGATTATCACAATAAGGTTAGTTACACATCCATCTCTTCACATAGTCACCTTTTTTATGGTGAGAACTTTTAAGAAATGTTGTGGTTAGCAAATTTCATGTATACAATACAGTATTGTTAATTATAGTCACTATGCTATACATTAGATCCCCAGGACTTATTCATCTTATAACTGGAAATACATACCCTTTGGCCATCTTCACCCACTTCCTCCTTAACCACCCCCACCCCTGGCAACTACCAATCTACTCTGTTTCTATGAATTATGCTTTTTTAGATTCTACATATGAGATCATATACTACTTGTCTTTCTCTTTCTTGCTTTATTTTACTTAGCATAACACCCTTGAGGTTCATCCATGTTGTTGAAAATAGCAGGATTTCCTTATTTTTTATGGCTGAATAATGTTCCATCATATATATAGTATATTGTTTACATATGACCTATATATTTTATATATGTATACACACACAATTTCTTTATCCATTCATCCACTGAAAAACACTTAGATTGTTTTCATGTCTTGGCTATTATAAATAATGATGCAATGAACATGGAAGTACAGATATCTCTTTGAGATAGTACTCTCATTTCCTTTGGATATACACCCAGAAGTGGAATTGTTGGATCATATGGTAGTTTGTTTTTGTCTGCTTGTTTGTTCACTTTTTAAGGTACCTCTATACTGTTTTCCTAAAGGCTATACCAAATTACATTCTCACCATCCTGTAGAAGGATTCTCTTTTCTCCACATCTTGCCAACACTTATCTCTTATCTTTTTGATAACAGCCATTCTAACAGGTGTGTGATGATATCTCATTGCAGTTTTGATTTGCATTTCCCTGATGACTAGTAATGTTGTGCATCTTTTCATGTACCTTTTGGCCATTTGTATGTCTGTTTGGCAAAATGTTTAGTTAGGTCCTTTGCCCATTTCTTTAATGGGATTATTTGTTTTTTGCTTTTGAGTTGTAGGAGTTCTGTGTATATTTTGGATATTAACCCCGTAAGGTTTGAAAATATTTACTCCCATTCTATAGGTTTCCTTTTCATTTTGTTGATCATTTCTTTTGCTATGCAGAAGCTTTTTAGTTTGTTGAAGCCCCATTTTTTTTTTGTTTTGCTCTTGTTCCTTTTGCTTTTAGTTTCATATCTAAAAAGTCATTGCCAAGACCAATGTTAAGGAGCTTTTCTTCTGTTTTCTTTTAGGAGTTTTATGATTTCAGGTCTTACATTTAAGTGTTTAATCCATTCTGGGTTAATTTTTGTTAAGTGATGTAGCATAGGAATGCATGTGACTCTCCAGTTTTCCAACACCGTTTATTGAAGAGACTCTCTTTTCCCCACTGAGTATTCTTGGCTTCCTTGTCAAATATTAGTTGACTGTATAATTAATTCTTACTGCTAAGACATGGAGGAGGCTTCATGAAGGAGACAAGACTTAAAGCTGATCATTGAAGCATTAGGAAAGATGAGATGAAGAAAAAAGAAGTCTGTATAGTGGGAAGAAGAGTAGGAGAGACCAAGAAACACAGAAGTGTTTCTCATGATGGAGAGTGGGAAGCACTTCAGTGTAGCCCTGGGGCACATTGCACACAGCAGTAGGGGTGGAAGATATAACCAGAGAAACAAGTGGTGGTGATACTTAATGACAAGTAAGTTTAGGGTTTATTCAGTGAGTAATGGGACCCACCAATGGTTCTGAGGATGGGCATTGTTGTAGATTTGTGTGCCTGAATCCTACAACCTACTTTTCTTATTTTACAGTTCTAACTGAAGAAAACACACACCAAATAAACTAATATTACTTTCAAATAGCTGCTAACAAAGATTCAACATCATCCTTACCCTCATTTTGGGGTCTCTGCCCATCCATTTACTGGAAAACCCATTTTTAAGCTTCAAAGCTTATGTGAGACTTTCAGTTCCTATCCACTGAATCCATGATGGGCAGATCCACAGAGCAGACCCAGATGACTTACCCACTTAGATACATGTGGAGATGTAGGAACAGGAAAGAGGCAGACAATGTGAGTGGACTGACAAATGAAGCCAGGGAAACCCAGGAGATGACCCACAGCTCAAAGGTCCAGGAAATGAAAGAGAAAGAGTGGGGTTCAGGCATGGTCACTTGGCCCATAAATAAAATATGCCCCCCAAAAGTGTCCTCTGACTCCTCAGACCAATCACTCCTCCTTCACTGAGGAAGAGCCAGGAAACAGCGTTCTTATAGGATTAGTTACATCCCCTTTCTCCAGGCTGAGGCACAATAGAGAGCAGATGCTGAAATTTCCCCTCCTTTTACAGTACTGACTGAAATATAAAAATGCATCCAAGAAGGAATGATTAATTGGAGGGAACAGATCCGTGAGATGAGTCCATGGTAGAGTTGATAGGATTTGACAACTGATTGTAGAGACAAAGTGCAGGAAACAGATTAAGGTACTATCCTGGATAACCAAAATGATGGATATGCCTTGGATAAAGAACTGTGGAGAAGAGGTCGCCTTCCAGTGGGATTTCCTCTGAGAAATAAAGAAATTAAAATGAGTTAATCATGAGAATAAAGTGACTTTAAGAAATTGTATTAGGAATATTTTTATGCAAGCAAAGGAAACTCAACTTGAGCTAGAATACACGGTCATTTATAGGCTTACACAACGGAATTTAAAGGAATCAATTGAATTTCAGCCATAGCTGCTCCAGGGTTCAAGTGATATACTGAGGAATTATTTATTTCTTTCCATTTCTTAGCTCTGCTTCCCTCTCTGTTGGTTTCATTCCCTAGCCAGTTTCCCACATAGCAGCAGGGATGGCTAAGGGAAGCTCTAGACTTACGACTGGTATCCCAGTGTTAAGAGAGTATATCTTTTTCCTGAGAGTTCCAGCAAAAAGACCTGGGGGTAGTCTATTTTCCTTCCTTGGTACACATGGCCATCCCTAAACCAATCATTCTGTCCAAAAGGGTTTGGGTGCTCTGACTGGCTAGACCTGGTCATGTGCATAGAGCTGCCAAAAGCATATTGAGTGGCAAGATGAATTTTGGACATTTTTACTTGCTGTCATTCAACTTCTTTGGGGGATTAGAACACAGCAGAGTCTGAAGATTTTAGGCCTAGGTGGTGGGTTAGGAGCAGCTATCGGCTTGGGAAAGCAGCATGAAGGCCTTGGGCACTGGAGGAGAAGGTTTATGCAGCAGAGGGTAACAGAAAGGGGCTAGTCCCAAAGACAACCTCACTGACTTTATATTTTATTGAGAGCTTCCTACCTTTGTCTTTCTAAAAGAAGACCCTCTGTATGAATAGCTATGTGCAGTATGGATAACAAATATGCAGAAAATAAAGTTAATCCACCAAAGGGTTTTTTTCAAAGCTCATCTCTTCATTTTAACCCATTTCTCAGCCAGGTCCCAATGATAAAGTAAGTCCCAGAGGCTGCATACACCCAGTTATACAGGCTCATTCTTCAGTAGGGTCACCTCAAGCTTCAAATAAAGAACATAAAACTTTTCAAATATACATGGTGATGCAAAGCAAAAGTCAAGATCTGCTATGAAAATGAAGTACAGCATATATATTGAGCCAAGAATGCTTTGTCAGCAGTCAGAGAACGAGAAGAATGGAGGGGGTCTTAATCCAACTGTCTTATGTTTGTAGACAAACATTACATAATTTGACAAAGGCCACACAGTCCTGTAGTGGCAGAGCTGGTACTAAATTCTTATCTCCTGCCTCCTAGCCCTAATCATGCTTCATCATATCACCCATGTCAGTCCTATACTTCTTCTGGGAGAAATTTTCTAACCAGAAGGTTATTCTGATAGGGTCCTATCTTTGTTAAAGTATCTTCCACCTAGTGGAGATTAGGTGTGGTTAAACTAGGGTTAATCCTGAATACCTATGATCACTTCTAGGAACATTTGAAAAAAATCAATCCAAATTCGTTTAGCCAATTAAATCAAACCTGTGCTTGATTTTGCTGTTGTTTGCTATTTCATGGAATTTCTTTCATTCATCCCAGACTCCCAGAACTCAACCCATTTTTGCATATGATCCCATAGGTCAGAAACCACTAAGATTGAACATCAGTAGATGGAGAAAACAGTCACTGCCATTGAAAATCAGGAGCCCCTGTCTAAAGAACTCAATGTCTAAATAGAAAACTGTCACAATAATGAAAAAGAGACAGGGAGAAATCCCACTAGGGGATGCAGGTCAAATAAAGCAGAGGAGCTTTTTCCTCAGGCCTATTAAAATAGACAATTAAAAACAATACAGTTGTCCCTGCAGGGAAACAACTGAGCTTCTCCTCACTTGCATATGCAGAGAACAGCACACTTATGTGGCACCTTTTAGACAGGCTCTTGCAGCAGGTTACCAGCATCATTAAATATGTCACTCTAAGTCAGAGTAACTCATGGATTTGGTTCCCATGTAGTATGGAAAAGCCTGGAAAAGTCTCTCTGGCAAGAAAGTGTCACATTTAAAAATGAGTTAAACTGAAGTGCCCAAACCATTCAGTTTTTCAGTCCTCATACACTCAAGAGAATTCCTAGGAGGAGAGTCATTTAACAACTCTTACAGTGAAGTAAGCATCAAAGATATCGCCAGCCAATTGGCTACCCCTGAGCTTTCAGTTAGTGCTTGCAGTCATAAACATTATCCACCCCCTCTATACTAGTCATTCATTCAGCATAGTCAATCATTCACACAACAAATATTTCTTGGATATCTACTATGTGCTTGACTCTGTTCTAGGTCTGGGATACAATAAGGCACAATACATAGAGAAACTGTGCCCTTCCTGGGCTTATATTCTAGTGGGAAATGTCTGAGCTACCCAAGTCCTCTCTTGCCAGGACTGCCTTTAGACTTGAGCAAGGGGAGTCCCTATGCTGGTTCCACATATCCCAAAGTCACACACACAAATATATTCAAGAACCCAGGGATCTTTTGTTACTGGTGATCTGGCTCTCATTACTGACTACCTAGCTTCAAACTACACATATCTGCCACTCTCCAACTCTTGGGATTAACACCCTCAGGCCCAGAAATATGCCTTTCCATATCTCTTTCTTTTGTCTTTATGAAACAAAGGGGGACCGTCTCCATATACCATGAGAATTTGAGGATTGTGCCATTGTTAACTACAGAGATGGACTCTGCCTCAGGGCACGGAAGGACTTGAGAGGTGAAAAAGCTTAAGAGAAAAGGGCAAGTAATTGAATCGTCAAACCCTTCTGAAATAGCATTAATTTAATAGATTGTGGCATAAGGAAGTGTCCTTTCCCAGTAGTGCCAAGTATCTAAACACTGGCTTCCCTTTGAATTGAATTTCATTGGTACTAGAGATTTCTAGAGATAACCATAAATGTGGTATACAATATTTGCAGCATTTGCATATGGTGATAAAATAACATTTTATAAAAGTAAATCATTTCTATTACTCTTATATTTGTATATTAATAGGTCTAGACATTACATGTGTAAAGTGTGATAGGGACTATATCACACTGAAATGGACATTGAAAACTATGGAAGCTAAAATTCCAAATAGTTTATTTTTATAAAAATTTTAATAAATTTAAATGTTTAAATTTTATCTGTAAAATACATTTGAAACAAATGAAAAATGGTTGTTAGCTAAAAATTTTTAAGTTTAATTTATACTTTTAAATTAAATATTTAAGCACGTGGGTTTCCATTTGTACTCTTGCCCCAGGTTCACCAAATAACAGGAGTGAACCTATTTTTCTCCCCCTACTCCCATGATTTCATACTAATGAGATAATTGATGACTAAATAAATAGTGTTTGAAAAGTATTAAATAAGAGTGCTAAATTTGAGCAATGGCCAAAACAAAGGAAAAGTGTATAGAAAAAGTACATATGTTGAAATAATTAAAAATTAGCTACTCTAAGTATACTCTAATAGGTTCACTTTGTTAACTATCATGACGCTTTCCCTGATAGATTGGACCCCTCCTCTTTGAACGTCTCCTATTTGACCTCCATGACATAATTTTATCACGTCTTTTATCTTCCAAATTCTTATCTTAAAAGTCTCTTCTTTTTTTTATTTGTAAGCAGCCTGTGGAAGAGTTTCCACTTCTTTTTAGCCCATGCAGTGCTTTGTGCATTTTAAGATCACAAAAAATAAAATGTTAATGAGTAAGTGATCATAAAATGTTGTTTTAGCAACATATTACAGGGGGACATAGATCATGCTATCCCCAAATTCTAAGTAGATACACCCTCAGAAACGCTATCTCAGAATTCAAATCCAATTTCACGGCTGTGGAAATTTTTTCATTGTCACACAGATGTGCTGTAACAAGCCAGAGAGTGCAATTCGCTAAAGACCATGTTAGTAAGAAAATCACAACAGCTGGTATTATTAAGAACATTAAGAACGCTTATTGTTGAAATAATACCCACGTCAACTTTGAAGAGCATGAAACTTAGTCTCGCTAGGGCAGTTCCATTCCTTCTACTTCTCTCTATCCAGGAATGAATGAATTAGAAAATTCTGCAAATGATTTATGATTTCCCTTATAGGTGGAAAGGGAATATAAATGAATAAAAGAATGAGCCCAGGAGGCTATGTGGATAAGTGTGAACATGGCAGATGAAATGCAATTAAGAGAACAAACACCATCATACTGATGGAGCCTCGACCTTACACACATTTCTGAAGGAGACCAGATACGGCTTATTGTCTGTTAAATGATTACTTCCCAAAATTCAAGAATTTGCCCCCAAATAGTACACCAACACACTCTAAGAGTGTATGTCTAGCTTATATGACATCTTTTACTGGGAACAACTCCACCTATCCCTACTTGTGCTGCTATGAGCTACTGGCCACAGATGACTGGACCAGGGGTGAACGCTTCATCCAAACTAGGACAATCTAATTCTTTTCACAGAGATCTGGAAATAGGAGTGAGATGGAGTAAATTCAGGAGCTTTAGGATGAGACTTTTCTATCATACACCCCAAGAGCCAGAGACAACTGACCTAGAGATGCACAGGGACAATCAGAGCTAAGAAGTGTAGAGCAACCATGCCTGAATGAATGCCTGGTGGCTCTCCAGCTCCTGTTTATCCCTGGGCAGGCCTGTCACCTTTGGGTTCTTTAAGATACTCCACGTGCTTCCAGTAAATTCCCTTTACTACTTAATCAGTTCGTTTCTCTTACTTCCAAACAAAACAATTTAGCTAAGAAATGGGAAGTACACACACCCACTAAGCACATCTGTAATATGCTTGGAACCTTCATGTTATTAAAGGTTCAGGCCCACATCCTCGATGAACTCTTCAGTGAATATGACAGAGAAGCCATAGGCTTCAAAAATAGACAGTTATTTTTGAAAATAAATATGAAACATTTTATCCTCAGTATCTATAATTGAAGAACAATAAAGTTTAGGGGAGAAAATTGTATATGTTGAGTAAATTCTATAAAACCTAGGGGACTTAAAACATACACACACACATAGAAATGGGATAGAAGAGGTAAGGAACCAGTCATGAGAAAAAATAAATAAATCCGGAATTTAACCTTTTCTGCCACTTAGACTGGCAATGCTTTATGTATAATTGATGCAGGATCTTGCTCTAAGTTGGATGTAGAATTCACTCACAAGAGAGTTGGAGATAATGTCACTGTGAATATTAAATCAACCAGCAAGAGGTGGGAAGGTGGTGACACTAAAGATAAGATCAGATACAAGCTCAGTGAACTCTTAAATAAAGAAACAAGTGAGCCCAGCAGGGCCATAAACAACCACCAAAGTGAAAGGCAATAAAAAAGAAGGAAAATAAGATACTCAAATGTAATGAAGTGAGACTTATAATGACTAGCGCCTGGAATGCCATTTTAAGTAATATAAGGTTCTGCAACTGGAGTGATTAAAGAATATATTTAACTGGTTGTCTAAACCTTTGCTGGGATCAACCTGTATAGAATATGTCTTAACATTATTAAGAGTTGTTTTTCCTAGTACTATAAGAAACAACGACCAAAGAAGGAGAGAACTGCCCTGGATCTGGGAAATTTAAAATGGACGTGGGCTTAGGTGGACAGTGGATAATGAACTCCAGGACCTTTCATGAAAAGGACTATCCTCCCTCTGCCAAGAGAGTACATCAAGAAGAGAGTGAGCTTTAAGGTTAATAGACAAGACACATAACTCAGATTTGGTACATTCTGCAATTAAACTCCACATTTTATGTTTATTTCAAATGTCTCAGTGGTCAGAAAAGTCTTAGTGTATAACCAAGATTAAATTTAAATAGGTATAGAATCATCACATTTTATACCTTAAACTTTCACAATGTTATATGTCAATTACATCTCAATAAAGCTGGGGAAAAAATAAAAAATATAGTAAACATATAAATTCATTCATGTAGGAGATAAATCCAAACTGAATGTGTGAAGGGCTGTAATAAAAATATGCAATCTCACATACATATACCATGCATGATACAAGAATATGCCAAGTAATTTTTATTAATATTCATAATTACTAAAGCCATGAATCCTTTACCACATTTTGTTAGCAACAATAGCAAAACTGACCTAGCTTCACAGATTCACATTTAGCATTTTATATAGACGCTTCCTGCACTCAGCTCTAATATAGGTGAAAAGACTCTACAGTCCAAAATATCAGGCAGTCATAGACCTTTGTTACTAATTGAAATCAAAACTTGCTAGATCTAGAGAACATAAATTTCATTGTGATTGAGATTGATCTGAAATCAATATACAAACCCACAAAATTTAATTCATATATATACAGGAGATATGATCTTTTTAAACAAGTGCTAGTATTGGCAACAATAATTTGATTGATATATTAGTGAATATTGTTTTTCAGGGTTGGGAAGAATCAGTTACCAATAAAATTCAATTCAACATACATTTAGTGTGAGCCTACTATGAGCAAAACTATGTGCTAGCTTGTATACTGCTAGTAGAAGTCTCAACTAGCACTCTCCCCCCAGGAAATCAATTTAGCAATCTGTAAGAAGAGTTTTGCATAGTTTATATCTTTGACACAGTAATTCTACTTCCAGATATTTTACCTAAATAAATAATCAGATAAATTCACAGCTGAATATTCAAAGAAGTAATATCAATTCTTTACAAACTCTTCCAAAAATTAGAAGAGGAGGGAATACTTCCCAATCATTCTATGAGGCCAGCATTACTCTGATATCAAAACCAGACAAAGGTATCACACTTAAAAGAACTAAAGGCCAACATCTCTTATGAATATTAACATAAAAATCCTCAACAAAATATTATCAAACCAAATCCAGCAACATATTAAAAATAATTATACACCATCCCCAAATTGGGATTTATTGCCAGAATGCAAGGTTGGTTTACCATTCAAAAATCAATTAATGTAACACACACATCAATAGAATAAAAAAAAAATCCACATGACCCTCTCATTAAACACCGAAAAAACATTTGACAAATTCCAACATCCTTTATTTAGTTTTTTATAGAAGTATAGTTGATACATAATCTTATATTGGTCTTAAGTATACAACACAGTGATTCAACAGTTACACATATTATTAAATCCCCACCCCCACTAGGCAGTAATTATTGGCTATATTCTCTATACTATACTACCATTCCTGTGATCAACTTATATTATGATTGAAAATTTTTGTGCCCTTTTATCCCCCTCAACCTTCCCCACCCACCTATTCCAATCCCTCCCCCATGGTAACCACCAGTCACATCTTAGTATCTCTGAGTCTACTGCTCTTTTATTCATTTTGTTTTGTTTTGCTTTTATATTCCACAAATAAGTGAAATCATACAGTATTTGTCTTTCTCCACCTGGTTTATTTCACTGAGCATTATAACTCTAGGTCCATCTGTGTTGTTGCAAACGGCAGGATTTCTTTTATTTTTTCTGGTTGAATATTATTCCACTGTATATATGTACCATACTTTCTTTATCCATTCATCTATTGATGAACATTTAGGTTGCTTCCATATCTTGACTATTATAAATAATGCAGTAATAAACATAGGGGTGAATATATTTTTTCAAATCAGGGATTTTGTTTTCTTTGGGTAAATTCCTAGGAGTGGAATCACTGGTATTTCTATTTTTAATTTTTTGAGGAATCTCCATACCACTTTCCACAGTGCTGCACCAATTTGCATTTCCACTAATGGTTTAAAAGGCTCCTTTTCTCTGCATCCTCACCAACACTTATTAATTCTTGTCTTTTGGGTAGTAGCCATTCTGACTGGTGTGAGGTGAAATCTCATTGTGGTTTTGATTTGCACTTCCCTGATGATTAGTGATGTGGAACATCTTTTCACGTGCCATTGGCCATTTGTATTTCCTCTTTGGAGAAATGTCTGTTCAGGTCCTCTGCTCATTTTCAATTGGGTTTTTTGGTTTTTTGGTGTTGAGGCACATGTGTTCTTTATGTATTTAGGGTGTTAACCCCTTATTGGATAAATCGTTTAGGAATATATTCTCCTATATTGTAGGTTGCTTTTTTGTTCTGCTTCCAACAGACTTTCATGATTAAAAACTTAATATACAAGGAAGAAAAGGGAACTTACCCAAAATGAAAAATCCATAATTTACATCACACTTAATGTTGAAAGACTGGATACTTTTCCTTTAACATAGGAACAAGACAAGGATGTTCACTTTTGCCACTTCTATTCAGTACTGTACTGGAGGTTCTAGCCAGAGCAGTTGTGCAAGACAATGAAATAAAATACATGCAGATATAAAAGGAAGAAGTGAAACTATCTCTATTCATAGATGGCATGATCGTATATGTAGAAAAATCCTAAGGAATCCACTTAAAAACTATTAGAACTAGTAAAAGAGTTCAGTAAGGTGACAGGATGCAAGATCAATATACAAAAATCAACTGTTTTTCTGTACATTTACAGTGAACAATCAAAAATGAAATGAAAACAATCCTATTTATATTAGTATCAAAAAAAATCAAATACTCAGGAATAAATTTAATCAAAGAGTTGCAATATTTGTACTCTGGCAATGATAAAACATCATTGGAAGAAATTAAAGATGACCTAATAAATAGAAAAACAGTCCATGTGCTGCATATTCATGGATTGAAAGACTGAATATTGTTAGGAAGGTAGTATTCCCCAATTTATCTACAGATTCAACACAATACCTATCAAAATAACAGCTGAACTCTTTGTGTAAATTGACAAGTTAATCATGAAATTCATATGGAAATTCAAGCGACCCAGAATAGCCAAAACAATCTTAAAAAAGAACAAAGATAAATTCACACTTTCCATTTTAAGACTTACTACAAAGCAAAAATAATCAAGACAAAGTGAAAATAGAATAAGGATAAATATATTGATCAGTAGAACAGAATGGAGAGTCCAGAAATAAATCCAGGTATCTGGTCAACTGATTTTAGACAGTGTACCAAGACCATTTAAAAGGGAAAGAAGAGTCTTTTCAATAAATAGTGCTAGAACTACTGGATTTCCACATGTAAAAGAATGAGTTACTTCATACTATATACAAAAATAAATACAAAATTGACAAAAGACCCAAAACTTTTAGAAGTACTTCAAAAGACACTATCAAAAAAGTGAAAAGAGAACCCATAAAATGGGAGAAAATATTTGCAAACCATATATATAAGGAACTTATATCTAAATTATATAAAGAACTTTTACAACTAAATGATAAAAACACAAATAACCCAATTTAAAAATAGGCAACTCACCTAAACTGACATTTCTCCAAAGGAGATGGACAAATGGGCAAGAAATAATCAGTGAATAAATTGATATGAACATACGCTCGCTACACATTTACATAGTAGCAAAAAAAACACATCTTGATTTACAAAAGCAGGGGAATTAATAACATGAATTATAGTATAACAAAACATTGAAATATGATATGGCCATTAAAGATTTATGAAGGGGATCAAAGATGGCATGAGCAGAGTGGCAGAAATCTCCTCCCAAAACCATATATATTTATGAAAATACAACAAATACAACTATTCCTAAAATAGGGACCAGAAGATACAGAACAACAGTCAGGCTACAGCTACATCTGTGAGAACTCAACACCTCACGAAGCGGGTAAGATACAAAGCCGTGACCCTGCGGGACCCGAACACTCCCCCACCCCAGCTCACCGGCCAGAGGAAAAGAATCAGAGTGGGGAGGGAGTGGAAGCACACGACTGCTAAATAACCAGCCCTGGTGATCTGCACCGGGAGCACAGACACATATTGCATGGTGTACTGGAGATTAGAGAAATGGAAGGGCAGGATCTGAGATGAGACTGCGAGCGGGTCCCCACAGCCAGCTCCCCTGGGACAAAAGAAAAGCAGGCGCTTTTTTAAAAGTCTTAAAGAGACAAGGGCCCAACAGTGAAACAAAATCATTGCAGCTCACTCAGCCCAGCAGGCTAGGAATCTTGAGGAATTTCAGACCCCCTAACTGGCTGCCAAGTAAAGCGGCCCCTCAAAGCCCCTCACAGTGATAGGCAACCTGCCATTAGTTTCCCACAGCCGGTACTACAAACGGTCCGGCGGATCTGCCATAGTTGCAAAACAGCGGGACCCCCGCCCACAGCAACCACACAAAATTTCCTCCCGGTGGGCACGCAGCTAACCGGAAAGGGCCTGGGAAGCCAGAGCAAGGTCCAGAAGGACCAAGGGGCCCAAATGCACCCAGTGTGGATGCAAACCCCCGCAGTGCTCTAGGCTAGCCTGAGGGGATTATCCCAGAGACTGCCTCCCAGTGTGCAGGTAACAAGCACAGGCTGCGGAGAAGGGCAAGGAGAACATCAGCAGGAAGGGACTTTATTCTCCCAGCTGACACATGTGGCACCTGCCTGAGACCACTTCTATCACCATGAAAAGACAGAATAATATGGTCCAGTCAAAGATCACCCAGACAACCCCAAAGAGAGGGCATGGTGGGATAGATTTAAACAATATTCCTGAAAAAGAATTCAGAAAAAAAGTCATAACCATGCTGATGGACCTACAGAGAAATATGCAAGAACTAAGGGAGGAAGTCAGGAGGGACATTACAGAAATGAAACAATCGATTGCCAGGCTGAAGAGCAGACAGGATGAGGTGCAAGAGACTGTTAATTGAATAGAAATCAGAGAACAGGAGTACAGAGAAGCTGAGGCAGAGAGAGATAAAAGGATCTCTAGGAATGAAAGAATATTAAGAGAACTGTGTGACCATTCCAAACGGAACAATATTCACATTATAGGAGTACCAGAAGAAGAAGAAGAGAGAAAAAGAGATAGAAAATGTCTTTGAAGACATAATGGAGGAAAACTTCCCCAGGCTGGGAAAGGAAATAGTTTCTCAGACGATGGAAGCCCATGGATCTCCCAAAACAAAGGACCAAAGGATGACAACAACAAGACATATAAAAATTAAAATGGCAAAGATCAAAGACAAGGACAGAGTATTAAAGGCAGCTAGAGACAGAAAAAAGATCACCTACAAAGGAAAACCCATCAGGCTATCATCAGACTTCTCAACAGAAAACTTACAGCGAGAAGACAATGGCATGATATATTTAACGCAATGAAACAGAAAGGCCTTGAACCAAGAATACTATATCCAGCACGATTATCATTTAAATTTGAGGGAGGGATTAAACAATTCCCAGACAAGCGAAAGTTGAGGGAATTTTCCTCCCACAAATGACCTCTAAGGGATATCTTAAACGGACTGCTCTAGAGGGAAGCACCCCTAAGGCTAAAAAGATGTCACCAGAGAAAACAAAATCATAGCAAAGAAAGCAGACCATCCAAATACTAACTAAAGGCAAAAAATAAAATCAGCTATCCACAAAAACAGTCAAAGGAAACATAAAAGAGTAAAAAATAAAACACCTAGCATATAAAGAATGGAGGAGGAAGAATAAGAAGGGAGAGAAATAAAGAAACATCAGACTGTGTTTATAATAGCTTAACAAGAGAGTTAAGTTACACAGTTAGATAGTAAAGAAGCCACCCTTGAACCTTTAGTAACCATGAATCTAAAGCCGGCAATGGCAATACATATCTATCGATAATCACCCTAAGTGTAAATGGACTGAATGCAACAATCAAAAGACACAGAGTAATAGAATGGATAAAAAAGCAAGACCCATCTATATGCTGCTTACAGGAGACTCAACTCAAACCCAAAGATATACACAGACTAAAAGTGAAGGGATGGAAAAAGATATTTCATGCAAACAACAGGGAGAAAAAAGCAGGTGTTGCAGTACTTGTATCAGACAAAATGGACTTCAAAACAAAGAAAGCAGCAAGAGATAAAGAAGGACATTACATAATGCTAAAGGGGTCAGTCCAACAAGAGGATATAACCATTATAAATATATACGCACCCAACACAGGAGCGCCGGCATATGTGAAACAAATACTAACAGAATTAAAGGAGGAAATAGAAAGCAATACATTCATTTTAGGGGACTTCAACACACCACTCACTCCAAAGGACAGATCAACCAGACAGAAAATAAGTAAAGACACAGAGGCACTGAACAACAAACTAGAACAGATGGATCTACCAGACATCTACAGAACTCTACATGGAACATTTTCCAGAATAGACCACTTACTAGGCCACAAAAAGCACCTCAGTAAATTCAAAAATATTGAAATTCTACCAACCAACTTCTCAGATCACAAAGGGATAAAACAAGAAATTAATTGTACAAAGAAAACAAAAAGGCTTACAAATACATGGAGGCTTAACAACATGCTCCTAAATAATCAGTGGATCAATGACCAAATTAAAACAGAGATCAAACAATATATGGAGAACAATGACAACAACAGCACAAAGTCCCAACTTCTATGGAATGCAGCAAAGGCAGTTCTAAGAGGACAGTATACTGCAGTCCAGGCCTATTTAAAGAAGGAAGAACAATCCCAAATGAATAGTCTAAAGACACAATTACTGAAATTGGAAAAAGAAGAACAAATGACGCCCAAAGTCACCAGAAGGAGGGACATAATAAAGATCAGAGAAGAAATAAATAAAATTGAGAAGAATAAAACAATAGAAAAAAATCAATGTAACCAAAAGCTGGTTCTTTGAAAAAATAAACAAAATAGATAAACCCCTAGCCAGACTTATTAAGAGAAACAGAGAATCTACACACATAAACAGAATCAGAAATGAGAAAGGAAAAATCACAATGGACCCCACAGAAATACAAAGAATAATAGGGAATATTATGAAAATATATATGCTAACAAGCTGGAAAACCTAGAAGAAATGTACAACTTCTTATAAAAATACAACCTTCCAAGACTGACCAAGCAAGAAACAGAAAACCTAAATAGACCAATTACCAGCAACGAAATTGAACCAGTAATCAGAAACTCCCCAAGAACAAAACCCCCGGGCCAGATGGATTCACCGCTGAATTTTATCAGATATATAGAGAAGACATAATATCCATTCTCCTGAAAGTTTTCCAAAAAAATAGAAGAGGAGGGAATACTTCCAAACTCATTCTATGAAGCCAGCATCACTCTAATACCAAAACCAGTCAAAGACACCACAAAAAAAGAAAATTACAGACCAATATCCCTGATTAAGATAGATGCAAAAATACTCAACAAAATATTAGCAAACTGAATTAAAAAATACATCGAGAGGATCATACACCATGATCAAGTGGGATTCATCCCAGGGATGCAAGGATGGTACAACATTCGAAAATCCATCAACATCATCCACCACATCAGCAAAAAGAAGAACAAAAACCACATGATCATCTCCATAGATGCTGAAAAAGCATTTGACAAAATTCAACATCCATTCATCATAAAAACTCTCAACAAAATAGGAATAGAGGGCAAGTACCTCAACATCATAAAGGCCATATATGAGAAACCCACAGCCAACATCATACTTAACAGCGAGAAGCTGAAAGCTTTTCCTTTAAGATCGGAGACAAAACAGGGATGACCACTCTCCCCACTGTTATTCAACATAGTACTGGAGGTCCTAGCCACGGCAGTCAGACAAAACAAAGAAATACAAGGCATCCAGATTGGTAAAGAAGAAGTCAAATTTTCACTAATTGGAGATGACATGATATTGTACATAAAAAAACAACAGACTCCACTCCAAAACTACTAGAACTAATATCTGAATATAGCAAAGTTGCAGGATACAAAATTAACACACAGAAATCTGTTGCTTTCCTATACACTAACGATGAGCTAACAGAAAGAGAAATAAGGAAAACAATTCCATTCACAATTGCATCAAAAAGAATAAAATACCTAGGAATAAACCTAATGAAGGAAGTGAAAGACCTATACCCTGAAAACTACAAAACACTCCCAACAGAAATTAAAGAGGACACTAACAAATGGAAATGCATCCCATGCTCTTGGCTAGGAAGAATAAATATTGTCAAAATGGCTATACTACCTAAAGCAATTTACAGATTCAGTACAATCCCTATCAAAATATCAACAGCATTCTCCAATGAACTGGAACAAATAGTTCTAAAATTCATATGGAACCACAAAAGACCCCGAATAGCCAAAGCAATCCTGAGAAGGAAGAATAAAACAGGGGGAATTACTCCTAGATTTCAAGCTCTACTAAGTACAAAGCCACAGTAATCAAGACAATTTGGTACTGGCACAAGAACAGACCCACAGACTAGAGAGCCCAGACATTAACCCAAACATATACGGTCAATTAATATATGATAAAGGAGCCATGGATATACAATGGGGAAATGACAGCCTCTTCAACAGCTGGTGTTGGCATAACTGGACAGCTACATGTAAGAGAATGAAAGTGGATTACTGTCTAATCCCATTCACAAAAGTCAACTCAAAATGGATCAAACACCTGAATGTAAGTCATGAAACCATAAAACTCATAAAAAAAACATAGGCAAAAATCTCTTGGACATAAACATGAGTGACTTCTTCATGAACATATCTCCCCGGGCAAGGGAAACAAAAGCAAAAATGAACAAGTGGGACTATATGAAGCTCAAAAGCTTCTGTACAGCAAAGGACACCATCAGTAGAACAAAAAGACATCCTACAGTATGGGAGAATATATTCATAAATGACATATCCGATAAGAGCTTGACATCCAAAATATATAAAGAACTCACATACCTCAACAAACAAAAAGCAAATAAGCCAGTTAAAAAATAGGCAGAGGACATGAATAGACACTTCTCCAAAGAAGAAATTCAGATGGCCAACAGAACAGGCACATGAAAAGATGCTCCACATCACTAATCATCAGAGAAATGCAAATTAAACCTAAAATGAGATATCACCTCGCACCAGTGAGGATGGCCAACATCCAAAACACAAACAACAACAAATATTGGCAAGGATGTGGAGAAAGGGGAACCCTCCTACACTGCTGGTGGGAATCCAAATTAGTTCAACCATTGTGGAAAGCAGTACGGAGGTTCCTCAAAAAACTCAGAATAGAAATACCATTTGACCCAGGAATCCCACTCCTAGGAATTTACCCTTAGAATGCAGCAGCCCAGTTTGAAAAAGACATATGCACCCCTATGTTTATCGCAGCACTATTTACAATAGCCAAGAAATGGAAGCAACCTAAGTGTCCATCAGTAGATGAATGGGTAAAGAAGATGTGGTACATATACACAATGGAATATTATTCAGCCATAAGAAGAAAACAAATCCTACCATTTGCAACAACATGGATGGAGCTAGAGGGTATTATGCTCAGTGAAATAAGCCAAGCCGAAAAAGACAAGTATCAAATGATTTCACTCATATGTGGAGTATAAGAACAAAAAAAAAAACTGAAGGAACAAAACAGCAGCAGACTCACAGAACCCAAGAATGGACTAACAGTTACCAAAAGGAAAGGGACTGGGAAGGATGGGTGGGAAGGGAGGGACAAGGGGGAAAAAGGGGCATTGCAATTAGCAGACATAATGTAGAGGGGGGCATGGGGAGGGCTGTACAACTTAGAGAAGACAAGTAGCGATTCTATAGCATCTCACTACGCTGATGGACAGTGACTGTAATGCGATATGTGGGGGGGACTTGATGAATTGGCGAGTTTAGTAACCATAATGTTGCACATGTAATTGTGGATTAACAATACCAAAAAAAAAAGATTTATGGCAAGGCAGTGCAGGGAAATAATTAGGCACAAGGACACTGGAGACAAACTGCTCGTGTTTTAATCGCAGTTCTACCACCTACCAGGTTCATGCTCTTGAGCATATTATCAAACATCTAAGCTTCAGTTACTTCATTTGTAGTTTTTTGCTAGGATAAAGGTGATTATCTACCACATTGCAGAGCATATGAGTACTAAATAAATGTTTGAAAAAATTATCATGGTACACTTTTATTAACATACTGAATCCTTAATATACAGTATTAGGTAAAGAAGCAGGATATAAAAGTGTACATAAGATATTCAACAAACGTTGAATGAATGGTTAGATAGACAAATATATAGGGTGGACAAATGGATGAATACAGAAATATATAATGAAATACCCTACTATTCCACATCATTCCGTTAGTACGGCAGGTCATCCTGATTTATTATTATTTCACAGTTCATATGTCTGACATCCGTTTTTGAGGATCCTTCTTAACTTTACACGTGCTTTTATCTGTCTTGCCTGCTTTTCCTATGGATGCCTACCAAGAGGAGGTGCCATTGCCAGAAACATTCATGCGTCTCGGAGAGAATAGGCTTTTTATTTCTGCTCAGACACTGTAGTTATTACCACTACATTCCTATCATTGCTTTCCTTGCTGGAGGCAGCATGTAGCCTGTATGTGCTACAAGTACATCCTTATTCAACTTACTCATTTTTTTTAAATCCCCCTTGTCGGCAATTAGCAATCAAATTCTTAATTAGCTTAAATCCACCTGGCTATTTTGCACCTAATAAATCAATTAATTCAATTCGCAAGGAGGGGATTGTATTTAGTGCCATATTTCAGTCATTACTGACCATCATTGTGTGTGGCTGCTTTATGTACAGTGAAGACATGATGTCCAAGCAGAATTTTTATTCTCCACTGTTTTGTAGTCTGTCAGATAAGTGGAGAGTATGGTTAGTGTTTTTAATGTAGAAAGGGATTTAGCAACAGGCCTCCGAAGACTGAGACAGAAATTAGGAGTCTAGTGTATGTTATAAACAGGTTCACTGTTTAGGTTACAGCCTTCCAGATATGCCTGGTGATGTGCCGTGTCATTCATTTCAGACTCAAATTGTATTTGTTCCGGAGAAAAATCGTGATGTTATATTCTCTGTTGTTGAAATAAAGGTCGCTGAATAGTGGGATACAGATATCAGGAACATGTCAAGAATGAATTCTACATAATTATACTTTGCCCCCAAGTCTCCAGGAGGGCACACAGCTTGGAGAAAGAGGGCAAATTTCAGACTTCATTTTGAAAATCAACTTGAAGGACTTTCAAATAGAGACAAGTTTCTTTTCACCATTTAATATTATGTTTGTTTCTTGAAGAAGAAACTTCTTTGAGGAAATGGTAGTGAAGTAGCAGTATACAGATAATTTTAATGGTCAAAATGAAATCTTTAAAATGCAAACACTGTTTTATGACAATGTCTTAATTATTCCAGATATTTGACCTAGTGACATTGATTGTTAAAAAAATTTCCAATGTAGTCAATATATCAAAATGTTTAGATATGGATGAAATATACTGTTGCAGCTTAATAGTGTGTATTTCATTTAGAAGTATGAAAATACTGCTGCTGATTGACAAAATAATATTTCACAACCTATTCTGATTCAGACTCATCAATAAAGTGTATAGGAGCCTTATGAATCGGGTCTGGGGAAGCAGGGAAGTGGAAGAGTGAGGCGAAGTCTAGTGAGCCAACACCACTTCCAAGCTAATTCTTTTGGAAGGACAAATTAAAATGCCCCAGTAGTGAAAGGAAATCTCAGCTTAGTTTTTTCTTCTTTACTAATGGCTTTATTGAGATATAATTCACATATAAAATTCAGCCTTTTAAAGTGTACAATTCAGTGGCTTTTAGTATATTCACAAAATTGTTTTAATGTCACCAACATCTAATGCTGGAACACTTTCATCATCCCAAAAAAACACGTGCACAGCAGGGACTACTGCTGTCTCACAGAACCGCTGATACAGATGGAAGTCAGCTTGCTAGCTGAGGCCTCCCACTGAAGGCATTTCAGCCCATATCAATAATAATAACCAATATCTGAGGGGCACTTTCCAGTTTGTGATACCCAGTCACATACACAATCTCATAGATTCTCACAACTTACACACCAGTTTGCAAACATTCAATGAATTTCTTGATGGCTATTTTTTTCTTTATTTTTCTTAATGACTACTTTAGATACTAGAGATAAAAAGATAAAGGAAGTCCCTTTCCTTTAGAAATCAACTTAGTAATGGAGATGCAAACACAGAGTCTGGTAATTATATATGTCAACTAGTATTAAAAGTGCCACTAATGGATGTTTGAGTCAAGTACTCATGGGAATGTTGAGGAAGAAGCTTCTAGTCTGGGGCTGTGTGTTCGAGGTTACAAGGAGTAAACAGAGAGATCAATATTAAACCTAGATGTGAGACAATAATATAACATACAACATTAGGATTCCTCTGAGACACAGAACAAATAGAATATCTACCTACCTATCTATCTGTATAATGAGATTTATTATAAGGAATTAGCTCACTCAACTATGGAAGTTGAAAACTCACAGAATCTGCCATCTGCAAACCAGAGACCCAGAAAAGCCAGTGGTATAGTCCGAGGTCATGAGAGCCAGAGACCTGATAGTGTAGATTCTAGTTCAAGTCTGAAGGCCAGAGAACTGAGTGCCCAGTGCGGGAGAAGATGTATTAGACAGAGAATGATTCTCCCTTCCTCCACCTGTTTGTTCTACTCAAGCCCTCCACTGATTAGATGATGCCCACCTACGCTGGGATCTGCCAATTCAAGGGCTAATCTCTTCAGGAACACCCTCAAGGACACACCCAGAAATAATGTTTAACTGAATAAATAGGCATCCCATGATCCACTCAAGTTGACACATAAATCAGCTGTTGCGCCTATGCTTGAAGTCCCAGGAAGAGGCAGCCGAATATGAAGAGGAGAAGAGCAAGAAAATGGAGAAATTCCTCCACTGTGTCTGTACCTTTGCCTGTGACGTTTTTATTTCCCTTTCTCACCAGCTGTGTTTTAATAATTCCACTTGAAGGTGTGAAAGTAAACATGTATAGAATAAGTGAACATCTTCCTTGGCAATCCTGATTAAGCTAATATCGGAGGGATGAAGATCTCTTGATATTCAACTTAGCAGCCCTTTCATCTTAAAGTTACCTTCATCTGATTTTTCCCAGGCTTTTATTGAAGACTGATATGCATGTTAGATAATAGAATCTCATCACCAAGGTAAATCTTATCTTTATTATCATTTGATTTTTTTCTCCTCATGATATTCAGTGTGAAGAAGCCAGGTAGTTTCTGTGCTATGCTATAGAAAAATTACTCCCAACTAAATGGTTAGAAATATTTCATACATTTGATGGAACAACTACTATTTTTTCCAAACCTGACTACTTTTCCTTTATTTCACTGTGCTTATTTTTAATGCTAATCTCTTCAGAAACACACTTAATTTAAGGGTTACCACTTACTTGAAAGCATACCACTGTTGGCTATACCAAATGGCTATTCCTATCTTTTTCTGTAGACTAGAACCTTAAGGAAGCAACAGACATGGGGAAGGTGGGCTCTTTTGCCAGTCTGAAAATGGAGACTGGTCTCGCTCACTACTGTGACAACTCATAACACAACATCCTGGAGGTGAGGAAGGTCCCTCCCTGGTCATCATGACAGGGAAGCATGAGACAGAGGAGTAGGCTCAGCCGTCCTCAGGAACTGGAACAAAAGGGAAGAAACTTGGACAAAAATAATCTTGAATTAGATTCTAACCCTCTAATTTCAAGAAATTGTACCAGAAACCTAGAAACAGAGGTATGGTTTCTTATGAGTGAAAAAGTTACTCATTGTTGTGCACTGTTTGTACATGTGTTTGTGTGTTTTACATATTGTCTTAATGACAAATTTCTTTATGTGTGAAAGAATAATAAGATGTAATACTCTTCAATATATCTATAAATTCATGAGTGAAATTCCCAGGGCAGAAATCGGGCTCTAAGGGAATAATTTCAACAGGGAGGAGCCTTGTCAACAGCAACAGTTGCTGTGTGGGAAATTACCTTTATGTGATATTTACAAGTACTTTACCTGGCAAACTCTCATGGATATTAGGGAACAGAGGCTCACAGATCAAATTAAGATGTTCAAACCTCATATTGTATTAAATCAATTTGAAAGACACAATGAGAAGCAAGAGGAAAGAGATGGGGTAGGTTAACATCCTTGGGATAGAGTACAAACTTCCACTTAGAATGTGGAGAGCCAGAGAGAGCATCGTTCCCACCTTTATAACAGAAAAAAAAAAGGGTAATCTGCAAAATCACTTCTTGAATGCTTCAGAGAGCTGAGATTGCAGAGCAACTTAGGTGACCCAAAATCTAACAACAACAACAAAAAAAACAAAAACAAAAACAAGCACATCCAAGGAGAGAGAGGTCACAAGCACTTGCTTACCTGGGGCAGATGTGAGATGTCATACAAGTTAGTAAGACTTCAGCTAAAAATGTTTACTGGACTGCTGAAGGCTGAGTTTGGGCTAGTATAAAACTGTACCATCCCAGGAGCCAGAGACATCGGGGGAATTTGCACACTCTTTGAAGCTTTTCTTTAAGGATCTCTCTCAGTGCCCACAAGAAAGATTGGAGGTAGGAGGGACAGAGAAAGTCTGGCCTGGCAGAAGGGAACAGCAGCCACAGCTGGAAAGACACAAGCCCAACTTAGTCTCTTCTTCCTTGAGAAAGAACAGCCGTAAGCTGCTGGAGTAAGAGTTAGAATTCTGTCCCCACAGGGCACCTATGCAGCTGGAGAAAGGGAGCAAATAAACCAACAAACAAAATTCTGCTTTTAAAAGAGGATCAAGAAAAACTGTACTGGTCATTTAGAGTTCCTTACCACTGGGGAAGGGGCAGGCTGCTGAGAAGTGAGGAGGCCCTATCCCTATGATCCAGAAACACAGCCCCTAAACCCAGCTCCTCATCCCCACCAGCAGAGGAGCAAACTCTGGTCAACAGCAATCTCCCGCTGCGGGAGGGGAAATGGCATGGAGGGAGTTCCCTCTCCGAGGTGCAGAAGCAATGAGAAGATCTCAAGTGGAGGGTGGAGGAGGCATTAGGAAAATCTCTCCAGCGCATCAGCAGCCCCCAGCCTGAGCATAAAGATAAGCCAGAAGAAAGTGAAACCTGTACTGAAGTAACCATAGCAACAATAAAACACAAAGCCAGCTCAGCTCCTCCTGATTAACTGACTCAACACCCCACACTAAAAGGGCTAGCAAAAAAAGAGGCATGTTCACTTTTCAGGAATGAATACCACTATCCTAAACAAAATGCCCAGGTTTCCATCAAAACTTACCACAAAGAAGCAAGTAAAAGCAATATTCTGTTAAGAGACAAAGAAGTCAATAAACGCAGATATGACCCAAATGTCAGAACTATCAGACAAGGAACTTAAAATAACTACAATTAATATGTTAAGGGATCTAGGTAGAGGTAGACAATATGCATTAATGATGGAAACTATGAGAAACAATTAAATGAAATTCTAGAAATGAGAAACACAGCCACAGAGAAGACCCATCTTAATTATCACCTCCTCTTCGCAGATTTTCATGACGTGAAAAATAACTAGTATAACTGATTTCTCTTCTGAGTTTTGGGGAGACAAATCTCCATGGGTCTTTCACATTTCTGCTCATTATTGCCAGCATATGACTCCCTTTGTTTCAGATGGTCTTTTCAAGGAGTTTGAGCAAACAAACAGCCTTGGAAGATATAACATCTTCCTCCAAAGCACAGGGGCAAGTTTATTTACTGCCCAGTATAATCAAGATAATGTCTTATTCTAAGGCAAATGGCAGGCAAGTTTACTCACTTTTATAAAAGATTTGGGTTCCCTAGGCTGGGGAATGAATATCACTATCCTAAACAAAATGTCCAGGTTTCCATCCTCCAGGAGAGGAACCTATAATGTAAGGTGTGTTCAGCATCACCTGGTCCTTTTTACGTCACCTATTAGGAACTGCTGGTGGGGAAAGGGCAGAAATAGCTACCATTATAGCCATGAGTAATATATTCTTTTGTGTCTCTAATCAAGGAGTTTTATGTCTCCTGCCAAAACCCTAGAAATTGTGCCAGGCTAATTTACTAGATTACAAGTAGGGTGTAATATAATAGAAAATATATATTGGTCTTTACCCTTGGTCTCTGACACAGCTCCTAAAAGCCTTGTAATTTTCTAAGTGATATGAGCTCTAGAAGCACCTTCTGTTATAATGAGGGGACACTGTGTGAGCTCCTGAATGACTCCTGGTCACCAGAAAGGCCAAACCATGTTTCTAAGTTTGGAATTTTCAGGCCAACCCCTCATTCTGCAGAGGGGGACTAGTAATAGAGTTAGTGATTGATCATGCCTGCCTGAGGAAGCCTCCATAAAATCCCAAATCCCAACAGTACAGGGGTTTGGGAGCTTCTGGGTTGATGAACACATCCTTGTACCAGGAGGGTGACACACCCCAACTTCTGGGGACAGAAGTTCCTATGCTCAGGACCCTCACAGACTTCACTCTTGGAGGACTTTCAGATAACTTGTGGCCATATATTGAAACCTTTAGAACATGTTTGGAGAATTAAAAATAGTTCATTTCTATTAAAGTGCCATGGAGGGTGGCAGCTGGACAAGTAGACAAGGCCATGCTATAGAGGGTATTGTTGACCTTGAAACTCCTTTAAAAGGAGTTTAGACTTTGTCCTGTTTGTGATTATACTATCAACATCACTATAGTCAAGGAAAATCATTCAGGAGTTTTAAGTAATAAAACGGCCTCAAGATTCTAGCACAAATACTGGCACATGGCAAACTTTGGAGTGGATATTTATGGTTACAAGTACTAAAAAATGCAGTTCCATCTGGTTTAAAAAATAAGGTAACTTATGGGTTCATGCAACAAAATTCCCCAAGAGAGACCAGGAGTGGCTTGAGCCAGTTTCCTTTCATCGGGGCTCTGGCTTCCTTTCTCTGCAATTCTCTCGGCTCTGCTCTCCTCTCTGTGTTCACTTTATTCCCAGAATGCATTTTCTCCCAGCGCTAACATAGCTATAACAATTCTAGGTCTCATATCTGCATACCACATCACCTAGAGGGAGAGGGAACACCCTCCTAGCATTAAAAGCAAACTTAAGATTCACTCTAATTTTCAGGCTTAGGTCAAATGTTGCCTAATAAGAACCTACCTACATGTCAAAGAAGAGGAAATAGTCTAGGTCACATGCTTCATCTGTATAATCACATGGATTTCAAAGTGGAAATAAGAGGGTATGAAAGGATAGAAGGAAATGAATGTCAATGAGTAAGCAAGTGTACAAGTTGGCCCCTGTACATGTTTGCTAAATGGACAAATAATTTCCAGCATTAATGATCTTTGGGACCTAATATGATCTCTTTGGCATAAATGTCAAGAGGTGGGTAAGACTATTAGAGGCAAGAAAATTAGTAAAGAAGATACTGCAATTTCAGATGTCCAGAAGAAGGATAGAGAGTGAGTGAGTGAGTGATTATGGCACTTTAATCTTATCCTTCCTGGAAGATGAACTGAGAAGGTCTGGTATGTGCTATTCCTCCCTAACAATTTCTAAAATTTCCTATGACCTTAGCTCTTTTCCTTTTTCATCCTAGTATCTTCGTCCTGCCCCAGAGCCTTGATTATGAGTGTTCTTCAGAAACCTCTCCTGGTGTTCCTGCTTTTTTGACTCTAGACCAGCACTGGCAATATGGTAACCACTAATTAGCATATGTGGTTCTTGAGCATTTGAAATACGCTCATCCAAACTGAGATGTGCTGTGAGTGGAAAATACACTCCAAATTTTGAAGACTTAGTACAAAAACAAAAGTATTCATTTTTATATGAATACATATTGAAATAACATTCTGTATATATCAAGTTAAATAAAGTGTATTATCAAAATTAACTTCAACAGTTCCTCTTTTTAATAAGGAGAAATAATAATAAAAAAATTAAAACAGTTCCTTTTTAAATAAAAAGTATTATTTTTTAATGTCATGAGTTCTTTTTCTCTTCTTTTTTAATTTAAAAATTTTAAATTACACCTGTGGCTTGCATTGTGGTACCAAGCTCGCACCACCAAAACATCTCCCACCGCTATGCCCTTGCACTTTGCTTCTGCTCACCACCTCCACCATCAGCCCAACGCCAGCCTGGCCATGCCTACTTATCTTCTACCACTCTGTTTAGGGAGACAACCGAAGTCTTCCAAATAACAGCCCTTCACATCGTTTACTCTGGGTAGCAGTTCCCTTTCAGCACTGTGTGCATGCCTCTCTATTGCACTTTCCACACTGTCTCTTCTTTACACCTTTGTATGTCATATCCCCCTGAAAAGGTGGCAGAATATGCCATCCCAAATTACACTGCTTTAGCATGAGGATTACTTTGAGCTAAAGGCACTTGAATAACAGTAAGTGCCAAAAAGGCATTCTGACCCACCTCCTGAAAGCAGGAGATAAAAATCCCATATGGAAGATGCCCTCTCTGTGCCCCATTCTTACTACCAGAGATGGGAAGCTGAGGCAAAGAATTCTGTACAGACCTTACTAAAATAATTCTCTTCTTCCCTTAGTCTCCCCATATATTTTAGTTACTTTTCCACAACTGCCTCTGTTTGTTCAACCTAATATAAATGCACTTAGGTTTTGCCACTTCTTTGGGTCTTCATTTCCTTATGAGAGCTTTCGTGTGACATAAAACTTACATTAAATAAATGTATATAGTTTCCTCTCATTAATCTGTCTTCTGTTACAGAGCCCTAGCTGAGAACCTAAGATGGAGAGAGGAAGACGTTTTCCTCCCCTGCACACCCATTCACCTTCGCATGCCCAAACCCAGCCCAGTGCCCAGCCACCTAGAATATGCACAATAAATGTTTTGTTGAGTGAATATATATGTATAGGATAAATATTATATTCACATCCCACCACAGAAAGTGAAGTCACTAACTAAGGCATATTATTTTTACAATGTAAGTCCAGATTCAACTTGTACCTCAGTTTTACGGCAATTCCAAGAAACTGTCCTTTTGAATCACCTAGTTCACCTTGTATTTAAAGACCCAATCTCCATTTGTGCTGAGTACTTCAACTCAGTGTTTCTACCCTGGGTACCTGTAGAGACATACAAACTACCTCTTAAGATAGTGAGTATTTGTCTTCTAATCCTTTCTCCTGAATTGTGTTTTCCTGTGGTCGATCTCTTAGCTTTTCCTTGAGCAGTGTGATTTTTGTATGCAGCTAGTTCTTCTCTCAGTCACCTGTTCCTATTTCTAAAATGGACCCCTTTATTTCTTCTCTTTCCCTAAATTTGAAAACCCATAGTTCTTGATTCACTGCTTATCTTGTTGGCTGTATTCCACACTTTCAATGTCACCTTCTGTTTTCCAAGATGATGTTTAACAAGCAGATTTGACCATCGGTCCCCATACAAAACTCACTGCAAAGGAAGGGATCACTCCTCTGGGGGACATTTTTATAGCATTCTTTCTCCATTTCTTCCATCCCAGAGCCCACCCAAGGAAAACTGATCGTTTAAAAGCTTTAAACCAGACAGATTGATTGTTTATTTTTCAGGGTTCCATCAAATGTCTATCTTTTTGCATTTTGAAGTTATAGCTGTTAAAGTTTTTTTTTCCCTGCCTTTCTTTATTTTAAGGGCCCTGAGTGAAATCTACATGGGAGCTGAGAAAGAAATAGTTCAAGGATTCACATTTTTTGTATTCTTTACTAGTCAGTAATTAAAATCTTAGCAGACAAGGGGATCTTTAAATTTTTCTCTAACATATAATTATGCTGTGTAAACTATTTTTCCAGAAAAATCTTCTTTAGAAAATATAAATATTTAATCTTTTTTTCAATATCCAGAGTACTATATAGCAGACACTATTCTTAGGCTTACACATTCCCCCACTTCTTCCCTTACCTTGCTAGTTTGTGGGTGAATGAAGAGCACACAGAAGCAGAGACAAACTCTGAAACAGTGCTTTATTCCATGCCCTACCCAGGCCTTTCAATCTCCATCTAGGTCAGATTCCAGCGTTGTCCACTATTTAAGTAGCTACCAAGGTCATAGGCCAAATATACTCTTCGGGAAAAAAATCAATAATGCTATTTTACCTTATTACATTTATATCTGAAAACATCCCATATGACTATTGACTTAAATAAAGCATTTGAATGGCCTTTGACAAGGAAATGACTTACAGCAATTATACATCTATGCAAGCTGTTGTTCCAGAGACAAAGTACCTTGAGTGACTCTTTTAGCAAAAGCTTCAGGTCTCTTTCCTTAGTCTCCTAAGCCAGGCATAACTAAAAGGCCAACTCTGTGCTCACTAAGGAAATTTATCCCTTGGTTACACCAGGCTAAATTTGTTCCTGTTGTGTTCCCAGAGCTACAACAATGCTGAGAGGCAGGGCTGGCTTTCATGAGCTCATGACCTGTGCAGCTGCATAGAGAACCCCATTTAGAAGGGCCTTGCATGCCCATTATGATCAAGACAACAGTGGTTGCTGTCTTGAATTTCTTAATATTTGAACAAGGTACCCCAGTTTTCCTTTTGCACTGAACCCCACAGATTAGGTAGCTAGTCTTGCTGGACCATAGGTAGAAACTAAGAAGGACAATTTGGGAGGAAAGTATACTTAATCCTCTTATCTATTCATGGAATCAGGCCAACTACACTCCAGAAAGCTGAAGGATTTCCTTTCCTCACCTTGGTTGTATTCCTCACCTGGATCATTTTATATGAAAATGTAAACAGAACCTTTTTAGTTTGATACAGTCCCACTTGTTCATTTTTGCTTTTGTTTCCCTTGCCTGGGGAGATATGTTCATGAAGAAGTTGCTCATGTTTATGTCCAAGAGATTTTTGCCTTTGTTTTTTTCTAGTTTTATGGTTTCGTGACTTTTTCTAAAGAAAGTAAGAGAATGATCAGAAAAGAAATAGTATGTTGAAATTGCTTTTTATATTGGAGAAAACAATACTGTTTTGGTGGAAATAAGGCAGTTAGTGTTTTGTTTGTTTTACTATAGATCTTGGGACCATTTAGAGCTATTTAAATACAATATGAGCCTAAGCCACTGCAGAAACTTCTAGGGGAACTGCATAGATTGCTCTTCTCTTTTCAGTACTTAAATTTTGGTAAAGTTTAAGACCTTAAATTTTAGGCATTTTTTTTCAGATATTTGATATTGATGAATTCACTGATTGGAAAATGAAAAACATGGTGCTTCTTTTTTTTTGGTATTATTAATGTACAATTACATGAGCAACATTATGGTTACTAGACTCCCCCTATTATCGAGTCCCCACCACATACCCCATTACGGTCACTGTCCATCGGCGTAGTAAGATGCTATAGAATCATTACTTGTCTTCTCTGTGTTATACTGCCTTCCCGGTGCCCCCGCCCCCCGCTACATTATGTGTGCTAATCGTAATACCCCTTTTCCCCCCTTATTCCTCCCTTCCCGCCCATCTTCCCCAGTCCCTTTCCCTTTGGTAACTGTTAGTACATTCTTGGGTTCTGTAAGTCTGCTGCTGTTTTGTTCCTTCAGTTTTTTCTTTGTTCTTATACTCCACATATGAGTGAAATCATTTGGTACTTGTCTTTCTCCACCTGGCTTATTTCACTGAGCATAATACCGTCTAGTTCTATCCATGTTGTTGCAAATGGTAGGATTTGTTTTCCTCTTACGGCTGAATAATGTTCCATTGTGTATATGTACCACCTCTTCTTTATCCATTCATCTACTAATGGACACTTAGGTTGCTTCCATTTCTTGGCTATTGTAAATAGTGCTGCGATAAACATAGGGGTGCATATGTCTTTTTCAAACTGGGCTGCTGCAGTCTTAGAGTAAATTCCTAGGAGTGGGATTCCTGGGTCAAATGGTATTTCTATTTTGAGTTTTTTGAGGAACCTCCATACTGCTTTCCACATGGTTGAACTAATTTACATTCCCACCAGCAGTGTAGGAGGGTTCCCCTTTCTCCACATCCTTGCCAACATTTGTTGTTGTTTGTTGCATGTTGGCCATCCTAACTGGTGTGAGGTGATATCTCATTGTGGCTTTAATTTGCGTTTCTCTGACGACTAGTGATGTGGGGCATCTTTTCATGTGCCTGTTGGCCATCTGAATTTCTTCTTTGGAGAAGTGTCTGTTCAGCTCCTTTGCCCATTTTTTAATTGGCTTATTTTCTTTTTGTTTGTTGAGGTGTGTGAGCTCTTTATATAATTTGGATGTTAACCCCTTATCAGATATGTCATTTATGAATATATTCTCCCATACTGTAGGATGTCTTTTTGTTCTACTGATGGTGTCCTTTGCTGTACAGAAGCTTTTTAGTTTGATGTAGTCCCACTTTTCATTTTTGCTTTTGTTTCCCTTGCCTGGGGAGATATGTTCATGAAGAAGTTGCTCATGTTTATGTCCAAGAGATTTTTGCCTTTGTTTTTTTCTAAGAGTTTTATGGTTTCGTGACTTACATTCAGGTCTTTGATCCATTTTGAGTTTACTTTTGTGTGTGGCGTTAGACAATAATCCTGTTTCATTCTCTTACAAAAACATGGTTCTTCTTATCCCTACTCTACTCTGGGAGGCAGTAGAACAAAGTGTGAAAATCAAGGTCTTAAGGACATGGATTTCAATCCCAGCTGAATTTCCTGGGAATATCCATCCCTTCAAGACTGTGAACCTCAGTTTCCTCGACTTTAAAGCTGGGTGACAATCTCCTAGGATTGTCATGATGATTAAACAAGATAATGCATGTAAAATGTTTGACAAAGTGCCAGGATTTCCCTCAGCAGCTATTCTTATTTTTTATTGTTGTTGTTATTCATATTATTCCTCTCCTTTTTTCTAGTGGAAGCCCTGTCTAAAAAGACAGTCTTCTTATGAGTTTGGATGAAATATTTAACATCTTGCTACAACAGCCTCACCTGCAAAATGGTTGTTAACCTAGCATAGCCTCTAGCAGGTACAGGCCACCAGCAAGCAATACCACGAAAGCTGGGGCTCAGAGTTGAACAAGCCTTTGGGAATGTGAGGCACACACCGGAAATGTACGTACAGTTCCTCCAAAGTAGACTTTCTTTAATTTAGTGTGAATTGTATTTGAAATTTTTTTTTTTAAGTTTAACTTCCCTGACCCTGTATAAAATACAACAACTAAATTATGTGGTACTTTCAGTTCTCAGAGTTTTTTTGCATTATCTCATCTGATGAGGTCATGCAGCTGGTAAATGACAGTCTGGAATCCTGACTCTAAATTTTGTGATCTTTTCTTCTTCATCAGCTATTTATTCTACCAAATACTTGGAGACTCATCATAGTGCTGTCTTCAGGAAAATTGGCTGTGCAAGATTACTTACAATAGGTAAAAGTACTCTATAGTCAAGAGTTGTTCAGTGCATAGGAACTAAGCTTCCCTCTTCCCTCACCTGGTGTCCATGTGCCATAAGGTTATCAAGTTGGAGAGAACAGGATCCAGACTGTGGATACAGAGGGCCATACCCAAAATCAATAGGAACTTACTGAAGATAAATTCACTGTGTCCCAGTTGTATCTATAATCAGCTCTGAGTTTATGCAACAGTGTTGGTTTAAATTCCTAATTTGAGAAAAGCCTTGTGAGGTCCTTGTTATCAAGCACCAAATAAAAGCAACACATCTCCATGATAAAAGCCCTTATCTTCTTGCAAAATGTTCTCCTCGGTAGACAGCACTTGAAAGAGATTTGTCTAATCTCTTAAACTCTGTCTTCCAGTTCTAGTCTCGCTGTATTTAGCTTCAGTCTCTGTGTGACGTGGAACCCTGTGCTCCAGTCCAAACTCGCCTTGTTCTGGGTCAGTGACCTTGGGGTCAGTCAAATGGCCTGGGACTCCCATGGGGCTGCCCTCCTGTGATGTTTACTCTTTCCTGTTGTTAATGGCAGACTCATCTCACACCCTTCCTGCCTCCAACAGGGCCCACTCAGAATGGATCACACACCAAGACAACACTCCATATTGGTTTTCTTGGTGGTGGCTGGGTGGTAGGAATTAAGTCCTCTCTTCTATACACAAAATTATGAGAAGCAACTGAGTGATCTAGCGATTCTTGTCACAGATTTAGGTATAGCTCCTCTTTCTTGCATGGTAAACACTGGCACATTTTGTACAATAGTGATAATAAACCTAAACCAGTCATATGAAAACCATTGCTGCGTATGTTATAAAACATTTGGGTTTTATCTTTTTACTCTCTGACAAGCCCACCTAGAAGCTTCCACATGAAAAAAATTTTTTTAAATTTAATTATAGAAATAGAATTTTGACCTCCTTTGGTAGAAATGGAACAAGAAAGACAATATACTTCCCTTTTTCTCCTTGCTGCTAGCGAGCTCAGAGATACTACGTGAACCATAGCAACTCCTATGGTTAGCATATCTGCTCCTTTCCTTTGTTCGGATTTTCCATTTTACCAACTTGTTAGGCTGGCTCAAGTAATTCTTGAGAAAGGTAAAAATAAACCATTACCTATGTCTACAATAAAGGCTCAGAGTTTTCCAGAGGCTTTCAAATACGCCATCAGAAAGAGAAGGTTCCAAATATCTTGCAGTATGCTGTGGAGTAAACAAGCAGACCAAGCCTTCCTCAAGCTCAAGTCCAGGACGTAGAGTTATGGTCCTCAAACTTCAGGGAGCATCAGAAACCCAGAAAACCCACTCTGTGTTTAACCCATGCTAAAACACAGAGTGCCGAGCCCCATACCCTGAAATTTGTCTCAGTTTTGGGATGTGCTGAATATTTGCATTTCTACCAAGTTCCCAGGTGATCCTGATGCAGCTGATCAGGGACCAAAATTTGAGGACCATCGACTTGCAGGAACTTCTTATTTTGTTAGAGAGACATTTAAGTAAAGAAGATGTTGATAGGAAATCTACTTAAATGAAAGGACAAAATAAAGGAGAATAGAAGGTACATACCAAAAAGTAACACAGATATTGGAGAAAACAAAAGTCCAAAAGGAGGGGAAGCCAGAGCCCTGGAGCTGCTGGCAAAAGCTTTGGAAAAGGAGATGAGGCTTGACCTAAGCCTGAGATTAAAACCATGCGGGGAACAGAGGTCTGGCAGGGGGCTAGATTTGAACAGTCAGGGAACAGAAATGTTTGCATCATGTCTAGTAAATGGTACCCACAGAATGCACCATTCAAAGACCTCAGTTATCATTTGTTGAATAAATAAACAATGAGATTTGATTGGTGGAAGCAACAATTTACTTCCAAGTGGGAAGAAAATGGAGATGTGATCCACGAAGGACCGAATTGTGATGAGGTTTGAATGTGATTTCAAGGAAATCAAAAGGTTTGATTCTAGATTTTTAAGCAATGAAAATTCACTGAAGTTTTTGAGTAGATGTGGATAAAATGAGAGTTCCTGTGGCCAGGATTCTCACCTGACCCTGGTTGACTAGCTCACTGCACACATGTGGGCAATACACGGCTGTTGACTCTATATTAAGAGCTCCGCTATGTGCTCTGGGCGCAACATGGTGGTATGGCTGCAAGATGCAGGAGAGCAGAGCGGAGGCTGGAGTGGTGGCAGTACCGAGGACAGAGGCCCAGAGGACAGCTGTGCGGGACGACTGTGCAGAGAGGCCCAGAGGACGGCTGTGCGGGACGACTGTGCAGAGAGGCCCAGAGGCAGGGACCGGCTTGCTGCATACAGACTCGCTCTGAGTGAATGGGATTTTAGTGACTGACCTGCCACCTGGAAATAAAGTTGGGTATAACCCTTTTCACCCCAAGAACAGTTTTGCTGTCGATTTCTTTGGTCACATTGAATCCATAGTGAACTTGCCCGGGGCTGAAACCCATTGACAAGACAGTAGAGTATTGACTTGTAAGTAATATTTTCATATATCTTTGTATAATGTTATATATATGTATGTAAGTATCACACATATTAATATTAATGTCAATTAATATTGGTATTACTTATTTCTGGTGGCTTACTGCCCATAAAATCAATGCAAAGGAAGAGAGACATTTCAAAGAAGGCATTAAAAGTAATTGGTCATAGACTGGTGTATAAGAGAAGAGAAAGCCATTATGAGTCCTTGTTTTCAAGCCTGGGTGAGAAGGAGAAAGAGTCAGTAACATGGAAGTATGGAGTAGGAGAGAGGTTTTGCAAAGGAGATGACAGGTTTCATTTTACAGCAAGACATCAGGGCTGGGGTGAGGAATGGGGTGAGGTGTCCAGCAAGCAGTAAAGATGCCAGCTTTAGTTTGGTGAGGAGATAGGTCTGGAAGCGTGGAGGCTGGAAGTGTCATGGAGGTGACAATCTAGTCATAAGAAAAGTGGCAGTAACCTTCATGCCAGCCATTGTTCCCTGAGCCCTCATCCTGCTGGCAGCTTTGGCAGGCTGCTGCTGAAAGCCTTGTGCCAGCCCCATGTCCCGCTCGGGGAGAGGCACATCCGTCCCCAGAACCACCTTGCGAATGAGCTGGCTCTAGCCTGGGTCCAGAGGCCAGGTGCTTCTTAAGCCTTCTCAGGGCCTGGAACTTAGCAGCCAGATTCTATGGCAACCCTGGCAGACCTCAGCTGGAAGCCATGGAGATGGCAGCAGCAAAGCCCTCTGTCACCACGCCCTGGGGACGTGTTCTGCCAAGAGGCAGAAGGGTCAGACCAGGGCTGGAGACCAGGCAGGCAACCAGCTACCACTAGATTTGCTAATACAGCTGGAGGCGAATCAGGAGAAAATATTACTCTAGCAACCAAAGCCAGCAGGAATGTCAAAGGAGGGGGACACTGTGGCAGCACGGGGGATGGTTCAGACAGAATCCAGAGAGGCCTTCTGGGAAGGGAGAAGACTAGAAAGAATCCAGGGGAGATAAGAATGAAGAATTCCTTCAAGTTTAGAGAAGAGGTGGATGAGAGGGGAGCATGGAGACGAGAGAAAGTTGTCTGAGAATGGTATGGCTGCAAACTGGAGGCCCCAAGGCAAAGCCGAGTGGGTTAGTCCTCAGAACAAGAGGACTGAGATTATACAGAGTGATTTAGAATAAATGGGGAAGAAAGTGGGGTGCTTAGAAAACTCAAAAAGGGAAACATGAGTACGCCTTTCATCTTTGAGTTAAAAATGAGTTAGTCCATTTAAACATGTGAGGGATCACAGTGCACATTTCCTGTGTGCTACTGAATCCGAATCAGCATGGATCGATTGTGTAAACAGTTTCCCAGGTGTTCCCAATGTTTAGCCAGTTGGGAGAATGGGTACAGAAGCAGGTACCTGAATCAGGGAGCTGGTTGGTCTTCCTGCTGCAGCCACAGAGGAAACAGGAGAGTAGAACCATGGAGCCTTGTGGGACAAGGTTATGAGTTGCGTGATAAAAAACGGAAGGCAGAGTTTTGAAAATGTATCATGTTCAAAGCTTGGGGATCTGGAAAGTAGCAAGGAAGCCCTATTCATTAAGTCCTGAGACAACTCAGCAGTAGGATCTGGAGGAGGAAAATAGACAAAACAAAATTTGCACTTCAAAATTGCACTTTGAAAATGTCCTGAGAACAGAGAGGACCAATGTGCTAATTGTACCAATGCACCAGTGGAATGTGCCAGAGTGCCTGCTAGGTGCCAAGCACAATGCAAGAAGTTTTACAGTCATAATTTTATTTAATCATAAAGAAGACAGCATAAGGCAGGCGGTATCACCATTTTACCAGGAGAAACTTAAGCTCCGAAAAGTAAAATATCTTGTCCAGGTTTCTAATCCAAGCGTGTGTTTTTTCTGTGACATGATCCTGCCACCACAGAATTTCCTTGTGTTCCTATGTCCATTAAAACGAAGCTCGTGGAGATGGCTTGTCAGACAAGAACTTTAACTCCACTTCAGCAGCTTGTGGGGCTGAAGGAACACCATGATGACCGTAGGAAAGGAGCAATGTTATTTTTCACTCTCTTTTTTATGACAGAAGGATGTAGTACTTATTCCATTATAAAAGAAGTAGGAATTGAACAAATGCATGGGTTACAGTATTGTTTTTCTTCTATAATAGGAAATATGGGAAAAACCAAAGCAGACTTCGACCTTTCTCCATGTTCTGTAAAGACATATTACTTTAAAGTCAGAATGAGTCAGCCAAGGAGAGGTCATTCTTAGCTTTTCCTGAAGCTCTGTTTTCTCAAGCATACTCCCCAAATATTAGATCCTGAAAAAAAAGGGTTTATGATGTCCAAAGTAAACCAGCTAGAGGCAAGTGTAGCACTCAAATGTCTTTTTAATCATTACTACTTTTCCTCCTACTTCTAGCATGTAAGCCTAACTGCCAGCCCACCAGGTGATTGTGACAAGCAATTCAGTACCTTCAATAAATGTAAGGACATCAATATCACCAATACACTCAAATATCAAATGTTGCCCAAAGGAGCACAGCATCACCATGAAATCTGAAAATAATTCCCTTTTAATTTATTAAGTTTATTTTCAGAATATACATATGTATGTATATAAATGTCTGTGTGTGTGTGTTTATCTACACACACAAACTATTTTTGTTGTTGTTCTGTTCCAGTTTAGAACTGGTGGTCTAAGAAAGTGCTAGGAACATAAGGTCAGCTTCAGAACCTCAGAGGCCGGAGCAGGGGACCGGAGGAGAAGTCAGGATCTGGTCAGGTTTGGGTGTGACCTTGGGTCTCTGTGATCTTTCAGGCCAATAACAAAGGTGTGCAGAGGGCCAGGCAGCCTTGGTCGTGTTGGCAGTCGAAGCTCAGCATGCCTGTTTTCATCCCCCTTGGACAGGCCTAGAGTGCCAGGTGTGATTCTTTGGTTCCCTGCCCAGGTTTGCAGGGATAGCAAGTGGTGCCAGCCACGGCCAGAAAGAGCATCTTGATTGTGAGCATATTGAACCGTGTCAGAGGAAGCCCTGGCCAGGCACAGAGCTTCAGAAAACAGAGAGTTCTGGGCACTATTTTAGGGATAAGGTAGAATATTCTTAGGATCCAAAGGAGAAGTCTTAATTACAATTCACCCAGGCAAAGAATAAAACTAACTTTTGTACTTGAATTGCATGTGTTTGTTTCATAATGATAAATCCCAATAATATTCTTTGCCTTCAGTTTTGACTGGTAGCCTTTAAACATGGGAAACTGGATGGTTTCATTGATCTTATGACTTCTTGAAATACTATCATTTCCTTAAAGGAAAAATAAAAGGAAACCAATGCCCTGCAGACCATCCCATCACTAGCAATGTTGATGCTAAAAAACAAAATTGACCAATCCTTCCTAAACTGGGTACTTGATCATTCAAAAATACTTGTCCTCTTTTAAGTTTTTGGGCAATTAAAAAGAAAAAAAGCAATAACCCATATTAAAATGATTAAGTATGAGGATGTTTGCTATTATGGAGACAATGCTTCAGAACTGAAACAAATGTAAAAGTGAAACTTCTACTCATCGTGAAAGAACATTGTGATGTTTTCATTTTGAAAATATATTCTGCAAATGAACTTCTCAAAAAATACTCCTTAAGTCCTCAAGAATGTTTGACTATGGGAAAAAAATAATTACCTTTTCAACTTGAGAGACAGAAAACTGTTGGAACAGTTTATGCAATGCCTATCCAATAATAAAAAATGTTTCTTGGACCACAATTCATTCTCTAAACCTTCAAAAGCCTATCATTTATCATTAATTTTGAAATAAAACAGGAAATACCTGTACTAAGAGAACCTTTGAAAACAAGCAGAATAATTGGCAAGGAATATTTTGGGAGGCACTGACAATAATGTAATGCCTGGATTAGTCTTTGAAAAAACATGACATTGTGGCTGGGAGGCATATGTAGCTAAAGATTCAGTATTCCAGTGCTAAGCATTATAACTCAGTTCTCTTGATATTCTGACATATTTTTTAGCAACAAGCACATGGAAGATGTTCCCAAAACTCAACTGCAGAGGTCCTCTGTGAATAAACTTCTGAGGCTCTAATGGATTACAGATATAACTGGCATAATGATATTGAAGTGCTATTGTGCCGGACAGTTTCTGATAATGAGGAAAAACACTTTTAAAAGATGTTACGTATATGTGTGTGTGCATGGTGTGTGTGTATGTGTATATACATACATACGCATGTATGTGAACCTAGCCTGCTTCATTCAAAAAAGGACTCTTTGAGATGGCTGAATTTGCTTTTTAATCTTTGTTCTGAAAATGCTAATATTGATCTTTAGGATATAAAAGTTTTTAGGATTATCACTATGATATCCATCTAAAATGCCTGCAATTTTTCCAAAATAGGCCTTAGATTTGCCCATCTCTGTTTTTGCTCAGGCTGTGGTCCTGAGAATACTTTCCTTTTGGACTCCACTCAAAGTTCATTCAAGTGGTACAACCTCTCCTGATATCTGCAACTAGATAGGATCTCCTTCATTCAGTTTTTTGCCCCTTTTTCATTTTATTATTTTCTTTATTGAAGTACCATTGATATACAATCTTAGGTTGGCTTCAAATTTACAGCACAGTAGTTCAACAGCTGCATATTATTAAATCCTCACCCTCTCCAATGCAGTCACTATCTATCAACATAGTAAGATGTTACAGAATCATAACTGTATTCTCTGTGCTGTTCTGCCATCCCCATGACCAACTTATATTGTGATTGTAAATGATTGTGCCCTTTATCCTCTTCCCCTTCCCCCCAGCCTCAATCCCTCCCCCTTGGCAACCACTAGTAGACCACTAGTCTATGAGTCTACTTTTTGCCCCTTTTTTATGACACATTTTACTTTAGCTTGAATTAAACTTAATAACTACTACATCCCTCTCCTTTTCTCACCTTTCCACACCCCCAAAAACCTAGGTAGTAAAGATTTTTGAGGAAAATACTTTCTTTTCATCTATATAACCCTGCTTAGCACAGAGACTTTGCGTATAACTGGAGCTCAAAAAAAGGTTTGATGAGCTAGAGTGAGTTTTCCTGAATTGAATTCCTGAAATGTTTATGTTCATTGGAATGAAATAATTCACTTTTGATGGTTCTTTGATCTTGTTTATTCATAAGCTTTTTTCCAAAAGTGTTTAATATGAAGTATGTAATTTTTCCCTTTTTCCCCTGTATTAATTATTGCATCTCCCCCTTCCCTCCTCCCCTCCTTTTATTTCCACCTTCCTTCTTTCTTCCAACGCTAATTGAATAGCTGTTATCTGGGAATTAAAAGGCATAAAGACAAATAAGAAAATCTGGATCAAAATTTACAACTTAATATTTCTGGCAAAGTTCTCACAAAGCTCTAGATCATATCCTAAATTAAGACACAGATTTATCTTCACAAAAAAAGATATTTAAAAATACTACTTAAAAAAATCATAAGTAGTCAAAATTTAAATTTGTTCCAAGACTTTTCTTAAACCGGAGCTTCTCCATGCCAACAAATTTTCTATCATGTAATAAAATCACTCCTCATATGACAATAGCTTAATCCTAAACTCTAAATTTTAAGAATAAAACTTTCTTTTTACAGGAGAGAGGTAGTTCTATATTATCTCACCCAACCCCACTGCTCCATCTAGAATTGACAACACAACTTGTTTAGCCATTCTAAACAACCTCAAGGACTAAAGAGGAGTTATTCAGTCATTCGTTCACAAATATTTATTGAACACCTGCTGCATGCCAGGCAATGTTCTAGGTGCTAAGAAAAAAAAAAATTCAAGCCCAAATTAATATGACTAGTCCACCTTTTAAGGGAGCTGGCCTAATTCATGTCAGTGGGGAAATAGATCTGCCAGATAAAATACCGGATGCCTAAGTTAAATTTGAATTTCAGATACAGAGTAAATACATTTTTAGTATAAGTATGTTCCATGCAATATCTGGGACATACTTATACTAAAAATTATTTATTGTTTAACTGAAATTCAGATTTAACTGGGAATCCTGTATTTTCATTTGCTAAATCTGGCAACCTTAGTAGGAAAGTTCTGGCTACATTGCTGCCTTTCCTTTGCAGAAACTGGTTGGGGCTGGAAGAGTGAAAGCCAGGACAGACAGCCCTACACGGAGCAGCCTGGCACATGGAAGATGAGGCTTTGAGTATGTGCAAATACATAGTGAAAGCAGAAAATTGAGAAGTAGGAACTGATTACTTTGTATAATAAAATTATAAATTATTAGAGACTGACTCTGAGTTAGAAAGGGGAAGAAGTTACTCAAGGTAGTAGGAGACTGGAACACAGGCAGAAAAGTCCAGTTTTAGTTGTTCACAGTCCTGTGATAAGCATTCCCAATCTTCCCAAGTCTATGGGCTGCAAATACACATTTATGTGTATGTAAACAGAGGAATAGGGCATGTTTTAGAAAGGAGTGCTCACTTCAGTGTTCAGGGCTTTAACTAGTTTGTTGAGGTTCCAGCCATATAGCTTTACTGTGGACATAAGTGAGGTATACTGAACCAATAGTTTTCAGTCTAGTTCTACTTTGTTCCTTGTGCACAGTTGAAACAATAGAGTGCTTGGCCTTCTGGGGCTGGCTAAGATAGCTATTCATCCCCATTGCAGGGAGTCTGTGTCAGTTCTTGCCCAGGGTCCTCGGGCCATCCCACGGATTTGCAATAAGTACACAGAAGACTACCCTTCCCTTCCTAGAAGCTTTACTTCTGCCAAACTTCATGCCTGTGGTTCTCACTCCAGAGGCATGGAGAAATCATTTTCTACTGACTGTTCCCAAGGGCTGAAGCCAGCGCCTGGTGTTCCCATGAATGGCATTATCAGATGACAGATTCCTGAATACCATCACAAAAAGATCAGCCATATGTGCCTGGCCTTTTTTGATCAGGAATCTCAATTACCTGGAGTTTCTCCATACCCTCTGGGTCCCTGGGATTCTATATCTCAGCTGGCTGTTGGTTTGGATGTCCCACCAGCCCAGTCTCCTGCTCTTTTGTGTCTGGATTCATCGGGAGAGCCTTGGGTACACTCCCTGCCCATATCTGGCATGCTCATTCTCTCCACGGTGCAGTTCTCTTGCTTTACTCTTTCCTTTCAGGTCCTTTCAGTTTGGAACTCTTCCCCTAAGAAATGGAATCTAAAATATCTTGGATTAATCATGGTGCAATTTTTCAGTTTCTGTCTTAGACGATCTCTTCTGTTCCCTTTTTGTCCCTCACCCCAGCAATCTTGTTCCCTGGAGGCTCATGGCTCCCTCCTCCAACCTTAGCTACCAACTTGTCACCATTTAGTCCTGTCCTCTAACTTGTCTCCTGAAACCTGAACACAGACATTCTGACCTCATTCCGTATTTCAGTTTCTGTCTTGGAGCTAAGAATGATAAGCCTTAGACAAAGTGTCAGAATTGCTCTCCTGCACCTGCAACAGAGAGTGAATGGAAGACAATGGTCACACATGATTCATTCTCACTACTGTGGGAGAAAACTCACAAACTTCAATGGCTGTACACTATAGAAATATACATATTTTACTCACATAACAGAATGAGCTGACAGCTGGCTTTTCCTATGCAGGATAACTCTGAGATAAGGGTCCTCCCATCTTGTGGCTCCAGATTCACATGCATTCAGTACAGATAGCAAAGAGAGGGTGGGGAACATGACCCACACCTGCTTCTTAAAGTCTCAGGTGTAATCACAGTTTCACTTAGATGCAAGGGGCTGGGAAGTGTATGTGGTCCCTGACCTGGCAGCCACCATCCAGTGACAACTCTCCACATGGATGTGGGTGCTGGAGTGTCTCTGCCACACATAGTAAGACTCAATGGTCTCAGTCACAACCCAACTACCATTCTAAGAAAAAATTAATATGTAAAAATGTTAAGACAGCACTCTTCAAATAGACCAAATAGATTGTGAATAAAAGCTTACGTGGAGAAGGAATGAAAAACCAACTGGTCTGAGGATTACCTAAACCAGTTTAGTAACTGGCTTCTTAACTGCCTGTAGCTTAACACAACTAGTTGCATACAGTAGAACTAAGGGACCTTAGCCTTCTCATTTTTGTTGTTGCATATGGGGTAAAAGCACAGAGGTATAGAGGTCTAAAATTCTTACTAAGTAGATTCATTCAACATACATCGAGTGTCTACTATGTCTCAGTCTTTATCCTAAGCACTGGAAACATTGGAATGATAAGCAGAGTGCCTGTCATCAATAATGGATAATGAAGTAAAAAGTACATGTTAAGCAGTTCCTTTCTTGAGATAAGACAATGGTGAATTTAGTCTTTGAGAAGAGACGACTAGATGTCAGAGTCTGCTATGGTTTGTTTGAGGAAAAAGTCTTAACAAATGTTGTGTTATATATGTGTGTGTGTATATATATATATATATATACCATACCATTAGGGATGGAAAATTGGCTTGGGGGTCCATGGAGAAAGGCAAAATTCAGGCTTTTTCCCAGACTGTCAAGTACATAAAGTACTTTTTTGGACTTCAAAAACCCACCACATCTTTCAGTTTTCCCTGGTTGAACTCAGCCCTTATCAGGAGCCTTGTCATGAAGATCCACCAACTGGAAATAATATCACATTTCCCTTTGTTGACCTCTTTTATGGCATTTGCTGTATTTCATGGTGGATTATTACTTGTGTGCTCCTTATTTCTTCTTACTTGATGGGAAACAGTTGTCAGTAAAATGTGGTGGTTAAAGACGTACTCAAGTCAGACAAATCTGGAGGATCCTCATCCAGGCCACTTAATAGCTGTGTCCCCAAAGCAATAGTCAATTTCTCTAAGCCTCAACTTCTTCCTCTTAAAAGATCATGTGTGAATAGTATGTGAAATATCAGTATTGTAGTACTTGGAATGCAGTATTCAATAAGTGTTAGCTAGTTTTATTAGACCCTTTTCCTTTGTCAGTTAATTAAAAATTTCAATCAGTAAGCCAGAGTGCTTAAAGCCATTTTTCTGAGGAGAGCTCATGTTGCAGAGTTTATACAGACTTTCTCAAGATTACATAGCTGATTGATAGAAGAATCTGAATTTGAACCCAAACTGTGTCTGGGTGACATCTCTTTCCAGGACAGCACGGAGCCTCTACTTACAATAGCTGACTTATACTTGTGAGGTTTTAATGAGAACTTCTGTGTGTCTTGTTTTTTCCCATTGAAACAAATGGGCTCTAGCAGGGATGGATATTGGTTCAACTATCTTTGTGTTCATCACAGAAATAGAATTCAGTACATATTCAGTGCTTTATGTACTGAATTGAGAACAGATACTATCTTTAATTCTGAGCAATGATGTATTAATATACTTGAAAATTGAGAACAGATACTATCTTTAATTCTGAGCAATGATGTATTAATATACAGAAATATTTAAATTGTCCTTGTATAAAAATGTTTCACTGATGCCAGGTTGCTAGAGTTCTTAAATATTGTGAAAGTATAAGAAGGTTAAAAAATTAAATTACATTTTATAAAAATATGTATAATAGTCCCTAAATTTTATGTCTCTGTAGCTTAAGAGTCAAAAGCCAGAGAGCACCTAATTTAATTTTGTGGATATTTCCCCCAAATGGTTTCAGATTATAATGATGACACCAAATCATGCTAAATTCTCTTCATTTTAGTTATTCTTCCCCTAAAAATGAAGGGCAGACAATGGAGATTTTTAAAAATTTAAATAGAATTCTAATGCAAAACTGAGTTTTAATTTTTAAATAGCCTACTTTGCAAAAAAATATATAGCTCATGTTTATCACTCATCTTTTTTCCTCTACAAATTCTATCACAACCATAAAATGGCATTTACTGTTTTTTTAAAGAACGTATTTCACTAAGAAAAGAATTAAAATAACAGTTACTTTTATTTTCTGCCCAAATTAACTTATACCATAACAGAAAATATTTTAGCTCTGAAATATTGAAATGTTCTTTATTCCACATAATATTTTTAAACTTTCTCAGTTGATCCCAAGTATTCATTTCAATGGAGTCTTTCTTCAGTCACTCAGTAATTCAACCAGTATTTATTGAGTCTGATTCCATAGTAGGCACAGTGCTCAGTGCTGAGGGAAACAGGCTGAAAAGATACATTCTCTACACTCAACAATCTCTAGGCAGACATTTAATGAGTAATTTTATTTTCCTGTTATAGTAAAATAAGCAGATATGAATTCCTCTAAGCATCATTAAGTAACCTCTATTTTAAATATGTCTCTCTTGACGTAAGACTCCACTATTTAATGCACTCAATGCATTGTTGAAGATTTTAAACCCCGAATCTGATGGGTTTTCTTTTTGGTTTCATCTTAAGCTACATTTGCTGGTCCCAGTGAAGGGTTTTTGTCATTCATTCGATAAATACTTGAGCATCACTGTGTAGGAGGCAGCACATTAGTTTCCTGTAGGTTAAAAATGAGTGGCTTGACCAGTAAGTGGATGCAAAAACTTATGGAAAAGGTAGGGGCTCAAGCTGGGTCTTTGGATGAGTAGAGAGGAAAATGTATTTCCCAATAACCCTTGCATTAGGGTTAATGAAAAGGATACCCATGTAACTGGATGAATATTTCTTCTCCTCAAGGGACTTGCCAGCCACCATCTCAGGTATTTATCACTGACTAGGGTTTTTATCCAGGACTCTTTTCTGCTTCTTATCCTGAAACTGCATTTAAATGACCATGGGGGACCCTGTACCCACTTCCTCAAAGCTTCTGATTAGTCAGCTCCAATCAGTTAGGTCCTAGCTTGCTGTCTCCAGTCCTTCTCCAGAGTCAGAAATATGCACCAAAGTATTAACAGGGGCTGGAGTGGGGTGTAGATTAAAGTGACTTATGCTCAATATTACGTAAGTCTTAAGATATTTTTACTTGTATAACCCAGAGTGTATTTGCTCTTTAAAAAAAATTTTAATACAGAGATTATAAAACTACTTTCTCCAGAGTCAAAGGCAGCTTCCAGCTCCCAAAAGTGCCTCCCAACTCTTAACATTCAAAAATGTGAGAAAGGTAAAAGCACCCAGGGAGAGGGAGAGCTCTGTAATTCAGAATTTCTCCACTCACCCACTCCCAGCTTTTCTTTGCTAAGTGGCTCTTTCTCCCCACATTTATTCTCTGTCTGTGGAGATGAAGGAGTGACTCTGTGTGGGTATTCCATCTCTAACTTGGGTTTGGGGGGATGGGGCAGAAAAGAGAGGTTGTGAGGTAAAGGGGGAGTACTTAAAAACTGAAGGGCCTTCTAATCTAAGAAGTAGCCTTTAAATGCATTGCCAAGATGGCTCTCACCGGATGAGCATGGGGTGGTGCCCAGGCATTTTGGCGGGCTATGACGTTAGTCTACCTGTGTTCCGGGTATCTCCCTATTGGTGACGTGAGTCTTTCGCGAACGTGATCAGCTCGTGGACACCGTTTGCTTACATTATGTGCCTTAGTGAGTGAAGAACTTGTGATTGCTTGACCTTTATGCTGATTGGCCCATGAATGTTATATATATATATATACCATGCTGTTTCCGCAATAAATGAGTTCCTGCTTTGACTGAGCTCCCTGTCGCGTCTGTTTGTCTCCGGTTTAGGCCTAGGGGCCGGAGGCTGGTGATCGGGCAGACAGTCGGCACTCACCCTTCCCAGTCCTGCCTTGCCGGGGCATGTCTCCCCCTTCCCGTTCTCTCCGCAGGTTCGGAGGGGGCTCGGGGAAGGCTAAAAACCCCGACAAAAAAATGGTTTATGGAAATCTAGCTGAGAGGTTCTGCTATTGGCCGGTATCACAGTTTGTATCCAGAAGCACCAGAACCTGAACTCAGGTCTTTTCCTGCAAGTCTGAGGTCTTCACACAGCTGCTGCCTTGGAGCAGTTTTAAGGTTCAAACCTTCCCATTCTTGGACCTTAAAGTCAGTTGTGAACGGTGATTGGCTACAGGTTTCCTGAGGACAAACTACTTATCAAGTGAGAATTTCTGTGAGGCCTTAGAGAGCTTGCATCCTTCAGGTAACCAGTTTACAGAGAATGAATTCAGTTTCTTTGTTAACATTCTCTGTTCTCCATATACCAGTCATACTATACCTGGCAATTACATTTTTTTCCTAGGATGGGTGGGTTGGCTGAAGCCCATCTCCTGAGATGGAAGAAAACCATGTGGGATGTAGTGGACCCTCCTTCCCTACCTCCAACTGTGCTCTGTGGATATGCTTTGACTAGGAGCATCTTGCAGTATACACTCTTGAATGTGGACCCCTCCATTTTAGTCTCTGCTCCAATATTGACTCCTGAACCTCATAGGCCTGTCCAAAATCTTGGGTAAAGGAGCTCTTGTGTAATCCCAAATCCCTGAGATTCTGAGGATAAAAAAAGAGCAGCAATATGTCTTAAAGCCTCTTGGAATAAATATATAGATAGATAGTTTGCAGTTTACATTGATGTGTTTTTAGCACATATAATAGTGTAGTCTCTGTTGGTCAAGCACATTAATGTTCCATTACTGGAATACAATTTGGTGGCATGCCAAGTGTCTTCTGATTTGACATCAAAGTGGGAATGATAGCCAACTTGAAACAGTAGACTAGCATCTATGAAGTTCCTTATCACTGAGAAAACTGATTTTATATTGACATTTTTCAGTTTCCTCATTTGCCTTTCTTCCTGAGCAGCATATTTATTGTTGTTATTTGGATCAGCTTTTGTGGTATTGTTATTAAGTGAGATAGCTATGTAAACAAGTTGCAAAGGATTATTATTAGTTTATCGGTAGAAGGATGTCTGGTCCATTGCCAAGATTCATTTATCTGTTTATTATGACCCTACCCAGTACAGTTTTAGTGGCAATTTAAAAATGGTCATAGGGTTTCACTTACAGAAGTCCACTGGTTCATTTATTAACTCACGTTTGAGCGCGAACTCACTGCATAATCTTACCAGCATTATTATGACAGTTGTTATAATCCACTGCAGCCAGGGAGCCATATCCCAATTATATGTTCTATTGTTTAACTTGTGATATGAGAGCAATACAAATTGTTGATAATTATGTTGACTTTCAGCAGTTTGCAAATTAGTAAATTAGTACATTTAGAAATAAAAATATACCCAAAGGCTAATATGTGTGTTGGGGCTAGTTAACAAGTATTTATTGAGTGTCTGTGGTGTGTGTGGTGGACTATAATAGGCACAATGTAGGGATACTGACGATGGTATAAAACAAACAAGGAACCTGCCTGGCACAAGGTACAGTTTGTGCAAAATAAAAATGAAAGTTCCTTACTAACTGACTTAGTCCTTTCTGGTAACAAACAACCCTGAAACTTAACAGCATAAAACGACAATTTATTATTGCCCACAGTTCTGCGCATTGTCTGGGCTATTCCTCGACTAGTTTCACCTGGGCTCAGCTGTGCTACAGAAGAATCCCACTGAAGGGTCAGCTGGGTTGGAAGGGATAGTCTTTCATATGAATGGAAGTTGGTGCCGGCTGTGGGCTGGGTACCTTGCTTCTCTTTCAAGGGGCCTCTCAGCCTCCAGTAGGCTAGACCAGCCAGCCCCCTTACGTGTTCTCAGGGCAACGTTCCAAGAGGGTGAAAGGAAAGCTGCAAGGCCTCTTGAGGTCTAGTACTGGAGTTCACATGGCATCATATCTGCCACATTCTGCTGATCAAAGCAAGACACAAGGCCAACACAGATTCCTAGGCATGGAGAAACAGATGTGATAAAAAGGGGCAAAACATGTTACCAATGGGTGGTATTCATGACATATTTTGCAATGTACCACACTTGCCATGTAATAATGAGTCCTTCACAAGAGTTGTCTTTGCATTTCAAAATTCCTATTCTGTTTTTATGGATGACCAATATTGGATCAAAACCCAGCTCTTTTCATACCTGATATTTATATAAACTCCTTTTCCTATGTCAATTTAATTTCTTTTAGTACTGAAAAACTTGTGTATATGATTTTCTTGTCAAAGTTTCTGGTCTAATGTTCTGAAAATAGTGGGCTGCTATCTCACTTAATATTCAGTTTAAAAATAGTGGACTGCTCAAAAAATTGCTAGAGGGAGATAATTGTAGAGCCCTGGAAACAAAGATGAGCTAATTAACTTTGTTAAAGTCCATTTATCTTAAATTGCTTTTCATTTTTTAAGCCAGAAGTCACTGTCTTCTTTAAATTTTTAAAGAATGTCTTCAAATAAAAACAATGGGTTCTAAAGTAATGGTATAGTATTCTAGAAAATAAGGTATTAATTGCATTTCAATTTTGATGTATTCCATATTTAGAATAAATTTACTTACATTATTTTCTGTATTGAACACTGGTTATACATTAAAACACTAGATTTGATTCACAGTTCCTCTGGAAATAACTCTACTCAGAATGAAGTTGACCATGTAATTTATTTATTTCATAAGTTATTTTCAGAATAGGTAATTTATTCGCATGATTGCTAACTGAAAAGATGCAAACTGATCTATCCAATCAAAATTCTCTCTCTCATTTCTCCCTCACTGGCAATTAGTGCCAACAATTTCCTGTGTGTTCTTCTAGCGATAGGATATGCTATCCACATATATGCAAATACATGGAGAATTCCCCTTCTCCCTCTTTTTTTATACAAAAGTAGCATATTGTACGTATTGTTCCTCACCTTGCTTTTTCCCCTTATATCTTACTTCATTTCAGTATTTAAAGAGATTTTCATTCTCTTTTAGAGCTACCTTATATTCCATGGGAGAACTGTACTATACTTATTTAATCAGTACCCTTTTGAGTGGATGCTTAGATTGTTTCCTATCTTTTGCCATTACAAACAAAGCCATAGTGAAATACTATGTCACTTTCCTCATGTGGAAATATATCAGCAATTTTCTGGAAGTTCAAAGGATATGTGACTTGAAATCTTGATAAATATTGTCAAATTGCCTTCTGTAGCAGTTGAACCAATTTACATTTCCATCAGATGTATGTGAACATGTCTGTTCCCTACACCCTTGGCAGGAGTTATCCAATGGCTGTTACTGACTTTAGCAATTATTATTACAACTTTCTTTTCTACTATGCCTAAAAGTCAACAAAATATTTTAATGTACTGTGTTCATACAACATTGGGTTAGGTTTTATTAACCTAATTTCCCTGGTGATGATCTGGAGGATCAAATATCCTATAGAGCTTGCCTAGAGCCATGCAGCAAATAGAGGTCAAATTCAGGTCTGGGAATCCAGATCTTCTACTTCCAAATCAGACCTTTCAGTAGTCAAATGAAGCAGTTGTAAAATTTCCCAGAAACTAACCTGCTCACTTACCCAGATGCCAACATATATATAAGCAAACACACACTGAAAGAACAGAAACAAATTGATTTTCAAAACTCAAGTTACAGCATGGCCAACTATGGCAAGTTTCTTCAGAGTTTGGTAAAACCTACTCCAGTAATTCCCAAAGTTAGTTGCACATTAGAATCACTAGGAGAATTGAAATAGTTAAAAAAAAAAAAAAGACAACCTAATCTAGATCTCCACCCTTGAAAATTCTCATTCATAAGGTCTGGGAAGACGCCCAGAAACCTGTGTTTTTATTAAAAGCTCCCAAGTTAATTCAATTGTGCAGCCAGGTTTGAGAACAACTGCTTTTACCACAAACTACTTGCCTTTCCCCCATCCCAAACAAACACTTCTTGCTTCTTGCACATTCTTTCTTTGCACATTCATTTTCCTCTGCCTGTTATTCATACCCTCTCCCTATTGGAATCTCTCCAGGACCATCTCAAATACCACTTTCTTGCTATTTCTCCAACCAGATCAGTCTCATTTCCTTAGACTTCCCACATGTCTATTTGGGTTTTCTTGATGGCACTTTTCTTGCACCCCAATCCCCCGCCCCCTACTGTGCTTTTCCTACTACACTGTAAGCAACTACATTATAATTCCCCCTCAGTGGGAGTACAAAGGCATACTCAAAACCAGGATTTGACAAACTTTCTTAAACTGGAAATGCAAACCTTTCGTTCTGGGGCCAAGCTACATGACTTTTAATATTTAAGCAACATCAGACTCTGCTGTATTTTGGTGTGATATTATGGTCATAAATAGATTAACGCGAAGCCTTTCTGCATGTGATATTCCTGCAGTCTAGACTTTTTCCCAACATTCCGCTCATCACCGTTCTCCACAGGATGAGACAATGACTAGTTCTAAATATTCATATCTGAAAAAGATTACAACTCTCCCTGTTTTATTTGGTCTTAGGTTCCCTCAAGAGTTCCTATTTTCTGTGACTGGAGATTTCCAGGTCTTTTCTTTGAACTTGAAACAACTGAAATACCCTAAGCATTCTGTTCCCATCAGATTTGGCTGCACATGTTCAGAGCACCGTTACAGTATTATGTTTTCCATTTTGCATGGGTATAAATTAAAGTACAGAGAGGATTTGATTAGCTCAAGATCCCAGAGTGACTGGCAATGATGGGAATAAAGGCTTGCTCCCCAGATTCCTAGCCCAGTTCACTCCGTACCAAACCACAGGTATGCTGCCTTTTTGCTGATGAGGCCACACAGAGATCTTTGGATGGGATACCCATTAGCTCTGGGAGGATAAAGGCACATAGGGAGCCTTCCAGAGAGCCATTCGGAGAGTCAGAGTAAAGGCCAATGGTGTCCTGGAAGTTTGAGTGAGCATTTCTGAATATGGTCGAGAAAATACATGGTTAGCAACTATTTAATGGGTTTGGGGATATTTATTTTAAAAGTCAAGCCACTTTGCATTTATGAGTAATATCTAGTCCTGCATGTCCATCTTTTACTCTGAGTGTAATGCAAACAAAATGATAAAGCAATACAATGTTTTTAAAAGAATACTGTTGAAAGGGTATCTTGCCGTAACCCTCCTTACCCCAGCAAGACTCAGGAGACACGGGCCCACGCAAGAGATTTTAATAGCTGAAAGAGAGAATGCCTCTGAGCAGAGAGCAGCAGTTCGTGGGTGAGGAAGCGTGTTTTTAAGGAGTAGGGTGTGTTCTCCTATGGGGACGTTGGTGATTGGATCTTAAGGGGTGGGGCGAAATGTTTAGAGATAAGGTGAGGCAAGTCCAGACATGATTTTCACTGGCCTATGTGCTTGGGACCATGGGGTAAATGGAGGATAAAGTACTATGTTCTTACGACTGTCATTTGAATTCTCAGGAAATGCTGGAAATTTAAAATGACACCAGTGACAAAGCAAAGGTGGTTGTGGTCGAACTTGGTAGCAGCGTTTGCAATGACTGGAAAATCTGGCCTCTTGATAAATCTTGGAGGACAGAAAAATCACCGAGGATTTCCACCATGTTTCCCAGTCCAACAGTGGATTGGCTGGTGAGTCTCAATTCATCTGGAACTATAGACATCTTTTGGTCTTTCCTTATTTACACCGATGGTTTTGACCAAATACACATATTCTCTCTGTTTAGCCTTTCACTCCAGCTTTACCACTTCCCACTATTTCCCCTCCCTCAGGACTTAACTACCATCTTTAAATTCCTTTCTCACCTCAGGGTCTTTGCAGGTATTGTTTTCAATGGGTTGAGGAGGAGTTTCCCACTAATCTATTCAAGGTTTATCATGATTGTAATTTTAGCAGACTATCATTGCTTTAAAGAAGTCTTCTTTGACTATCCAATACAAAACATGATGTAAGCACAGCCACCCACAGCCTTCACCTCATTCCTTGTCATTCTGGAGCACAGCACCCGGTTTTACTATCAGTAAAGCATTTATCACCATTTGACCTCTCCTTGTCCATTTGTTCATTGTGTCTCCCCCACTAGATTGTAAACTTAAGGAAACTAAACTTTTTCCACCCTGGTCACAGCTTGAGAGAGCAGTGCCTGGCAGCTAGTAAGTGCTAAATACATATGTGTGGAGTAAATGAAATACCCTTCAATCATATCACTGGGGGAAATGTTTCTTTAACCCATAAATTGCTCTAAGAAATTATCTAATAATGATCTTTGGAATGACTTCAGCAAGTGCATTAGGTAATATCCCCCAAATGTCAGGTGGCTGCATAGTAAGCATTAGCCAGGCTTCAGAGTTCACCCAGGAAGATGAACTCAAAAGAGTCTGCATAAGCAGTGGGGTCAGCTTCCTATTGGACTATCTTTTACATATAGGCAGGAAAGGATGGAGGGCAGGTGTCCTGGGCTTCAGGGAGCAGCTGTACTCTGGCACGTTGTGCCTGCTGTAGGCAGCAGAAGAGCTCTGATGAAAAGCAGAGGAAATTACAGTTGTCGGGCCTTGTGGTCACAAGGGCATGTATTGCATTTTCAAGGTCATCGTAGGATAATTCGGGTGTAGCTTGCACACATTCTGCTGCTGAAAAGGAGATTTTTTTTTCCCCTACCACATCCGACACATGGTTTGCCAGAGGAAGGGCACGAGATCAGCCGCTCTGATGAGCTGGCTTGGTGTTTTTAGGCCACAACTCTATGAAACCAATGACTCCCTTCTGATTCTTCCAGAAGTGCCAACAGAATTTATTCATTACAAAGTGTGAACAGCAATCACACAAAGCCACGAGATTGCTTTTGCCTGCTATGCCAAAAGGCACTTCTCAAAAAAAAAAAACCTTAAATAATAACACTGTCAATGCCTATTTTATTAAAATCTTTGAGAGGGAAGAATGTTAACCACTTCTGAACTACAGATAAATACAAGTTTTATTTCTTCATTATAGATGTGGAAGTCAAAAGAGAATGGAGGACCATAAAATCAAGCTACATTTGGAAAAGTACAAGGTTCACTTAATATGTGTAAAGGATAGTAGGCCAGACAAATGCTCAGTCCTACTTCCTGGCTGGGGGTGCATATTAATGCCAGGTAACTGAGTGATTGGGACTTCCCCAAAGTCATTGGTTATATAAAGAGGCAGAGGGCATGAGACCATATGGTCAGTTAGTACATATGCCCATTAGTAGAGAAAGCACTAACAGAAATTGGTAATTTGTGCTGTAATTCTGGGTTTTCTATTTTTGTGCCTTCTGTCCTTTGCAAACTTATTTAATTTCTTTGAGCTGTACCTTTTTTATTTGTAAAATAGACATGATAACTACCTCACAGGGTTGTTGAGAAAATGAAATGAGATAATCTGGATAAAGTGCTTTGTAGGTATTCAGTAATTGTTAGTTCCTATTTTCTGGTCCCCCAAAGGTCAAGTAGCTCAGTTGGAAGTAAATAGGACCATCCCTAGGTAACTGCGTTTTAAGCTCAACCTTCAGCCTTTTTTACCCCTGGCCTAAAGTCCTACAGCATTTTAACCTTATCAACTTTATCAAAATGGCCATCAGGCTCAGACTTGTTGACTTGATGGAATCATGTGTGGATTACTTCCTGTGAGTTTATTTAGCTACAAAACCAAACTCTGAAAGTGTTAAACTTTGGTTGGTAAGTTGGGGAGAGATTCATCACATTGAACAAGATCCTGGCATTTTTTTAGGCTAGACAAATTGAGTCATAGCAAAATGAATAGCATTAGTCTAGCAAAATGATAAATATCTTTATTTACATAAGGCAAATTAAAAGATAAATGGCTTATGACATTTTAGTCACAATTGTAGGATAAAAATGAGGGCCTTAAAATTTCACTAATCAAGGTATCAAACACATTTTTAAAGCATTCTCAGGATAAGTGCTGAACATTTATATATGGGTGGAGCAAGAAATATATGATACATAATTTCTTGGTAGGAGAGAGGTGACTTGGCTATGTAAGCACAGAGAACACAGGAGATGAGAAAAGATACCTAAAGGGAGCTCTATTTGACACAGTTACATAGCAACCATCCACATAACTCAGAAGAAATAAGGCTTTAACAAAGTCCCTTCCTACTTTAGCAGCTGACACAACTATGTGAGTGAAGTAACACAAGAATAGATCAAAACATCAAGAAATTAAAGCAAACAGAAAGCGCATGGTCCTAACATCCAGATGACCAGAGATAACTGGAATCAGAACTTATCATAAGCAGGTGTAATTTCAGAATATGTGATGAGAGGACTTTAACTTCTAAAGAAATATGTTTTTTATCTGAAATTGTTTCATGTCTAAGAGATAGAACTTTGTTTTCATAAATTATTTCATTATACTTTACTTATTTATTTTTTTGTGACTGTCACTCTATCAGGGGTGGTGGGGAGTTGAGAAATGTACAATCAATAGGGTGTCTGCCCTCAAAGAGCTTACTTTCTTATTAAGTAGATAAGCCAGACGCATGTAAAACAACCATAAATACGTAAAAGCATGTTTTAGGTGACGAATCAATGATCCAGACTATAAATGCTGTAGAAACATTTACTGAGCCATAGAAATAAAGGAAGGTTCCATGAAGGATGTGGCATCTGATCAAGTCCTTGAGATACGGATAGGATTTAAGGACTGGAAGATAAACCTGAGATGCAATCTTTGCTTTAACACTTGCATGCTGTGTGTCCTTAGGCAAGATCTTTAAAGTTTCAGAATTGTTGGGAAGATTCAATAATATATGTAAAGAAAATGATAAAGAATTTAACACATAATAGGTACTCAGTAAATTTTAACTATAATCACAAATGATCCTAATGTAGTTGTGCCTCTTTTTCTGAGCAGTTTCAAATGACCTATGGAAGTTGGTGGAAGTAAATTGGCACAGATACGAATAGGTAAAGAGGAAAGATTACATCTATTTGGAAAGTCAAGAGGAAAATGTAGATATGATCATGCGTGTTTGTGGGGAAGCCTATCTGACTAGAGCAGCAGGCTCATGTAGGGAAAAACACTGTATAGTATGGTGAGTCATTAACTCATTCAGCACAAATTTATTAAGCAACTATTAGATACCAGACACTGTACTGGGTGTGAGAATTGAATAAATGTTAGCCTTGAAAAGCAGACACTACAGTTTGGCTTGACGTGGTAGAAAGCAGGGTGAGATGGAATATTTGTTTATTTAGCCATGGATAATGCAGGGAAGGGACATATAATCAAAATAGAATTAAAGAAGCCAAAATCTGGCAGCAAATGGATTAGAATGTGAAAGGAAGGTGGAGATTCGTATAACTGAAAAATTGTTGCAATAGTTAATCTGAAAGAATGGTGGTCACATGAGTGAAGTAGAAATGAATGGACATGAGGAATAAATGAAAGGAACTTTTATATGATTTAATGAGTGACTTGATTTGGGAAATGAAGCCAAGGAAAAAAATGATTCAAAGATGAATACAAGATTTGTTCTTGAGTGAATAAAAGGACAGTAAAGACAGAAAAAGGAATCTGGGAAGAGTTGTTGATGGTTCCAGTGTCAGGTTCAGTTTGAGATGAAGATAAACTATTTGTTGTACATTCAATGAGCAAGATTCAGTCAGACAATATAAGCAAAGGGACTAGAATTTGGGGAGCTAGACATGGATATAGAGACCAGGTTGCAGTTGGGATGGCTTGGACACTGAAGAAGACCATCATAAAAAAGAGAGGAGAAAAACTGGTGGTGGGGTAGGGGGTGTTAAAAGTTTTGGACAACTCCCACATGGTGTGCGGGGAGGAATGAGTGTGAAAGTGTGAGGTGGATGTGATGAAGAAGGTAAGGCAGGAGTCAGGAGAGTGTGAAAGAAACCATGAGAAGGGAGAGTTTTGGAAAGAAGTTGATCAACAGTATCAAATGCATCTAAGAGTCCAAGACAGTGGGGACGGGGGTAAATACTGCTGCATTTATCTACAAAATGATTAAATGGATAACAATAAAATACCGCAGAATTTAAAAAATACTTCAAGGTAGAACAGTTTAAGAATACTTTGTGTAGGGCCTTCTAATCTAAGAAGTAGCCCCTAAATGCAGTGCCAAGATGGCGCTTGCTGGATGAGCATGGGGTGGTGCCCAGGCATTTTGGCGGGCTATGACGTTAGTCTACCTGTGTTCCGGGTATCTCCCTATTGGTGGCGTGAGTCTTCTGTGAACATGATCAGCTCGTGGACACCGTTTGCTTGCATTATGTGCCTTCCTGCTTGAAGAGCTTATGACTGCTTGACCTTTATGCTGATTGGCCCATGAATGTTATATATACTCTGCTGTTTCCGCAATAAACAAGTTCCTGCTTTGACTGAACTCCCTGTCACGCCTGTTTGTCTCCAGCCTTGAGCGGCGAGGCGGAGGCTGGTGTTCAGGCGGACAGTCGGCACTCACCCTTCCCGGTCCTGCCTTGCCGGGGCGTGTCTCCCCCTTCCCGTCCTCTCCGCAGGTTCAGAGAGGGCTCAGGGAAGGCTAAAAACCCTGACACTTTGTATGACAAACAGATCTAGGGTTTTCAAATTCCTGACAGATACTAATCTTTGGATTCAGGAATGAGAATTGGAATTCCTGAGAATTCCCAAAATCTTTTTTTTTTTCAATTGAGGTATCACTGATATACAATCTTATGAAGGTTCACATAAGCAACATTGTGGTTACTACAGTCACCCACATTAACAAGTCCTCCCAACATACCCCATTGAAGTCACTGTCTATCAGTGTAGTAAGATGCTATAGAGTTACTACTTGTCTTCTCTATGTTATACTGTCTTCCCTGTGTCCCCCCACATTATGTGTGCTGATCATAATACCCTTTAATCCCCTTCTCCCTCCCTCCCACCCTCCCCAACGCCTTTCCGTTTGGTAACCGCTAGTCCCTTCTTGGAGTCTGTGAGTCTGCTGCTGTTTTGTTACTTCAGTTTTGCTTTGTTGTTATACTCCACAAATGAGTAAAATCATTTGGTACTTGTCTTTCTCTGCCTGGCTTATTTCATTAAGCATAATACCCTCTAGCTCCATCTATGTTGTTGCAAATGGTAGGATTTGTTTTCTTCTTATGGCTGAATAATATTCCATTGTGTATATGCACCACCTCTTCTTTATCCATTCATCTACTGATGAACACTTAGGTTGCTTCCATTTCTTGGCTATTGTAAATAGTGTTGTGATAAACACAGGGGTGCATATGTCTTTTAAAATTGGGCTCCTGCATTCTTAGGTTAAATTCGTAGGAGTGGAATTCCTGGGTCAAATGGTATTTCTATTTTGAGTTTTTTGAGGAACCTCCATACTGCTTTCCACATGGCTGAACTAATTTACATTCCCACCAGCAGTGTAGGAGGGTTCCCCTTTCTCCACATACTCACCAGCATTTGTTGTTCCTTGTCTTTTAGGTGTTGGCCATGCTAACTGGTGTGAGGTGATATCTCATTGTGGTTTTAATTTGCATTTCCCTGATGATTAGCCATGTGGAGCATATTTTCATGTGCCTGTTGGCCATCTGAATTTCTTCTTTGGAGAAGTGTCTGTTTGGATCCTCTGCCCATTTTTTTAACTGGGGTATTTGCTTTTTGGGTGTTGAGGCATTTGAGTACTTTATATATTTTGGATGTTAGCCCCTTATCAGATATGTCATTTACGAATATATTTTCCCATACTGTAGGATGCCTTTTTGTTCTATTGATGGTGTCCTTTGCTGTACAGAAGCTTTTTAGTTTGATGTAGTCCCATTTGTTCATTTTTGCTTTTGTTTCCCTTGCCCAAGGAGATGTGTTCAGAAAAAGTTGCTCATGTTTATATTCAAGAGATTTTTGCCTATGTTTTCTTCTAAGAGTTTTATGGTGTCATGACTTACATTCAGGTCTTTTATCCATTTCAAGTTTACTTTTGTGCATGCAGTTAGACAGTAATCCAGTTTCATTCTCTTACATGTAGCTGTCCAGTTTTGCCAACACCGGTTGTTGAAGAGGCTGTCATTTTCCCATTGTATATCCATGTCTCCTTTATCATATATTAATTGGCCATATATGTGTGGATTTATTTCTGGGCTCTCTATTCTATTCCATTGATCTATGGGTCTGTTCTTGTGCCAGTACCAAATTGTCTTGATTACTGTGGCTTTGTAGTAGAGCTTGAAGTTGGGGAGTATAATCCCCCTGCTTTATTTTGCCTTCTCAGAATTGCTTTGGCTATTCAGGGTCTTTTGTGGTTCCATATGAATTTTAGAACTATTTTTTTCTAGCTGTCGGTATTCTGATAGGGATTGCATTGAATATGTAGATTCCCAAAATCTTAAATTATTCTGTAATTTACACAACACTTCACTTATGTATGATTAAATAATTATGAGTGACCATAATCATAAATAGTGAATCCTTTCTCTGTGATAGGGTTAGAGGTTTCCTGTAACAAATTATCAATACATGGTTTATTAGTATTATGAAAGCAATATATTTGTAAGATTATATGTTCAGATAACATGTAAAAATTAATTTATCTAATAAGGATATTCAATAATAGAAAATACTAGGAAAAATGAAATATCAACATAACTGCCAGATAAAATTCATTAAAAATCACAAGATCAAACCACAAATATTTAATATTTAAGTTACCACTGTTAAAATGACATTTTAAAACTTAGAAAACAAGTTGCCTTATCTGATGGGCTTTATCTTTGTTTCATGATTAAGCTTCTTCTTGTAGAAAAATTTCTTTCCTTTTGTGTTGATGTTGATCAAATTGTTAATCCTGAGTCCAAAAGCTAATCCTCAAATCGAACATTAGCATATATGTTGTTCCACATAAAGCCTTTTTTTTAATGATGGAAATATTTTATCTACCTTGATTTTGGTTTTGACATTGAAATTGAGTTGCTTTTGTAAATTCAGGTTTTTTTAAGTGCAATAACATTTTTTTTTCCTCCTCTTTGCATTTCTTTGGTTAAAGAAGAACTGTAGTCCACTGTGAATATATTGAGCGGTATTTGAATAACATAACATTCAGGATCTCCTAGCAAGGTTAACAACGCAAAAATCACATGTTGAAATTGTCAATTTAAGGACTTACTTGGTTTCCAAAATAAGTTCTTTTTTGGAACAAAACTCATGGGATCTTTATAGAATATACTATGCAAACAAACATGTTTACTTAATTTGCCAGAATGAATCATCATTAACAGTAGACAGGGCCATGAACACATACTTATAACATGGCCACAACTGTAAACAATTGATTAGATGGTAACTGCTTCTTGAAGTGTCACCAGTAACCTGAAGCTTTTCCTGCTCCTGCATTCATCTGAATTTGTAATGTCTCTATATTGATTGTTAAGTTTTAATTCTCACAGGAGAATTATAGTACTTTCCCTATCTGATCTCTTGACAGATGGAAAACTGTGGGATGGAATACCTGTGTGGAAACACGACATAAATATTCCATTTTTCTGTAACATTAAGGAAGCTTTCAGCTGCAAGCAATAGAAAGTTAACTTCGAAATTGCCTAAGTGATAAGGCAATTAATTTGTTATCACATAACAAGTCCCAAACTCTCTGGGATTGGTTAATTCACTCAGTAACAGCATTTTCAGAGCTCAGGTGCTTTCTACCTTCTGACTTTGTTATCCCAGGTACGCGGGTGCCCTCCTTGTCACAAGATGGATGCAGCTGTTTCAGGTACCACATTCTCACATACTAACATCAAGTCAGAAAGGGACAATTTATTTCTCGTCAGCCTTTTGCTTTTTATAATGAATAAAATGATCTTATCTAGAAGCTCGTCCATTGACATCCCTCAACCTTCTTTAGGCAGAACTAAATAACATGCCCATCCTTAAACCAATCAAAGTAAAGGAAATAAGGCCATCATAATCAGTATAGTACAATCTAGTTTAACTTGAAGCATGGAAGAAGGAAATACAGATACTGTACAGGCTAGCAATTCTGAAACTGTTTGGTCTCATGACCCCTTAAACATTACTGAAGACTGCAAAGAGCTTTCACTTATGTGGGCAATAGCTATCGATATTTACTGTATCATAAATTTAAACTGAAAAATTTTAAATAGTTATTCATTTACATTAATAATAACCCCATCATTTATTACCAAACTATGGTAGGCAGTAGTTATGGTGGCCTAATAATGGCCTGTATCCTAATCCCTGGATCCTATAAATATGTTACAAATATGACTAAGTTAAGGATCTTGAGATGGACAGATTATTTTTTATTACAAAATCGGCCCAATGTATCACAACGGTGTTTATACATGAAAGAAGGAAGCAGTATCAGAGTGATTTAGTGTGAGAAAGACATGTCTGGCTATTACAGGCTTTAAAGATGGATGGGGACCATGAGCTAAGGAATGTGAGTGGCATCTAGAAGCTGCAAAAAGGTGAAGAAATGGATTCTCCACTTGGGTTTCCTGAAAGGAAAGCAAACTTGCTGACATCTTCATTTTAGCTTAGTGAAACCCACTTTGGGCTTCTGACCTCCAGAATTACAATAAATCTGTGTTGTTTAAAGCCCCTAAATTTGTGGTAATTTGTTACAGCAATAAGAAATTAGTACATATATTTTTAAATGAAAAATAACTATATTTTCCCAAGCAGAAAAAAAGTAGCAAGAAGAATGGCATTGATTTATATTTTTTCGCAAATCCCTTTATGTCTAACAAAAAAATAGGTCATATCTGCTCCTCCATTCAGTCTATTGAGATATCATGTTACATTGTCTCTGGGAAACCGCTGTATATTGAGTATGTAAGAAAGGCAAATAATTTCTCAGTATTATAATAAAAAATTTTGACCTCATGGCCCTTCGAAAAAGGGGTGCCCAGACTGCACTTTGAGTATCATTTGGTGCAGGAAGTCAACAGTTTTGCTCCATCTCCCAAAAGAACAGATATGAAACTCTTTTTTCCATATCCTAGCATGAACTTCTCTGGCCCTAAGGTCATCATCACTATAGTGTACTGATTTTGACATTTCTTCCTTAATTCAAACAATGTTTCTAAGAGTTTATTTTGTGCCTTATACTGTATTATGGACCGAGGCTATCTGAGTGAGCAAGGTAGTTACAGTGCTTGCCACATGGAGCTTACATTTTAGGTGAAGAAAAATAATAAGCACATAAGACAATTTCAGACACTGCTAAGGAATATAAAGAAAATAAGTAACTGGGGAAAATGTGAGGGACATTTTGCATGGTGGACAAAGAGCTCCTTTAATTAGAGTTAAGTTAAAAAAAGCTAAGGTACATCTGAGATGTGACTGACAAGAAGAACCATTGGAAAATGTGGGAGAATATTCCAGGTAGAGAGAACAGCAGGGGGGAAAAGAGCAGGAAGGAGCTTGGCTACATAGAGGAACAAAAAGAAAGCTAGTGTGACTTCTGTGTAGTCTGTGAGGGGAATGAAGAATGGAAGAAAATCTTTAAAAGAATCAAGTAGGTGTACATCATTAAGGTATTGCAGGACACAAAAAAGACTTAAGGTTTTATTCAAATTGCCAAACAAACCCACTGGAGGAAATAAGAGACTGTGGTATTATTTTATATGCTAGCATTGCTTCTGTAAATTCTTCCACCTTCTCCAAGGGCTACTCTTCATCCCAACACATTCCCCACCTTTTATAATGATGACTCTCCAGAAAGATATCAAGACCTCAAATAGACACATCTTGCCTCACATAAATTGTTTGTATGCTAACATCAAAACCAGACAGATCTGGAACCAATCAGGGGAATGTAAATTACAGGTTGCTCGGTGTGGAATAACTTCTGCCTGTTGGCCAGTGTAGGTGCACAGCCAAAAATGCAGTGTTAAGTACAATTGTTTGGCAATTGCTGGTCTGTCACTTGTCCAAAGCGGTAAGTGTGTGAATGGATTTGTATGGGTAATGACTCTGAAATTAGCAACTAGCGTTTCTCATCTCTCCACAATACAGGAAAACACATCGGAACTTGGCTCATTTTTGGAGAATTCTTGTGATGATCCTCAGTTGCTCAGAATGCACATTTGGTTGTCATTATCCCTTGTGTAATCAGTTTCTACAAACTATAGGATGATGTTACAGTGATGTTTACAGAAAATGGGAACACACTCCACACCTTAATCAAATCATTTTAAGATGACCCTTCTTAGATAACATGTATATATATATACACACACACATATATGTCATTAGTCTATACTTTGATGTATGCTACAGTGAGAAAAGTAATGTTTCCACTAGGAACCTCCAGATGAACCAGGTGCCTAGAACTCTGTAAGGTATTTACTATAAATAATATGGCAGAAGTGTTTACCAGGCAAACCTTTGCACAAGATTATGCAGAGAATTCACAAATGCAGAAGTGACTTAAAATCTGCTTCGAAAGGGCCTAAAAACGGCCAAGAATTTGGACCTAATCAGTAAACAGAACTGCAGGTGCGGTAGCCCCACTGTTAAAAAGCTGGATCCACGTGAATAAGCCTAATCACATTCTCAGAACAGCTGTGACTGCTTGGGCCATAGTCTCTTGTCAGTTACCTTCTGAAAATTTTTAATTATTGCGAGAATTTATATTAAACTTAAGACCAGACTGCATCAGAGAAAATAAACCACGGAATTCCAAGGCTACATATTTTCAAAGGAATTTAATTCTGATCTCTGAATGCAATGAAGCACTTAGTATTTCTACTGCAGGGAAGAGAGGAAGGAAGGATAATTTTCTCGTTTCAGTTGTAAACGGTAACCAAACTTGTCCTGCCAAACAAGTCTTCGCCGATTCTGATTTCTAAGCGCTCACTCAGGGAGTTAAGCTTGAAACCTGTGCCTTCCTCCCATGTCAGATAAGCGGAAAGTTTGCCCTAGCTATGATAAATATAAACAACGCTGAGATGTTTTTGGCACAAAGTGTACGTAGGAAAGATGACGATGAAACTCACCCCCCAACCCGCCCCATTCTTGCGGCCCGGCAGTGTCTTTTGCCTGGATTTTAGAAATATCCTTCAGCTGCAGCCTTGTGAGCTTGGAGCCCGCAGCCTGCGTGTTTGCGTCTCCGGGCAGGGCGACTCGGGTGCTCCGAGTGTCACCCACAGATGTGACTGTCCTTCTCCCGCGGGGGCGGCAGTCCCCTTCCTCTGCCACGCGATGTCCAGTCCGAGGCCGGCGGCCCAGACGGAGGGAAGGGGAAGGAAACCCTCGCCGCAAACCGGCGTCTAGGCCGGTACAAAACACGCCGCCGCCAGAAAGTTTTCCCCCAGCTGTGCGCAACTTTCTGCCTCTTCGCTCTGTACGTTCTCGACCCGACTTTCTGTCCCCTGGGTTTCCCTTTGCTTCCTCGCCCACTCTGCAGCGGCGCGCGGAGGACCTGGGCTGATACGGGCGAGGGGCGCCGGGGCAGCGGCGGTGGGCAGGCAGGGTTCGGAAAAGGGGAAGGGGAGTGGAGGGGTGGCGGCGGCGGCGGCTCGGGAGGAGGAACTGGTCAAAGGGGACGGAGCCCAGCGAGTGCCCGAAAAGGAAAGCGACGCCACGGTTTGCTGCAGTCGGAACAAAGTTCGCGCCCTTTCCTCAGCGTTTCACAGCCTCCCCTCCCCTGCCTCTCCTTTTTTTGACAGCTGGGCGCTAGCGGCCACCTCCACGCCCGCACCCCCCGGGGGGCGCCAAAGTTGTTTTTCCAACCCAGAAAGTCCAAGGGAGGGAAAAAAGTAACACGGCGCGGGCGGGGAGGGTTGGGGGGGGGGCGGTGAGCGAGAAATATACATGCTCCTGCGCGAACACCTAGAAATCTGAGGATAAACAATAAACCTACTTTTATTTTGCAAAAGGGAAAGCAACATTGTAGTCGCGAAGACTTTGCAGAGAGGAGAAACTTGTGGGGACTGCAAGTCCGCCCTAGGTCCCCTCGCCCGCTGGTCCCCCCACCCCCGCCCTCCCGAAACAGCCCCCTCCGGGCCAGCCCGTTCCCCTTTCCTTTTTGGTCCGGGGCAGACGGCGGAGCTCTACAGGCTCCGACTTGGAGAGCGAGGGCGACCCCGGGCGCGTGTGTAAATCAGTCACCTGAGCGCCGAGGGGCCGCGGCGAGGGCGCGCGCGGGCGGGCGGGCTCAGAGAGGCGGAGGCGGCGAGCGCGGCTGCCCGGAGGAAACCGGAGGGGGAGGGAAAGAAAGGCCGAGGCAGAAGGAGCCAGAGGCGACCCGAGGGGCTGGTCCAGGCGCGGCCGCTAAGAGGAGACCAAGAGGCGGGGGCTGCACTTGACAACCAGCATGCCGAGATGGTAAGAAGTTTCCACCCTCCTTTCCTTTTTATTCTATAGACTTCGTAAGAAACGCGCCCCACACCCGCACGCCTCCGGGGCCGCTTGGGGGCCGTGTTTTCCTCAAATCCAGCGGCGTGGGTGGAGGGGGCGGTGAGGAGGGCGGGCAGGAGAGGAGAACCTCAATCCACCCTGGCCCCTGTTGTGCTCCTGAAATCGCCCCTAAACTTGGCCTCAGTTTCCGAGGAGAGCTCCAGGTGGGAGGGCTGTCTGCGAGGGGGGCTCTTGCCGGCCGGCCCCTCTCGCGGCGGGTGAGGGAAGGTGAGCGGCAGGCGCGCGGGAGGCTCCCGTGAGTTGGGACCGGCGGGGGGGACGGAGTGGCAGCAAGGCGAGGGTGAACGGAGCACCCGAAGGAGCTCGGGGCGGAGAGGGAGGCGATTCGGACAACGGTAACTTTGAAAACTTCCCGGCGAGGGAGGGACCGGCGGCTGGGCGTGGGCGCCTGGGCGCGCTGGTGCGCCGCGTCGCGAGGACACCGCCACCCGGTCCCCGGCACCTTTGCCTCTCCCCTCCCCTCTGCCTCGCGCTCGGGAAACCTCCCTTTGTAAATGAAGAAAATGTGGCAAGTGCTCCTGGAGATTTTATGAAGAATGAGAAAAACGCAGGACAGGAAAATAAACCCGAGAGAGAGAGGAGGGAGGGGAGGGAAAGAGATTTTGAGGTGCAATTCTAAAGGAGCCGATTTGCTTTACTTACACAGTGACTGGAGATTGGCATTCGGGGCCCGGGGAGGGGGCAGGATAAATACCAACAAACTAGATGAAATCCCCTGTGAAGTGAGGCTCAGGTTTTTTATTTTTAAGTGCCAAGTGCAAGTGGTGGAAGCGATGGGAAGGCTTTGGGAAGCGAGATTCCAGCATAGCCCCTCTACTCGGAGCGGCTTCTCTGCAGCGAGGCAGCGAGCAATTAGTTAGCCTGGGGATGAGCTCTCTGTCCGCTTTCGGGGAAGTGATTTGCTGAAAATGGGGCTGGACCACTCCCTTCCTTCTAGTTTGCTTCCACCCAGTGCTGCTATTGTTACCCCCACTTGAGGACCTGATTTACTGTGATCCGCACGTAGACAGAATATGTAAGAAGGGAGATAGCGGGTTAGCTTTTTTTCTTTCCTATCCCCTAATGTCACATCTCTGGTTTCAGTGATCAAAGTCACAATTGAAGTGTAGGAGATACAATTGTCAAACACACACACACACGCACAACGTAGCATGCGCACAAGACTGTGCTTACAGTAACGCTGACAGAAATTAAAGTGGTTTTGAAAGCAGCGTGCGATTTATGGTGGTTCCCATTTACCCTAGAGTCAAGCTGTTGTAAAACTGATGTACAAAAGGCATCATAAAAATAATCCTTTGTACCCAGGATTAAAGTGGCAGAGAGTGGCCCGTTTTATTATTTCTTATGTACTCGTGGACAGTTACAATGGTTGGAACCTGTTAAGTGGAGGCATTAAAATAAAATATTAAAATGTATCTATGCAGCGCTTGAGAGTTTTTCTTCTAGCAGCATTTTATACAAGAATACTGTAAAAGCTGGTTGTATGTATTTTTCTTTCCTTTTCCTCTAGTCTGTATACTATTTGCATATCTATGCCTAAATACTAACCACTTTGAACAGTGGCTAATTGCATTTGTCATCCACTGCTTTGTATTTTGCAGTTTGCAATGTTACTGTGCACACACATACATGCTTTAAGCGGGGGAATTTATTTCTGGCACTATTTAGTGAGTCTGATCTGAAGTACTGGAGTAGTGAGACCTTGTACAAGTTAAAAGAACTTCCCTTACCCTTTGGAATCCAAAAAAATGCCTTGTGAATCTTCTAGGGTATCTGTGTTTTCTGTTATATTTATAACTGTTTATTTTAAACTGCTCAGCCTTCAGTTCTTGGTCGTAGCCACTCTTTCTGTTCCCAAAGAGAAGAGTATTTAAAATCCAGATTGCTAATCACTTTACCAAAGTACAGGAGTATCTTCACCTGGGGGAAATAATACTGAACCTGAATGTGAACTCTTGAGTTTCTGGTGAGAGAAGTCTAAAGTTATCTTTATTTCTCCCTTTTTAAGTTCGGTGTTGTTTGCATATACAACTTTGAAAAAGAACCAACTTCATGTGATTAAAAAAAATATTAAGAACATATTAATAGCAGTTGTACATTCCCAATACCTGATTTTTTTTTCTTCTACCTGAAATGTGAGAGATCTGTCAGGCAGGGATATATGATTACAAAAAAAAGCAGACAAACGCAGAGCTGACTTTTGCTATATTAAAATGTAAGTGTTACAGTTTGAATTTTCAAGTGAGAGTTTTTGAGTTCAGTGCTTTACATAACATTTTGTCCTAATCTTGCTTGCTGTCAGGGATGTTTCATGGTTGTGCAATTGCTGCAGTCAAGAATGCCAATTTGCATTCCAGGAGTGTCATTTGATTACTTTTATCTGCACAGCTCCAAGACTGGCCCAGACCTCTCGTTTCATCTTGCCATGTCACGAGTCAATGCTGTGTCGTCTTTTCAAAAATCTGCCTGATTTAGACAAGAAAGAAAAGTACTTTCATGTTGCAGCCGCAGTCCCCTGCTAACTTGTCAGCAGCAGGATATGATTCACTTGGGCCCAGAAGAATGGAACAGAGAGGCGGGTTAGGCGGTTCAATAAAGCCCACGGACAGGTAGTGTGTGACATCCCCAGAGAGCTGCAGTTAATGAAGAACAGGTCTGCTTAGTTCTCCACACGCTGACCTGGTGCTGTCCCCACAGTTTTCTCATTTGATCTTTCCCAGCAAATTGATCTTTTCTTGTATTTTTTTGCCTTCCAAGTTAGTCCTTGTGGGACTGAAATTAGCAGAGCAACTTAAGTTGGATAATACAGCTGTTCAGAAAAGAAGAAATTGGACACTGGCTCAGAAAGGGGCGGGAGTTGGGGGTGGAGGGAGCTATTCTTTTTGTTGTTCCTGGGAATATTTTTTATTTTAAGGGAGTCCAAAATAGGTGATGACTTGAAGTCAGTGGTTCCCTTTAATTTTGTAGTTAAGGTCAGCACCATTTAAAATATTTCTTATGTGTTTGAAAGGTGGCCTTTGTGAGTAAGAGGAGTTTAAGCATTTTTCATATTCATTTGTTTGAAATGATATTTCAGTTGACTGTGGCTTTTATGGCTTTTGTAGATAGGCTAAATATCAATGGCAACTATATTATTGTCCTTTGTAACTACAATCCCCAAATATCCAATATTGAACAGCAGAAAAGATTAAACAATTTAAGAAGATATTGCCAGTGTGGTGTCTAAGTATTATGGTACATGGAAATGTTTTCTGCAAATTACCATCAGCATATTTGTTTTCCATAAACACAGACATAACTGTTAATAAATTAAAAGTATCAGCATTCTGCATTTAAGTGTAGGTTTTTAGAACTGAGACCAGATCACAAGTGTGAATTTCTAAAGATAATCATGCATGTTGTTTTTTGAGATTCAAATTAATTAAACGAGATGGATAAATCTAGTTTAAACTACTATATGTAGTTTAAACAGGTTAAAGTTTCACTCATAATTTTGTATATGCTTACGTTGAAAGCAATGAATAGATTCTTGTGGACTTAAAGAGCAGTGCTTTCTGAATTCTTCTGTAGATGGTCTCATTTACCATGTACATCCTTATAAGAAACAGTTGAAAACATTTCTTGTGGAAGGGGAGGCAGCCTTTTCAAATCTTTCCTGTTTGGATGGGAGTTATATAGGATCATTGGTTAGTAAACTCCTCTCTGAAGAGCTAGAGGGAGCCTCATGATTTTAGTAGATACACTTAAGGTTAAAAAAAAAGTCACTGGCAACTACAGTGTTGCAGAAAAAGAGTAGATAATATTGGTTTAGTGTTTAGGGTTGGAGGTGCTATTGTTTTTTTTTAAAGCTGAGACAGAAACCACAGAACTTTCTGAATAGTCAAATAGCTAAGATTTCTAGGGTTCTACCTTTTAGGTGATTTGAAGATCAAGCAAAATGTACCCAAATACATTTGAAGTCTGATTTAGTTTGCATATTACTGTTAGCCCTTTTATCAACTGAAGGAGATCAACTAAAGAGTTGTTCTGTCAGGAGGTCAGTCTTCCAAGTTCTGTTAAAAGTAACTTCCTACCAGATCACTGAGGAGGGGGATACACCTTCCTTCAGTTCACTGAGGATAACCTCTCTGTAAATAATGTTTTTGAAGTAGTTCTTCATACAACTGCCGCACTCTGGAGAGAAAATGCCTTTAAAATAAATGCTTCATGTTATAAGCATATATCGTAAAGCATTTATAAAGCTGATAAATTAGGAATCAATAAGTTAAATGTAAAGAAATAGAACTTAAAGTGGTATTAAATTCAATATTTGTTTAATTTCACATTTATCAGTCTTTCCACTAAAATTTGTGATATGTTTACATTAAAGAGTCATTGATAATAATTGCTCTTTAATATTTATATACTCATTTTTAGTAGCATTACTTTGGACAAACTTATTTACCATTTAAGTAAATAGTATAATCCAATGAGATAAACTGCCCAGATTTGTCTTTTTTTCATCTCTTGCACAGTAGCTTGCATTATGTTGCTAGCCAGTAAAAGTCTTTATTTGTTACTTATTAGAACCCTCAGTACACTCAAGAGTTCAGCTGTAATTTAATTTGGCTGTTCAAAGGGGCTCCCTTGTTTTGAAACATGTTCTCAGTAAGCTTTTACCATTTATTGTGAACCTATATTCTAACTCATGCATATGCATAGGAATGACTTTACAGATACATCATTTTTTAAGGTTTTTGCCTTAGCAGAGTCATAACTTTTTTCTTTTAAAAAAATCTGTACCTAACAGTATCAATTTTCTTCTTTTTGACTTATTTGTCCCTTGACAGTCTGGACTATTTTTTTCTTGGTGATTTAGTTTGCTATTGTAATTTAAAATCAGTTCCCCAAGGAATAATAACTTGCCCTTAAGGTGTAGTGAGAAGGGCACTGAAAAAATACTTCAATAATTAAGAATTCTAATTGCGGGCATTTCATTCACCATTACAGTCGCTTGAAATTACAGTTTGCCTTGTACTTCATGGCTAGCACGATAAATTCAGTTTCCTTGCAGTAAACTGCTGGGACATTTTGCAATGAGTGGAAGATGGCTTAAGAGTTTTGGTGATACTTGCAACAAATTCGCTAAAGACTATAACTTGACTATAAAACTTTAAGATGAGTTTCAGGAATTCTTCCACAAGGAAGGCAGAATGTGGCACTGCTAAATGAGTCAGTGTATGCATTATCTTACCAGTGGGAATCTCATCAAACCAGCCCTCTAGATACAGAATTTAATAGTTGTCAAAATGTACAGTATTGTCTTGGAACTTGTGGTTCATGAGTTCATAGTGCCTGCTTTTTTGTGTTTAGTACAAAGATGTAACAACCCACACAAAACATTTTTCTCTTATTATGACCTTACATTTGCCAAAGTGCCCCATGCTGAAATTCCTTTTCAGTATCTTTTTTTTTTAGTCCAAAGCCAGACGTGTACCCAGACACAAAAGCCTCTGTGTATAGCAAGCTGTTTTAAATATTGTGACTCGACGATGTGCTGTCCTTTCTCTGCTTGAGCCAAGGATCTCTGCTCAGTGTCTGTGGATTACCAAGCTCCTTCTTTATTGTACCTCTTGTCAACTATTCCTATTCATTTAACCTTTCATTAGTGTCTGTGCAGCTTCACTGTCTAGAAATGCAAGGAAAAACCGAAAGGCCCCACTGTCACAGTTATTAGATTTCTCGGTTACATCCCAGCAACCATAAAGAAGTAAGAGTCGGCACTATTGTCGTGCACAGTGCTGTCCTGGGGTGCAGCTCCTCTGTGCATGTCAAGGACATGCGCCACATGTTGATATGCATCCCAGGGATAATGCACAACACGGGGGATAGGCTGACTGTGGCAGTAATGAGCTTTGTAGGAGTTATTGCAAAGACCAACAGTTTGTGAAGGAATTTTGTTTAATAGGCCAAGGAGATAGACAGAGTTGAGGGCTGCCAAGATTTGCCTGTGTGGAGCTTGTCAGTCACATTGTTTTCATCTAAACTTCATTGAGGGGAAAATTGAATATGTTTGACAGCAGTAAAAAGTCTTATTTTCATTTTTTAATCTTTCAGAGGACAAAAGTGATATTTCTGGCAACTATTTCATATATCATAACTTTTCTTATTCTGACCGAAGCATGTATATGAATGGCTTTATTAGCAATTTATCTTAATTTTTACCTACCTAGAAAAGAATTGAGATATTTCATAGATGTTGTGTTTATGTTATAGAATCTGTAAAAATAATATAGCCTATGAATTTATTAGGCTATTATTTGCCCCTTTTTAAAATTTTCCTCTGGCATAGCCTGGTATTATGATTTTTTTTTTAGAAATGTGTTTGCCCTGTTGCCTCAGTGTAAAGGGGAAAAAAAAAGGTTATCAGATCATTTGCAAATCGTAATAACAAATATTTGCAGATGTTGGATTGAGAAATAGTACTTCAACATCGTACATTCATAGAATTACTTTATAAGAATTCTCAAAACATTTGGATAGAAAGTGGTAAATTATCATACTTTCATCTCTCTTCACCCAAAAGTTCATTATTTTATAATAGAAAAATGCTTGTTAACCAAGGGTGGATACATTATGTTTACCTTTCTAATTTAAATAATTGTTGTCAGTTTACTACATTCTCTGGGGGCTCTCCAGTGAACTTTGCAAATGTATTAACGATTTATTACCAAATCCCTGTAAAGTTATTTATAATCTTTACCTACCCTTGCTTTTTTTAGCCAAGGCTAACTTTTTAATAGTTGCATTGCAGCTTTCTCTGGTAAGCTTTTCATGATGCCCTGTGAATGTATTAAAAGGCATAGTTATCTTTATTTCAGGGAAGAGAGAGATGAGCTGTTTTCAACACTCTTTTCTCAGGTGGGATGCTCCCTTCCAGGGAAACATGTAGTCATAATTGACAGCTCCCGCCTAGCCAGCTTAGGGCCTTTCCCCATCTCTTGGCCATTGGGCAGAAATTCTGTGTATGTTACATTAACATGGTCTGTCTTAATCACCTGAGGTGACCTGGTGGCCTTCCCACAGACAAGGCAAAGGTGTGTTCTCTTTCCCCCTTACAAGAATCCTGTTTCTTTTCATCATGGCTTGTGTGAGGTGAGATGGAGAAGCAAAGAGCCACTTGTAAGGCTGAAAGTTTAGCCCCCTCCTGTTACCACCCTTCCCATAACCCCCCTAGAAAATAGGTCAGAGCTATGTGGTAATTAAATAAAAAGGAATGTATGGCAGTACCTACTCCTTTAGGAATCCTGCACTTACTCTTCATCCAGTCAGTATCCCAGTGCAACTGGCTGACCAGTGCCTTGGAAGACAGTTGCACCATTATCCACTCTGGAGAGCAGCTCTGGGGCTGGGTTTCCAGACTGGCCACATTCTGTTTCACCTAGGTTTGAGAGCCTCAGTTTCATCTTGTAAAACAAGTGAGTTGGGTAATTTGTAAGTTTCTTTCCAGTTGGAACATTTTATATTTTATGTGATAGGAATATATATTATAGCAGCTTACCATTTTTAATAGCTATATTGAGGTATAATTCATAAACCATAGAATTCACCCATTTAAATGTACAATAAATATTCCTTTGTATGGATCTAGCACCTTTTATTTGTCCACTCATCCAGTGATGGACATTTCTTTTGGGTATATACCTTGGAGTGGAATTGCTGAGTCATATGGCAACTCTATCTTTAAGCTGTCGAGGAACTGCCGAATCGTTTTCCAAAGCAGCTGCACCTTTTGAAGTGTCCACCAGTGGTGTGAGTTTTCTAATTTCTCCACATCCTCTCCAAACTTGTTGTCTTTTAATTTTACCCATCCTTAGTTCCTGTGAAGTGGTTTTGATTTGCATTTCCCTGATGGCTGTTGATGTCTAGCATCTTTTCATTTTCTTATTGATGATTTGTGTGTCTTTTCTGTATAACACAAAAGTCTGTTAAATCCTTAAACCATTTTTTAAGTTATTTGTCTTTTCATTGTTGAGTTCTAAGAGCTCTTTGTATATTCTGGATATAAGTCCTTTATTAAATATAAGATTTGCAAGTATTTTCTTCCATTCTGTGGGTTGTCAATTTTTACTTTTGTGATGGTGGTGTTGTCTGAAGCACAGAAGCTTTAACTAAATTGTTTGTTTGTTTTTTTGTGCTTTGGTGTGCTAAGAAACCAATATCTAACCCAAGGTCCTGAAGATTTGCCCCTGTGTTTTCTTCTAAGAGTCACATAGTTTGAGCTCTTCCATTTAAGTCTTTGATCCATTTGGGTTAGTTTTTATGTATAATATGAAGGAGGCATCCAGCTTAATTCTTCTGAATGTGGATTTCAAGTTGTTCCCAGCACCATTTGTTGAAAAGAGAATTTTTTCCCCATTGATATGGCACCTTTGTGGAAAATCATTTGGCCATTGATGTAATGGTTTAGTTCTAGACTCTCCATTTGGTTTCATTGATCTATATGTCTATTCTTGTGCAAGTACCATACTGTCTCAGTTACTGTAGCTTCACATTAAGTTTGCAGCCGAGAAATGTGAGAATTCTTTGTTCCTTTTTTCAAGATTATTTGAGCTATTGGTTTCTCAGCAATTTACTTAAAAAATTTTTTTTATTATAGTAAAAAACACAAAGAAATGTGTATTCAAGTCCTTTGCCCATTTTTAAATCAGATTATTCAGGTTTTTGTTATTGTTGACTTGTAGGAATTTTTTATATACTCTGGATACTCACCCCTATCAGAAATACAGTTTGCAAATATTTTCTCCTCTTCAATAGGTTGTTTTTATACTCTGTTGATTACTTCCTTTGTAACACAGAGTTTTAAACTTTGATGTAGTCTCATTTGTGTATTCTTTTGTTGTCCTCAGCAGTTCACTTTTAAAACAGATTTATCTGTCCCAGAAGAGGAAAGGCTATACTAAGAAAGTACATCTATTATTTGGGTAAAAAATTCTTGGTGGTACTACAGGGGACAAGAAATATTTTACTTGATAGCCAAAAGATGATGGCTCTTAGTTATATGTAAAACACCCTGGTTTTACTTTGATGTTCCTTAATAGTCATTGAGTTTAAAAGCATTCTAGGTGTTCCGTATGATAAGAGACACACACTTCATGCCCTGGAGGGTGGAATTTTAAGTACCTAGAAATAATTGTTTTGGGTTTTATAAATACCTCAGAAGGAAAGAAAAAAAACATTGAGAAAATTTGTCTTTCTAGACATTCTGTTGAACTAGAAAAACACCAGTGATTAAAAAAAAGTGAAAAAAAACAGTGATTAAGACTTAAAATTATTGTGTGATCTCAAAACCAAACTAACTGGTCCAGTTAAGTTTTAAATACCATATTCAAATCTGGCATGGCACATTTGGAAACATGAGCTTGTTTTAAAGTTTACCTGGCAAATTTTGTAATTAAAATACCTCATTTTGACTTAAACTTGAAAGCAAATGAAAAATAATGTAATTTAGAGGTAGCTCTGTTGTATCATTGCTGAATTAAAAAAATATTTGTTCCTTTAAAGTTATAATTTTCTGTTTATTCATAATAAAGACCAATATTTATTTCCTCCCAGGTAATTGCTTTTCTAGTATTCTGATGGACCATTCTTGCATTGCTTAATTTTGGCCTCACACCAGTTAATTTGGATTTAAGTTTTATTATTTAGTATCAACTATTAATTAGATGGCTAACTAATCAAATATATACGTGGAGAGTATTTTTTCTCCCATCAGTGTTTACATATATAAATAGTAAATAGCCAATTTTAAATAGTATGTCATGACATATTGTGAGGATTTAGTTTTTTCCTAGTGAAAATTCTGTAGAGATTAAAAATCACTGCTAAAAAGTGGTTTGGTAGAAAATTTTATATTTACCAGACACTTGATTTTCGTTAAATACAAATTCCATTATACAAAATGATACAGTTTGTTAATGTTGAGCAAAAAATTCATGCTGCTCTTCTGTTTTTTTTAAACATGTTTTGGCATGTTCTCATGTATGTTATACATATGGAATGACAATTATGTATACTGTTTTTGAGATCTTTAATGGTTTGGAGATGTAGAGAAGGTAATTAACTGGAACAATACAGTCATACAAAGAAAGTCCATTCAATTTTCTGTCCTGTGGTATCTAATCTCCCTGTAATACACATTTCACTCTGTGGTGGATTAGGGAAGTTTAGTCTGTCAACATGTACGTAACGCTAAGAGGTGTGCTTCTGGAAGTAAAGTGTGACGGTTCAGATTTTTCTATCCTGCAAAATGGTGATTGGGAACAAAACGTTGTATGTGTTTGAGTTGGTTTTAATAGACTAAAATATAATTTTTGCTTCAGAGTACATTAATTCTAAACAATATTAAATAAGTATTTTTTAAACTTAGAAATTCTGCCTGGTGTTCAGCCATATTTTTCAACCTATCAACATCCTTTGTAAGAAATTTTTTCACATAAAGGACTTGTTCATTGGCCTTTGCAGCTTTGCTGTGTGCATGAAGAGCAACCGGTTATTGACATGACATTTTTGTGTATTGAGGACAGCGATTACCAGATCTAATGAAATTTATGTGTGTGTGTGTGTGTGTGTGTCTGTGAAGCATCCATGAGAAACTGATAGTTTGCAAGTATCTTGTAGTAGGGGAGGCAGAAGGCAGAATAGTATGGTTTACTGAAATTTATTTTGCGGCAGGAGGGCAGGTTAAACAAATGTATTTTCATGCTGTAGTAACTAATACCTGGTACATTGTTTTTTGTAGTTTGACATATATGTACCTAAGGCATAGGTAAATATTGAGTGTAGCACTGAATGTTTTACTAATGTCAAACTGTATTTCTGAAATGCAGATTGTCCAGAGTAATCTGTTAACAGCCAACAAGTAAATATTGCTTACTATATGAAGGCTAATTTTCTGTAGATTTTCATGAAACAGTAGACAGCAGTATACTGATTTGGTAAAAGTAAAATACTTTAAAATTTTTTCACATTTTTATGTTCAAACTACATTTGGCATAGGCAGTGAGTGTTCTAGTTGCCTTTATTTTCCAAAGTATAACACAACTTTTAATTACTTGGGGATATAACAACTTAACAGGCATTTGAGTTCCTGTGATATGCCTGACACTCTATTATGTGTTGTAGATATTACAGATGAAGTAGAGGCTCCTAATTTTAAGGACCACAAAGTTAATTGGCAGAAGAATATTCATTATCTTGAAAAGAATAATCGTAATCTAGGTCTGCCTTCGGTCTTTGTATGCTTAGAGATCTAGTTTTGTCAAGGTACCTTTGAACGAGATCAGTCATTCATGGGCTTATTCAGCTTGTTAACTGACGGGTGGGGAATTCACACACATGCCTGCATGCACACATACCACGTGAACATGTATTTATCTGCATACCATATTATGTGGACTACTCATATTCTCATATTGACATGCTTGGCACATTCTCTCCTTTGCAGGCAATTTTAAATTAGGGAGCCAAATTATAATCCAAATGTTGCTTATTGCTTTACGAGCTTGGGATCTGAGCAGAGAATATTAGGGGTGGAAGCGGAGCGCACAAGGGCCTCCTCCCACCATAGGGAAATCCTTTCCAGTGGCCTGTTAACTGTTTACAGTACACACTTTGGACTCCTTTCTCCAACTGTATTTGGAAGAACATTGACAAAATTTACCCCTCCTGCTTTTTATTTTCCTGTTTCCCATTGCCCTTCTGATTGACAGATTCTTTTTTCTCTAGATAGGTTAATCTCAAGCAGATATTAGTCAACTGTCTTGGGAGCTACTTCTTAAAGTAACTTGGCATCTGATTTTTTTTTAGAGATCGAGTGCAGATGGCAGTCTCATCTCATTCATTTTAAATTTCTTGAGAGATCCTTCATGCTACTACCTTAAATATAATGTGTTTTGTATATGGGTAGGTGAGAATGGTGGGATGCCATAGAGTAAGTCAACCGTTCTCTGGGAGCAAAAGATGTATGTTGTATTTTAAAGAAATAAAATATGACAGATCTGGTCAAGAAAGTTTCTATTGTTAACTACCTTCTGGAGAATATCTTTATCTGAGATTGGCCTTATATATAGGAGGCATTAAATTGCAATCTAAAAGTCAGGGTGTGTATGTGTGCTTAGTCTGCATCCATATTCTGTGTGATAGAAAAGTTTCTCAGTTACTTTGAGCTTCTCTTTTCCGGTGTCTAGTTAAGGTCAAGATTAGATTTTAAAAGTTTTTGGTAATGTTTCACACAGTGTGATGTTCAACACCTCTATATTATATTATTTCATGGGTGTCAAAAAGGACCAAGAAGCTAAATCTATACCTTTAACTTCACATTGGTTGATTCTAGCAACTTCCCTGTTAGTTTCATTTTTTTTTTACTTTTTTTTAATATAATTTATGTTATTATCATTAATCTACAATTACATGTGCAATATTACGGTTATTAAACTACTCCTTCATCAGGTCCCCCCCACCAACCCCATTACAGTCACTGCCCATCAGCGTAGTGAGATGCTATAGAATCACAGCCCTCCACGTGCCCCCCCAACATTACATCTGCTAATTGTAATGCCCCTTTTTCCCTCTTATCCCTCCCTTCCCGCCCATTTTCCCCAGTCCCTTTCCCTTTGGTAACTATTAGTCCGTTCTTGGGTTCTGTGAGTCTGCTGCTGTTTTGTTCCTTCAGTTTTTTTCTTTGTTCTTATACTCCACATATGAGTGAAATCATTTGATACTTGTCTTTTTCGGCTTGGCTTATTTCACTGAGCATAATACCCTCTAGCTCCATCCATGTTGTTGCAAATGGTAGGATTTGTTTTCTTCTTATGGCTGAATAATATTCCATTGTGTATATGTACCACATCTTCTTTATCCATTCATCTACTGATGGACACTTAGGTTGCTTCCATTTCTTGGCTATTGTAAATAGTGCTGCAATAAACATAGGGGTGCATCTGTCCTTTTCAAATTGGGCTGCTGCATTCTTAGGGTAAATTCCTAGGAGTGGAATTCCTGGGTCAAATGGTATTTCTATTTTGAGTTTTTTGAGGAACCTCCATACTGCTTTCCACAATGGTTGAACTAATTTGCAGTCCCACCAGCAGTGTAGGAGGGTTCCCTTTTCTCCACATCCTCGCCAACATTTGTTGTTGTTTGTGTTTTGGATGTTGGCCATCCTCACTGGTGTGAGGTGATATCTCATTGTGGTTTTAATCTGCATTTCTCTGATGATTAGCGATGTGGAGCATCTTTTCATGTGCCTGTTGGCCATCTGAATTTCTTCTTTGGAGAAGTGTCTATTCATGTCCTCTGCCCACTTCTTAATTGGATTATTTGCTTTCTGTTTGGTAAGGTGCATGAGTTCTTTATATATTTTGGATGTCAACCCTTTATCAGATACGTTTTTTATGAATATATTCTCCCATACTGTAGGATGTCTTTTTCTACTGATGGTGCCCTTTGCTGTACAGAAGCTTTTCAGCTTCATATAGTCCCACTTGTTCATTTTTGCTTTTGTTTCCCTTGCCCGGGGAGATATGTTCATGAAGAAGTTGCTCATGTTTATGTCCAAGAGATTTTTGCCTATGTTTTTTTCTAAGAGTTTTATGGTTTCATGACTTACATTCAAGTCTTTGATCCACCTTGAGTTTACCTTTGTGTATGGGGCTAGACAGTAGTCCAGTTTCATTCTCTTAAATGTAGCTGTCCAGTTTTTCCAACACCAGCTGCTGAAGAGGCTGTCATCTCCCCATTGTATATCCAAGGCACTTTTATCAAATATTAATTGACTGTATATGTTTGGGTTAATGTTTGGATTTTCTATTCTGTTCCACTGGTCTGTGGGTCTGTTTTTGTGCCAATACCAAATTGTCTTGATTACTGTGGCTTTGTAGTAGAGCTTGAAGTCAGGGAGTGTAATTCCCTGTTTTATTCCTCCTTCTCAGGATTGATTTGGCTATTCAGGGTCTTTTGTGGTTCCATATGAATTTTAGAATTATTTGTTCCAGTTCATTGAAGAAAGCTGTTGGTAGTTTGATAGGATTGCATTGAATCTGTAGATTGCTTTAGGTAGTATAGCCATTTTGACAATATTGATTCTTCCTAGCCAAGAGCATGGGATGCATTTCCATTTGTTAGTGTCCTCTTTAATTTCTCTTAGGAGTGTCTTGTAGTTTTCAGACTACAGGTCTTTTCACTTCCTTCGTTAGGTTTATTCCTAGGTATTTTATTCTTTTTGATGCAATTGTGAATGGAATTGTTTTTCTGATTTCTCTTTCTGTTAGTTCATTATTAGTGTATAGGGAAGCAACAGATTTCTGTGTGTTTATTTTGTATCCTGCAACTTTGCTGAATTCAGATATTAGTTCTAGTAGTTTTGGAATGGAATCTTTAGGGTTTTTTATGTACAGTATCATGTCATCTGCAAATAGTGACAATTTGAGTTCTTCTTTACCAATCTGGATGCCTTGTATGTCTTTGTTTTGTCTGATTGCTGTGGCTAGGACCTCCAGTACTATGTTGAATAACAGTGGAGAGAGTGGACATCCCTGTCTTGTTCCCGATCTTAGATGAAAAGCTTTCAGCGTCTCGCTGTTTAGTATGATGTTAGCTGTGGGTTTGTCATATATAGCCTTTATGATGTGGAGGTACTTGCCGTCTATACCCATTTTATTGAGAGTTTTAATCATGAATGGATGCTGAATTTTGTCAAATGCTTTTTCAGCATCTATGGAGATGATCATGTGGTTTTTGTTCTTCTTTTTGTTGATGTGGTGGATGATGTTGATGGATTTTCGAATGTTGTACCATCCTTGCATCCCTGGGATGAATCCCACTTGATCATGGTGTATGATCCTCTTGATGTATTTTTGAATTCGGTTTGCTAATACTTTGTTGAGTATTTTTGCATCTACGTTCATCAGGGATATTGGTCTGTAATTTTCTTTTTTGGTGAGGTCTTTGCCCGGTTTTGGTGTTAGAGTGATGCTGGCTTTATAGAATGAGTGTGGAAGTATTCCCTCCTCTTCTAGTTTTTGGAAAACTTTAAGGAGAATCGGTGTTATTTCTTCTCTATATGTCTGGTAGAATTCAGAGGTGAATCCATCAGGCCCGGGGGTTTTGTTCTTGGGTAATTTTTTGATTACGAATTCGATTTCGTTGCTGGTGATTGGTCTGTTTAGTTTTTCTGTTTCTTGCTTGGTCAGTCTTGGATGGCTGTATTTTTCTAAGATGTCGTCCATTTCTTCTATGTTTTCCAGCTTGTTAGCATATAGATTCTCATAATATTCTCTTATGATTCTTTGTATTTCTGTGGGGTCCGTTGTGATTTTTCCTTTCTCATTTCTGATCCTGTTTATGTGTGTAGATTCTCTTTTTCTCTTAATGAGTCTGGCTAGGGGTTTATCTATTTTGTTTATTTTTTCAAAGAACCAGCTCTTGGTTTCATTGATTTTTTCCATTGTTTTATTCTTCTCAATTTTATTTATTTCTTCTATAATCTTTATTATGTCCCTCCTTCTGGTGACTTTGGGCCTCATTTGTTCTTCTTTTTCCAATTTCAGTAATTGTGTCTTTAGACTATTCATTTGGGAATGTTTTTCCTTCTTTAAATAGGCCTGGATTGCAATATACTTTCGTCTTAGAACTGCCTTTGCTGCGTCGCACAGAAGCTGTGGCTTTGTGTTGTTGTTGTCATTAGTCTCCATATATTCTTTGATTTCTGTTTTGATTTGGTCGTTAACCCATTGATTAATTAGGAGAGTGTTGTTAAGTCTCCATGTATTTGTGAGCCTTTTTGATTTCTTTCTAAAATTTATTTCTAGTTTTATACCTTGGTGATCTGAGAAGTTGGTTGGTAGGATTTCAATATTTTTGAAATTACTGAGGTTCTTTTTGTGGCCTAGTATGTAGTCTATTCTGGAAAATGTTCCATGTGCACTTGAGAAGAATGTGTATCCTGTTGCTTTTGGGTGTAGAGTTCTGTAGATGTCTGTTAGGTCCATCTGTTCTAGTGTGTTGTTCAGTGCCTCTGTGTCTTTACTTATTTTCTGTCTGGTTGATCTGTCCTCTGGAGTGAGTGGTGTGTTGAAGTCTCCTAAGATGAATGCATTGCTGTCTATTTCCTCCTTTAATTCTGTTAGTAATTGTCTCACATATGCTGGCGCTCCTGTGTTGGGTGCATATATATTTATAATGGTTATATCTTCTTGTTGGACTGACCCCTTTATCATTATGTAATGTCCTTCTTTATCTCTTGCTACTTTCTTTGTTTTGAAGTCTATTTTGTCTGATACAAGTACTGCAACACCTGCTTTTTTCTCTTTGTTGTTTGCATGAAATATCTTTTTCCATCCCTTCACTTTTAGTCTGTGTATATCTTTGGATTTGAGGTGAGTTTCTGGTAGGCAGCATATAGATGGGTCTTGCTTTTTTATCCGTTATGTTACTCTGTGTCTTTTGATTGGTGCATTCAGTCCATTTACATTTAGGGTGATTATTGATAGGTATGTACTTATTGCCATTGCTGGCTTTAGATTCGTGGTTACCAAGGGTTCAAGGGTTGCTTCTTTACTATCTAACAATGTAACTTAACTTTCTTGTTAAGTTATTGTAAACACAGTCTGATGTTTCTTTCTTTCTCTCCCTTCTTATTCCTCCTTCTCCATTCTTTCTATAATAGGTGTTTTATTCTTTGCCTTTAGTTAGTATTTGGATGGTCTGCTTTCTTTGCTATGATTTTATTTTCTCTGGTGACATCTTTTAGCCTTAGGTGTGCTTCCATCTAGAGCAGTCCATTTAAGATATCCTGTAGTGGTGGTTTATGAGAGGCAAACTCTCCCAACTTTCGTTTATCTGGAAATTGTTTAATCCCTCCATCATATTTAAATGATAATCGTGCTGGATACAATATTCTTGGTTCGAGGCCCTTCTGTTTCATAACGTTAAATATATCATGCCATTCTCTTCTGGCCTGTAAGGTTTCTGTTGAGAAGTCTGATGATAGTCTGATGGGTTTTCCTTTGTAGGTGATCTTTTCTCTCTCTCTAGCTGCCTTTAATACCCTGTCTTTATCTTTGATCTTTGCCATCTTAATTATTATGTGTCTTGGTGTTGTCTTCCTTGGGTCCCTTGTGTTGGGAGATCTATGAGCTTCGGTGGACTGTGAGACTACTTCCTTCCCCAGTGAGGGAAAGTTTTCAGCAATTATTTCTTCAAAGACACTTTCTATCCCTTTTTCTCTCTTCTTCCTCTGGTACTCTTATAATGTGAATATTGTTCCTTTTGGATTTTTCACACAGTTTTCTTAATATTCTTTCATTCCTAGAAATCCTTTTATCTCTCTCTGCCTCAGCTGCTCAGTACTCCTATTCTCTGTTTTCTATTCCATTAACAGTCTCTCGCATCTCATCCATTCTGCTGTTAAGCCCGTCGATCGCTTGTCTGATTTCTGCATTGTCTTTCCTCAGTTCCCTCACTTCCTCCCTCAGCTCTTGCACATTTCTCTGTAGGTCCATCAGCATGGTTATGACTTTTATTCTAAATTCTTTTCAGGGAGGCTGTGCATTTCCATCCCTTCAGACTCCCTCTCTGGGGTTGTCTGTTTGATTTTGGTCTGAACCATATTCCTCTGTCTTTTCATGGCTGTATAATTTGGTCACTGATAGTTGCCAAGTATGTTAGCTGGGCTCTTTAAGACTTTAAAAAGAGAAGAAAAAAAAAGAGAAAAAAAGAAAAAAAAGAAAGAAAAAAGAAAAAAAGGAAGAAAAGAAAAAACAAAAATAAAACAAAAAACAAAACAAAACAAAACAAAAAAAATGCCCACCAGACGTAGATTCTGTGGGAATGCTCTAGGTGGCGCTATTGCCCCACTATTCCACAGCTGTGACTGCGCCGCTCCGCAGGGCCCTTTATCGCTCTGGCAGGGGTGGGAACGAATAGGAGGCTGTTGATCTCAGTGAGAAGTGTAAGTATGGCTACGCTTCCTCAGTCACCAGCTAAGGCGTCTGAAACTCCCCAGGACTCCCAGCCCGCTGGGCTGAGTGTGCTGGGGCGATCCGGCTCCTCCGCTGGGCTCCTGTCTCTTTAAGACCGCTGAAGAAAGCGCGCGTTTTTTTTTTTTCCTTCCCGGGAGCCGGCTGCAAGCACCCTGGCGCGTTCCCTGCTCAGATCCTGCCCCTCTGTCTCTCAATCTCCGCTGCATTGGGGCTGGGTACTTCGCGGGGTGTACTTCCATTCCCTCCCGGCTCTGAATCCTTTCCTCCCGCCGGTGCACTGGGGTGGGGGAGGGCTCGGGTCCCGCCAGGTCGCGGCTCCGTATCTTACCCGCCCCTTGGGGTGCCGAGTCCTCTCGGGTGTCGCTGCACGCTGTGCGCTTTCCTGTGTAGTCTCGTCTCTCTTTTAGGAATAGATGTATTTGCTGTGTTTTCGTAGATAAATATAGTGTTGGTAGGAGATTTCTGCCGCCCTGCTCACACCGCCATCTTCCCGGAAGTCTCTAGTTTCATTAAAAAAAAAAATTTAGCCTTTTGGTCCTTTTAAAACAGATTAATATCAGTTATATTCTGACCGGAGAGAGAAATTTGTTAAGAGAAGAGAAGGTTGAAGGATGAGGCACTGAACATCCCCTAGATACCACTGGACCAGGGAGACACCTGTTGTTGTGGTTTCCTTAGGTCTAGTCTAACTTTCATCCTTGTTTCCATAGTTTCAGTCTGCCGTCTGTAAGTTTCAGAGCAGTGGTAGTATAGTTGTGTAACCTGAGAATTTTATTATTTAAAAATCACAGGGTTTAATACATTCGAAATTTTAAATTTGAAAAGCTGTCAGAAGTAAAAATAAAGTGGGTGAAGATGGAGAAATTGCCCAGGAAGTTTTGAATACTGATAAAAATACAGTAGTTGGTAAAATACATTGAAAAACAAAGGCCTAGTTAAAATAAGTGGCATGCAATTTGTGGTTTGTTTTTATGTATTTCCTCAACACCCACATTCACCATGTTTTTTATCCAGTGTCTTCTCCTCTTATATCCCTCATCTACTGGGTGAGTCCTGTTAGATCTGCCTCCTGATTACCATCCATTTTCTACTGCTGCCATTACCTGGCCCAAGTCACCATCAACCTTTACCTGGAATACTATACTGCAGTATCTCCCACCTGGCCTAGTGCTTCCACCTTGCCTCTTACCTGCCCACTACACTGTGCCTACAGGGAGAAATCACCCTGTCTCAAAACCTACCAGGGACTTAATTAGCCCACCTGCAGTGAAATCCAAACTCCTTACTGGGATTGAAAAGGGTATGTAAGACTCCTGAGATCCCTACCCAGCTCCCCACCACCACTTCCTGCCACTGCTCACTCTGCTCCCATTGTGCTGACCTGGCTGGTCACTGATTATGCCACACTTGTGACTACCTCAGGCCTTTGCAGGTGGTTTTCTTTTGCCTGGAATGCTTTTCTCCCAGATTTTTGCATGGCTTCCTGCCTTATTTCACTCAGGTCTCCTCTCACATGTCACCCCTTCAAAGAGAACTTCCTGAGAATTTTCCTCCACTACTGTATGTTTCTCTGACCTTTTACACTACTTGTTTTTCTTCATAGCATTTATCACCACTTGAACAATGTGTTTATTTTTTGTTTATATATTAGTTTATTATTTGTCTCCCCCCTCTCCACCAAGATACCAAGCTCCATAAAAATACAGGCCTTTGCCTTTCTTGTTAATTTTGGAATTTCCACTACCTGTAGTGGTGCATGGTGTGGAACACACAAGTATTTATTGAATGAATGGATGGATATTCATTCATTTACAAACAGATGCTTTTCAGTTTTTATCAGGTCTTAGTTATTATATGGAGGGCTATGGCATCTGTTATTGCAGTTTTCTGAACGTGCTGGAGTAGTCATTTCCAGGGTCGATGTAAACTCCCCAAAAGGTGTACACAAATCATCCTCTAATATGTGAGGAAATATATTAGAAATTTGATTTATATCCTTCTTCTATTTTTCTGTTTGTGTATATAGTGTGCAAAATATTATAGTACATAAGTAATTTGTGCAATCAAAAATACTGCGACTGGATTGAGCCTGATCTGGACAAGGATGGTTAACTTTATTTAAAGCAAAATGTTTCTCCATAGTTAGGCTAGTTCAAAGATTTTGTGCCTTTAAGTAATAAAGTGGTGATACCACTGGTGAGAGTATATAAAATCTTTCCCATTATTCAGAAAATCACACAGATCTAATGGGTTAGAGTGAGATATTATATATGAAATTCAGTATACATGTGTGTATGAATATATATTCCTTAATACTTAACGGTTGGTGGAATTTTCAAGTGCCTTTAGTTGAGTGTGCTTGTGATGGAGCCCTTTGTACTTACACTAACCTATGTGTGGAGGCATGTGAGCTACTTTTTCCCCTCATTTTGAATAATTTATGCTTTTTAATGACTCTTAACTGGGTATTTTGGGTGTCTGTGATTTCAGTTTTTTTAAACAGCTTTATTGAGGTGTAATTCACATGCTATACCATTCACTGCTGTGACTAAGTTTTATAGTTTCATTTTGTAGTTACAATATATACAATTTTGAAGATACTTACGCTGGAGAAAGAAATGATACAGAGTTGACCCTTGAATGACCTGGGTTTGAACTGTTGAGGTCCACTTATATGTAGATCTTTTTCAATAAATATACTAGACAAATTTTTTGAGCTTTGTGACAACTTGAAAGAAACATTTCTTTTCTCTAACTTACTTTATCGTAAGAAAACAGTATATAATACATATAAAATAGAAAATAGTGTGTTCATCTACTGTTTGTTACTGGTAAGGCTTCTGGGCCAGCAGTGGACTCTTAGTAGTTAAGTTTTTTGAGAGTCAAAAGTTATACATGGATTTTCAACTACACTCTGGGTGTCAGCAGTCCTAACCCCTGTGTTGTTCAAGGGTCAACTGTACTTAGGATTTGGTAGGAAGTCTAGTTAGGTATTCATTTGAATGCCTTGTTAAGGTAAATGAATTTTATAACATATGAAGAACTTGTTAATAAAATATGACAGATTTAATAACTTGAATGAAGCATTGAACTAATATACTAATAAATATGCTAAGAAAACCTGAAAACCACAAATGAGCAGATACAAGTATTTTAAAAATAGTAACCCTAGAGGTAGAAGATCATGCACTTGATGGTGCCATAGCTGAAAATGTTTTTGGAACTCTCCATTTTGCATTGATTTTAGAGAGACTATGTCTTATTCTTGTAAGTAAGTACTTCCGGTGTTAGCAAACTTTTTATGACATGAATTTTGATTCTCTGAATTATCCAACAGTTAAGCCTGAGGAATTTGGTGGGTGATAGCCAGATAATTCCATTTTGGGTAAGAAAAAAATTTACCAGAATTGATTTTTCTCATATAGCATTTAGGTTGGCTCTGAAAATAGTCATAAATGAAGAATTCCAGAAATGTTTTGGACAATGGTAACATCGTTGGAGTAAGTGCAGTGTCTCAAGGTGACACTGAGATATACTGGTTATTTTTCCCCACCAGTAATGGACCTTCTTTAAACCATAGAATCTGGTTTAGCTGTATAATAATTAGTGTGAGATTTTATGCATAAAAAGATTCATGCATACATACATGCATACTTGTAACATCTTTCCACCCACCTAATTATATTAGTATTTTGTAGTCTTATGTAACTCAGGCTCCATAGGGCAAGTACCTGATAAATTTTTCTTCAGGGTGAATCTTATGGAACCTGAGTAAAATTACAGTTGGCCTGAGACTACCCCTGAAGGCAAAGGATATATAGAAAAATTTTAACAAAAACGGGAGACTGCATGAATTCTCCATGATATTAAACAGTTTTGTATAGAGGTCTTTGGCTAGAAATTAGAGGCATTGCCACATAGCTTACATTATATATTTTCTCTACCTTTAGCAAATCTGTGTCAGGCATAAATACCAGGGACACTGGAAAGAAAGCTAGTGAAGTACAAATTTGTGCATGTACACTGTTTCTGAGGCAGTCTTAGGAAAAAGTATTTAACACGGGAATAATATTTTTTTCATATTTCTTCTAATAATTTTATTTATTTTTTATTAAGGTATCATTGATACACACTCTTACGAAGGTTTCACATGAAAAACAATGTGGTTGCTACATTGACCCATATTATCGAGTCTCCCCCATACCCCACTGCAGTCTCTGTCCATCAGTGTAGTAAGATGCTAGTGTCACTACTTGTATTCTCTGTGCTACACTGTCTCAAAGGGGAATAAGATTTTGTTTTGTTTGTACATTAAGATTTGTTTTTGAATTCCTGTATGTTGTGGTTTGAGGGAACACCAGTTTCTTTATGATGACTTACTGGTTATCAGTTAGTGCTTACGTGGAAAAGTCTGTGTTGTTGGACTTCTTTCCAATTCATCTTCCAACCTGTTCTCCACAGCATAAAATAATTTTGGATGGAATCTGTAGATGTTGGTATAATTTTATTAAAAATTTCGAAAAAACCAATTTTGAAACCTCAGTCTGTTTTGTGGCATCAAACCTTATGTGGGAAGTTTATAGATGCTTTTTTAGTAATGAGACTTCATAAAATTATGAAATTTAACTCAAGAAAAATTAATTTTAGGTCTTTTTCTTCATTCCTCTGGAGTTCTCTGGAACTGTGGAACTTCATGACTTGTAAGAAAGTTAAGACCAACTTGTATTGGAAGTACAGCAAACATACAGTTAATTTATCTTGTGTTACCTATAATCTGCTGGGTGTTTTCTTTTAGCAAAATCCAAAAGTCTTGTACTTAACTAGTACACTAGGCTTCTTACATAAGTCTGTGAAGGCAGAAAGGCCCTTTAGCATAGACCCTATTAAAAGGTGGAAGGCTTTGCTGAATCAAAACCTGAGTTCATCATTTACACTCTCTTTGGAGGGGCCACATGTGCTGTCTTGATGAACCATTTGGCCCATCCATGAGGTGGGATTTGTCATGATTCAATGTCATGTATTATAACCCCTGTGGGAGTATATAAAGGTCTAGCTACTTTACTTTGAATAGGTTCTGAATGTTTTATCTTGTTCCAGAGTAGATTTTTATACTCGAGAATGCTCTTAATTACCAGCTTTATGTTTTGCAACACCCATTCAAAATACCTCCTCTTCACTATGCCTGACTTCAATGATGGCATTTCATGTGCAGACTGTGGGCACTTTATGACCTGAAAGATGGGTGAAAGTTGAAGTCAACCTCCATTTGTCACCCAGCGTCTTCTCTTCGCATTGATATGTTGGACTCAATTTAAAATTGGTATTTTGGTGTTACTTTTCCTCGGTTTATATTTGGTAAGATACTAAGAAAAATGCACTGTTTATTAATACTGGGTATTTCTCAGACTATCATAAGAGGTGGAGTTTTGTTGCATGTTTATAAGCTACTACATCATAGTTTTCATTTAATAAAGTCTTTCACTGAATCCATCCCTAAATGGAGACCCTTCCTTAGAAAAGGGATGCTTTGGAATATTTTTTGTTACAGTCCTTTGAGATTAAACATAGTAAGATCTTGTGTTGCATATACACAATGGAATATTATTCAGCCATGAAAGGAACAAATCCTACAATTTGCAACAACATGGATAGAGGTAGAGGGTATCATGCTTAGTGAAATAAGCCAGGCGGAGAAAGACAAGTACCAAATGATTTCCCTCATTTGTGGAGTATTAATGAAGCAAAACTGAAGAAACAAAATAGCAGCAGACTCTCAGACTCCAAAAAGGGACTAGCGGTTACCAAAGGGAAGGGGTAGGAGAGGGTGGGTGGGGAGGGCGGGAGAAGGGGATTCAGGGGCATTATGATTAGCACACATAATGTAGGGGGGTCATGGGGAAGGCAGTATAGCACAGAGAAGACAAGTAGTGACTCCATAGCATCTTACTACACTGATGGACAGTGACTGCAATGGGGTGGAGTGGGGTAGGGACTTGATAGTATGGGTGAATGTTGAAACCGCAATGTTGTTCATGTGAAACCTTCATAAGATTGTATATAAATGATAATTTAATTAAAAGAAAAAACCTGTACACAACTGCATAGGAGCATTATTCCAAAAAAAAAAAAACGGTAGGATCTTACAGAATTTCAGTTTTTATGTATGTATGTAATCTCTTCCTTCAGTTTGTCTGAATTTGGCCCTCATCTGAACATATAATCATAGTTTATTCTAATTGATTATATTATGTTCCACATGTTACTCTGTAGATTCTCTGATATATTTTTATGATCTTTTTATTTTTGTTTTTATCAAGGAATAAATGATCCTAGGTAGATCATAATTTAGAAATGAATTTAATAGTTTGATGTTTTAATTTTTTTCCAGTTTTACTGAGAAAAAATTGACATACATCTCTGTATAAGTTTAAGGTGTACAGCATGATGGTTTGATTTACACATATTCTGAAATGATTACCACAGTAGGTTAAATTAGCATCCATCATCTCAGATACAATAAAGAGAAAAGAAGAAAATTGTGATGAGACCTATTAGGTTTTACTCTTAATAATATTTTAATTTTTAAAGCTTTGCTCAAAGATTATAGCTTTGGATATCTTGGATATCTATCTCAGATAGACTTTTACTTCTCAAAATTAAAGTATACTGCCTTGTATCCTCTATTTTTGGAATTTACTGTTTTATCCCTGATTGAAAAACCCATATCTAGAAGTATCAAATTTTCTTAATGTGTTTGGTACACATGCAGCCTTCTTTGGAAGGTGATTCTTTACCAAATGAATTTTATGAAGTCAGCTTCCTTAATTTATAAGGCAGGCTCAGTGAAAGCTGCAGGGTGTTGTTCTTTTCCCCCCTGAAAAATCTTTAAAGAGATGTTTAAACAAATCAAAATATGCTTGTAACTTAAAAGAAATAATTTGATGTGGCAAGTTTTAAATTAAAAAAAAAAGACATATACACACTGCATAACCTTTCTTTGAGTCGTTGGTTTAAGTGCTCTGTCATATAATGCCAAAAACTTTGTTCTGAGCTGCGTGTGTGTTGAAACATGTATGCCTGTCCTAGTGTCATAACTAATTATATCTCTTGTATGCTTCCTTCTAGTAATTGGAAAATAGACCTACCGCAGTATATGATTTAACATTTAATTTTATCATGAAGACTTGCTGCAGAAATCAAGTTTTCTACCATGCAGCAACTTGACATTGTAAACAGATTTTACTATATTAAATAGATCATTCACTTTGTGTTTTACAGAAATAGTGTACTTTAAAGGAAGATGAATTTCTTAAAGTGTTCTTAAAAATGCCTGTCTTCACCAGTAATTACACACTTTTACTGACTCACTTCAGTTTTAACTGAGGTATTTCATCAGTGGATTGGAAATTGATGGTCTAGTGTTAGGGTAGCAACATTTTGTAGAATTTTGTTTTTTTATACAAAGTTTGTTAAAAGATTGTAGCTTGTGTCAAACCTGCTGGTGCTTTGGTCATTTAATCTTCATGGATTGGTCTAAAATAATATGGGGCTTATTCTTTGAAGATGCACTGAGTAGAATTTTCACAGACTAACTTAGAAATCCTGTCTTGGACATGCTCGTGATTGGGGCAAACAGTTTCTTATATGCACCAGCATGTATGAAAATATGTGGCCCTTGTCCATGCCTGCTGAGAAAGGACTTTACCAGTCTTCACTCTCTGAGAGGCCGCCTTGTTGCAATTAAAGTCTTAGGACTGGGAGCAGTTGATGCTGGTGATAGATTGTGGTATTTAGTATTACGTTGTGTTATATGGTGATCTAGTTCTGTAGACTTACAGGATTCTAGTCAGAACTTGGGAAAGAATATACTGAAGAATTTGTGGCCATTAAATATTTTTGAAAGCGAGAAATACAGCGATTTTTTTTCTTATTCATAAGTAGGCCTCTTGGTCTTTGCTTAAAAAGTGAAAGGATTGTTCAGTTCTCTTACTGATAATTGTTTAAAATTCAACACTTGAAAATGCTGGGTTTTCTTTTCTTTTAAAAGTTAAAGTATTCCTTGCTTTGAAGTTTCTTTCTTTTCATTCTAGTTAAAAATAAAACTCACTACTGTTCAAACTTAGCTCTATCTTCTTTATTTTATACTAAATTAGTTTTTCTCAATTCTGTGTTGTTACTGACATATGGTAACTTAAGTATGCAGAGACATTGAATCTGTGTTCTGAAATGTGGGGCTTGGACTCTTGGTTTAATTTGTTTTGAAAACTGAACTCCCAGTGGTTTTTTTTTAATCAGTATATCATGACCTGATGCATTAAAAAATTAGATGGCTTAAGCCATGTAACTTTTGAAGACTGACTGTAAGAAGCGTATGTTAAATAATGAAAGTGTCTTTCCATTTTTTAAGTGTTCGTTTCTCTTAGAGTTTTTGTGGTGTCAGTCAAATGAATGCCAGTATGTTTGGTTTTGAGAATAACTTTTGGGGAAACCTGAATTTGCAGCTGATAATCTCATAAGTGAAAGGGTTATTTTAATATGCGAGTGCCCTGGCAACACACAAGCAGGATGGTCTCTGCCCTCACTGAGAGGGACACCTTCCCGCTGACTGTGAGGTACTGAGGAGTGTTAAGGCGTGTCTGGCTGTGGACCTGTCGTTGCTGCCATCTCCACAGGTTGTTTGGAAATATGGGAAATCATTTTTTTTATCACAAGTGACTGGATCAGGGTGCCGCCCGCTGCTGTAGTAGACCAAGGACACCTCAGTGTCCCCGCAGCAGAAGAATTTACACACAATGATGAATTGTTCTGCCCAAAATGTTAACACCTCTGCTGGGAATCACTGGCTAGTTATTGATATAAAAATGAAAAATATTGGTAAAAATGACTCTTCCCCCCCGAATTCCCACCTTACGTCTTTTTTTTTATTAAGGTATCATTGATTATACACTCTTATGAAGGTTTCATATGAAAAACAATGTGGTTGCTACATTCACCCATATTATCGAGTCCTCCCTATACCCCATTGCAGTCACTGTCCATCAGTGTAGCTTACATCCTTTTTTTAAAAGGAATTTTTAAAATTGAAGGGTAATTGACATACAATATTATATTAGTTTAAAGTATTCAACATAGTAATTTGACATTTATATACATCACCGATAATAGGTCTAGTTACCATCTGTCACCTCATAACATCAGTACAATATTATCTATATTTTCTGTACTGTTTACATCCCCATGACTTATTTTATAACTGGAAGTTTGTACTTCTTGATCCCCTTCATCCATTTTGGCTACCTTCCTACCTACCTCACTCTTCTTTGGCAACCATTAATCTGTTCTCTGTATCTATGAATCTGGTTTTCTTTTGTTTATTCATTTGTTTTTTTTTAGATTCTACATATAAATGAAATCATATGGTATTTGTCTTTCTCTCTTTGACTTATTTCACTTAGCATAATATCCTCAAGATCCATCCATTTGTCATAAATAGTTAGATTTCATTCTTTTCCATGGCTGAATAATATTCCCCCCCACACGTGCATGTGTGTGTATATATCACATCTTTATCCATTCATCTATTGATGGATAGGTTGCTTCCATATCTTAGCTGTTGTAAATAATGCTGCAATGAACATAGCAGTGCAAACATTTTTTTCAAGTTAGTTTTCATTTATTTTTTCAAATAAATACCCAGAAGTAGAATTGCCAGATTGTATGGTACTTCTATTTTTAATTTTTTGAGGAACCTCCATACTCTTTTTTATAGTGGCTACACCAGTTTACATTTCTGCCAACAGTGTATGAGGGTTCCCTTTTCTCCACATCATCGCCACATTTGTTTATTGTTTTTTTTAATTCTACCTATTATAACAGGTGTGAGGTGATAACTCATTGTGGTCTTTATTTGCATTTCCCTAATGATTAGTGATGTTGACCCATCTTTTCATGTGCTTGTTGGCCATCTCAAGTCTTCTTTGGAATAACTATTCATTTCCTCTGCCCATTTTTTAAATTGGGTTTTTTGTTTTATTTGCTATTAAGTTGTATGAGTTCTTTGTATATTTGGGATATTAGCCCCTTATATATGATCTTTCAAGTGTCTTGTCCCATTCAGTAGGTTGCCTTTTTGTTTTGTTGATTGTTTCTTTCAACTCTGTAAAAGCCTTTTTGTTTGTTTTAGTCCAATTTGTTTATTTTTGCATTTGTTACCCCTTGCCTGTGCAGTCTGGTCCAAAGAAACACCACTAAGACCAATGTCAAGGAGCTTACTGCCTTTATCTTCTTGTAGGAGTTTTATGGTTTCAGCTCTTACATTCAAGTCTTGAACCCATTTTGAGTTAATTTTTTGGATATGGTGTAAAATAGTGTCCAGTTTCATTCTTTTGCATGTGGCTGTCCAGTTTTCCCAGCATAATTTATTGAAGAGACTGTTCCCCACTGTATATTCTTGCTTCCTTTGTCATAAGTTAATTGATCATATAGGTTTGAGTTTATTTCTGGGCTCTTTCTTCTCTTCTGTGGATCTGTGTGTCTGTACCCTACTGTTCTGATTACTGTAGCTTTGTGGTATACCAGGGAATTGGACACTTACAGCTTTGTTCCATTCTTTCTTAAGATTGCTTTGGCTATTTGGGGACTTTCATGGATCCATATAAATTTTAGGATTATTTGTACTAGTTCTGTGAAAAATGCCATTGATATTTTGTTAGGGATTGCATTGAATTTATTGCTTTAGGTGGTATGGACATACTAACAATATTCTTCCAATCCATGAGTTCAGTATATTTTTCCATTTATTTGTGCGTTCTTCAACTTCTTTCATTAATGTCTTTTACTTTGTTCTGAGTACAGGGCTTTCACCTGCTTGGATAAATTTATTCCTAGGTATTTTATTTTTATTATTTTGATGCACTTGCAAATGGGATTGTTTTCTTAATTTCTTTTTCTGGTAGTTTGTTATAGTGTTTAGAATTGCAACAGATTTCTGTATATTAACTTTGTATTCTGCAACTTCACTGAATTCATTTATTCTAAGTTTTTTTTTGCGGAGTCCTTACAGTTTTCTATATATAGTATGTAATCTACAAGTAGTGACAGTTTTAATTCTGCTTCTCCAATTTGGGTACCTTTTACTTATTTTTCTGCTCTGGCTAGTACTTTTAAAACTGTTGAATAAAAGTGATGAGAGTGGGCATCTTTGTCTTTTATCTGATCTTATAGGAAAAGCTCTTTGCTTTTCACCATCGAGTATGATATTAGTTGTGGTTTGTCATATGTGACCTTTAATATGTTGAGATCTGTTCCCTCTATAGCTTCTTTGTTGAGAGTTTTATCATAAACTAGTGTTAAATTCTGTCAAATGCTTTTTCTGCATCTCTTGAGGTGATCGTATGATTTATATACTTCCATTTGTTAGTTTGTGTTCCATTAATTAATTTGCATCCTTGCATCCCTGGAAAAAATTCCCACTTGGTCATAGCATATGATCCTTTTAATGTATTGTTGAATTCATTTTGCTAATACCTTGTTGAGGATTTTTGTTTCTGTGCTCACCAGTGAAGCTGTCTGGTCCTTGGCTTTTGTTTGTTGTAAGTTTTTTTATTACTGATTCAGTCTCATTACTAGTAACTTGTCTATTCAGATTTTCTGTTTCTTCATGATTCATTCTGAGAAGAATGTGTATTTCTAGGAATTTATCCATTCTAGGTTGTCCAATTTATTGGTGCATAATTGTTCATAGTAATCTTTTTATTTGTATTTCTGTGGTTATCAGTTATAACTTCTCTTTCATTTCTGATTTAGTTTATTTGATCCCTCTTTTTTACCAGATGAGTCTGGCTAAAGGTCAATTTTATCTTTTCGAAGAACCAGCTCTTAGTTTCATTACATTTTTTTGTCTCTATTTCTGCTCTGATCTTTCTTATTTTCTTCCTTCTACTAACTTTGGGCTTCTTTTATTCTTTTTTTTTTTTCCTATTTCCTTTGGTTGTAACGTGAGATTTTTTTTTTCTTATTTCCTTATTACTATAAACTTCCCTCTTAGAACTGCCGTCACTGTGTCCCATAGATTTTGGAATGTTGTCTTTCCATTAATATTTATCTCAAGGAATTTTTAATTTCCTATATGATTTCTTTCTTGACCATTGACTGTTTAGTAGCATGTTATTTAGTCTACACATGTGTTTTTTCAATTTTCTTCTTGTAATTAATTTCTAGTTTTGTACCACTATTGTTAGAAAAGATGCTTGATATAATTTCAATCTTAAATTTATTAAGACTTTGTTTGTGGCCTAACATGTGATCATCTCTCTTGGAGAATGTATGCTTGAAAAGAACATGTTCTCTGCTATTTTGGGTGGAATGTCTGTAAATAGCTATTAAGTCTCTCTATATAATGTGTTGTTCCTTACTGACTTTATGTTTGGATGATATACCCATTAATATGAGTGGTATATTGAAGTCCCCTACTATTACTATACCACTGTTAATTTCTCCCTATACGTTTACTAATACTTGTTTTATATATTTAGGTGCTCCTGTGTTGGGTATACATAAATACTTGACAGTGTTGTATCTTCTTGGATTGTTCCCTTTATCATTATGTAATGCCCTTGTCTTTGGTACAGTCTTTTTTTAGTCTGTTTTGCATGATGTAAGTATTGCTACCCCAGCTTTCTTTTTGTTTCCATTTGCATGGAATATCTTTTCCATCCCTTCACTTTCAGTCCCTCTGTATCTTCAGATCTGAAGTGAGTCTCTTGTAGGCAGCATCTGGGTGGGTTTGTTTTTTTAATCCGTTCAGCCACCTTACGTCTTTTGATTGGAGAATTTAGTCCATTTACATTTAAAGTAAGTATTAATAGGCATGGACTTATTGCCGTTTGTTCATTGTTTTCTGGTTGTTTTTGTGGTGCTTCTCTGTTCCTTTCTGTTTCTCTTGTTCTCTTCCTTTGTAGTTTGATGACTTTTTGAGTGTTACATTTAGTTCCTTTCCCATAGTTTTTGTATCATAGGTTTTTGGTTTATAGTTACCATGAAGTTCATACATAATAACCTATAGAAATTAGTAGTCTATTTTAAATTGATGGCTAAAGTTCAATTGCCTTCTAAAAGCACTGCATTTTTACTCCCCCCACCCACATTCTATATGTTTTTCACATCATATTTTACATCTTTTTATTTTGTGTATCCCTTATGTAATTATTAGTTGTAGTTAATTTTACACCTTTTGTCTTTTAACCCTTATACTATATTTGTTTCTGTTTTCTGAGGTATATACTTGGTCACAGCTTAACAAGTGCAATCTCAATTTCCACTTGGTGTTCTTGAGTCAGTGTGATTTGTAAAGATACATGGATATTTTATACATTTGGTGTACTAAAAATATTTAGTCATAAGCTCCCAAATCAAACCTAGATATACCCATTTATACAAATGCACAACATACTGTGTGTCAGTGTTTGGCAAATTAGTACATTATAAATGTGTTGAAGCTCATGTCTAAATTTTTTTTGTAATTAAAAAAATTCCCTGTGAGAAATTGCTAAACTATTAAAAGGTTTTTTAAAAATGAAAATTTTAGAATAAATTTAAAAGAGTTTGATTAAAAACAAGTATTTTCACATATTCATAGCTTTCTTATGGCAGTACCACTTCTGAAATTTTGAGTGGAAAGAGAAATTCTAACCTAAAGCCCCTGTTCTTGAGTAGTACTCTGTTGGGAATGACTACTGAACAGCATAGTACCCAAGTCTTCTCTTCGGCTTCCATACACATTCATAGTCATATGGCAACTTTAAAGAAGGTTAGGTATTTTTAATAAACCCCACTTATTTGGTAGTAAGTTTTTATTTATAAAACAGCAGCAGAAGTGTGTAGGAGAATATACCTTTAGAATGGCCATATGTAACATCTCAGTGCAGTCAGAAAACAAACAATAATAAACCAGCCCCTTTTGGTCTTGTAGCAAGAGTATTGGCTTTGGAATTGAAAAGCCCTGTATTTGAGTACTGATACACTGCATACTGATAGAATTTTGTGCAAATTCCTTTATTTATTTATTTACAATTATGGTAAAAAAAACATATAATACAAAATTTAAACTCAACCATTTTTATTTTTATTTTTATTTTCCAAAAAAGTAATATTTATTAAAGGTGATGGGATGGGAAATGTAATGATTTTTTTAATAATTTATTTTGGTATCATTAATCTACAATTACATGTGCAATATTATGGTGATTAAACTACCCCCTTCATCAGGTCCCCCCCACCAACCCCATTACAGTCACTGTCCATCAGCGTAGTGAGATGCTATAGAGTCACTACTTGTCTTCTCTGAGTTGTACAGCCCTCCCCATGCCCCCCAATATTACATCTGCTAATTGTAATGCCCCTTTTTCCCCCTTGTCCCTTCCTTCCCACCCATCCTCCTCAGTCCCTTTCCCTTTGGTAACTATTAGTCCGTTCTTGGGTTCTGTGAGTCTGCTGCTGTTCTGTCCCTTCAGTTTTTTTCTTTGTTCTTATACTCCACAAATGAGTGAAATCATTTGATACTTGTCTTTTTCGGCTTGGCTTATTTCACTGAGCATAATACCCTCTAGCTCCATCCATGTTGTTGCAAATGGTAGGATTTGTTTTCTTCTTATGGCTGAATAATATTCCATTGTGTATATGTACCACATCTTCTTTATCCATTCATCTACTGATGGACACTTAGGTTGCTTCCATTTCTTGGCTATTGTAAATAGTGCTGCGATAAACATAGGGGTGCATATGTCTTTTTCAAACTGGGCTGCTGCATTCTAAGGGTAAATTCCTAGGAGTGGGATTCCTGGGTCAAATGGTATTTCTACTTTGAGTTTTTTGAGGAACCTCCATACTGCTTTCCACAAGGGTTGAACTAATTTGCATTCCCACCAGCAGTGTAGGAGGGTTCCCTTATCTCCACATCCTCGCCAACATTTGCTGTTGTTTGTGTTTTGGATGTTGGCCATCCTCACTGGTGTGAGGTGATATCTCATTGTGGTTTTAATTTGCATTTCTCTGATGATTAGCGATGTGGAGCATCTTTTCATTTGCCTGTTGGCCATCTGAGTTTCTTCTTTGGAGAAGTGTCTATTCATGTCCTCTGCCCATTTCTTAATTGGATTATTTATGTTTGAGGTGCATGAGTTCTTTATATATTTTGGACATCAACCCCTTATCGGATACGTCATTTATGAATATATTCTCCCATACTGTAGGATGTCTTTTTGTTCTACTGATGGTGTCCTTTGCTGTACAGAAGCTTTTCAGCTTGGTATAGTCCCACTTGTTCATTTTTGCTTTTGTTTCCCTTGCTTGGGGAGATATGTTCATGAAGAAGTCGCTCATGTTTATGTCCAAGAAATTTTTGCCTATATTTTTTTCTAAGTTTTATGGTTTCATGACTTACATTCAGGTGTTTGATCCATTTTGAGTTGACTTTTGTGTATGGGGTTAGACAGTAGTCCAGTTTCATTCTCTTACATGTAGCTGTCTAGTTTTTCCAACACCAGCTGCTGAAGAGGCTGTCATCTCCCCATTGTATATCCAAGGCTCCTTTATCAAATATTAATTGACTATATGTTTGGGTTGATGTTTGGGTTTTCTATTCTGTTCCACTGGTCTGTGGGTCTGTTTTTGTGCCAATACCAAATTGTCTTGATTACTGTGGCTTTGTAGTAGAGCTTGAAGTCAGGGAGCATAATTCCCCCTGTTTTATTCCTCCTTCTCAGGATTGCTTTGGCTATTCGGGTTCTTTTGTGGTTCCATATGAATTTTAGAATTATTTGTTCCAGTTCATTGAAGAAAGCTGTTGGTAGTTTGATAGGATTGCATTGAATCTGTAGATTGCTTTAGGTAGTATTGCCATTTTGACAATATTTATTCTTCCTAGCCAAGAGCATGGGATGGATTTCCATTTGTTAGTGTCCTCTTTAATTTCTCTTAGGAGTGTCTTGTAGTTTTCAGAGTACAGGTCTTTCACTTCCTTCGTTAGGTTTATTCCTAGGTATTTTATTCTTTTTGATGCAATTGTGAATGGAATTGTTTTTCTGATTTCTCTTTCTGTTAGCTCATCGTTAGTGTATAGGAAAGCAACAGATTTCTGTGTGTTAATTTTGTATCCTGGAACTTTGCTGAATTCAGATATTAATTCTAGAAAACTCGACCATTTTTAAATGTACAGTTCAGTAGTGTTAACTATATTTGCATTGTGCCTTAAAAAAACTATTTTGAATTAATTTCAGTTTTACAGAAAAGTTGGAAAAGTAGTTTAATAAATTCTTGTATAACCTTCACCCAGATTCTCCAAATGCTAACATTTTCCATGACCATGTGATTAAAAAAAAAATCTAGATATAAGTCACATTCCATAAAATTCACCATTTTAAAGTCTACAGTTAGTGGTTTTTAGTATGTTCACTGGTTGTGCAACCATCACCACTATTTAATTCTAGAACATTTTTGTCATCCCAAAAGACAACCCATACGTGATGGAGTAACTCCCCGTTCACCCCACCTTGCCTTTGGCATCTTTTACTTTTTGGTCCACTCTTCTGTATTCTGTGAAATAGGTATAGTGGTATTAATACTGAAATATTTTGAGGTAACATACGTGAAAATGCCTAGCATGGTGTCTGTCTAATGCAAGTGCTAAATGCCCATTAGGTTCTTTTCCTTTATGATAGGAATAGAAGGTATCATACTTTAGATATAAATTATTTTAGAGACTGAAAAATAGAAATCAGAAAAATAATGTTTTACAATATAGGTAGGGAAGTATCTTGCAGTGGGTGCCCATCATGCATGATGGTCTTTTAATTGATTACTCTTTTAATTGGAAACTTTACCTTTTTGACACATTTTAGGTATCCATTGTTTAACTATCTTCAAACATTGTATGTTTGACTTTATAGTCAAGGAGTTGTTATCTTAAATGACAACCACATGCACCTCATGACCTGAATTTGATTAGCCTTTGATGATATGATGGTTTCATTTTGGACATACTCTTTAGTCAAGATATCTGCATTTTTTTTAAAGATACCTTCGTTTTGAGAAATAATTATTTACAGTTCTGATTGCCTTACCATAAATATCCTAAATATTTACAGTACAGCAGGAAACGGCATAGGAAGTATACAGATGGAAAGTATATGAGTCAGATAGGCCTGAGTTTAAATCCCAACTATGCTATGGGGAGTTTGACAAGGAACAGAATTTCTAGAGGTCTGAGTTTCTTCATTTATAACTTGGAGGATCATCTCCATTGCATAGGGTTGGAGTGAGGATTAAATTAGATATAGTGTGGGGAAGTCAGCACAATACCTGATGATAAAATAAAAACTCCTTAATATGGTGGAAATCATTCAGATTTCCTTATCTGCTGTGTAGAGAAAGGACTTTGTAGTGTGGTCCTGTGATGCTAACTAACTTTTGTGTGATGTCTTTGACTTGGGTTATTTCTTCTAGTGAAGTAGAGACCTGCAGTGTTTAAAGGAAGAATCTGAAGAGCAACAAAGTATTAATTACCCTAGCTGTGGTGGGTTTGCTTGTGAAGTGGCTAAAATGTTTTGTGGTATTATAAAAAGTAATAAATGTAAGGAAATTATCCATTTTGAGAATATACATCTATGAGGTAATGCTCCTCTGATAAACAGTCTCAGTCTCATTTTACAATTGAACTCCTGAATTAAATGTGATTGAAATGCTCTTTTGGTGTCAGATTCATAAACATGATTACATACAGATTTTGCAGCTGGTAGTGAGCATAGAAGGACCACTGTCGCCCAGGCACTCGACCTGGTGATTCTTTTCTACTTTTGGTACGTCTTACTAAGTTCTTGAGTTTTAGTGACAAAACTGTATAGTGATTGTCACAAACGTGCCTGTTTAGAAAGGCATATGGACGCTGTACTGTTTTTCCATCATGACATTAAAGGAAGAGAACTTTTTATAATAGGGTGAATACTTCTGAGCAGAAGCAAAGGTCAAGCTGTAGAATGAACTTTTGAATGACAGCTAATGTTAGCATGGCTTAAGGGAGAGATGCCAGGTCAACTATAGGCATTCATTAGCTTCATGGATATGAAATGACAGCGTCTTTTCCCTTGCATGCAAGGGATGTTGAACTTTTTAAAAGAAGAGGGCAAGGAGCATATGTGGCTGCCAAAATGAGATGGTAAGAAATTAAATGATGAGGATACAAAGAAACCAAGGTATAGTAGGGGTTAGGGTGTGTGTGATAAGCATTCCAGATAAGGCACTGTGGTATGGACCAGAGGCACAAGGTCTGTTTTTTTTCTAACCCAGACTGTCTCTGACTAGCTGTTTGATCTTTGTAACTTCTTTGGTGCTTCTTTGGAGCTCCTTATCTGAAGAGCAGACAAAATGAAGGATGGAAAACAGGTTTCAACTCTCATGCGATATTGATAGATAGGTGATGGCTACTTGAGCAGGATCCTGAGACTGTGCCTTGGGTTACTGGAAAAGAGTTCAGCAGTTGCTGATGACCGCCACAGGGGTGCTGGTGGGTGTGTACGGACGTGGGCGACATTTGCTGACTAATCATATTTAGAATTCTTTTCATCGCACTTCTTAGTTACAGAGTCGAAGCAATCTTCTAATGAGTCTTTGTTTTTTTGCCTGAAAGCCAGTGTACTCCTTGTTTTGGAAGAGAATCATAATGCCATAGAGCTGGCTGCCTAATAGGCATATAGTGATGGCATCTAGGAAGGTATAACGTGGTCGTTGCCAGAGCTAGAGGGAACAGCATGCTCTAAACAGACTCACGTGGGGTTGCTTCGCTTCCACGCTGCAGATGCAGGTGAATCAAACCTGATAGGTCCTATCTAATGGGACCTAATAAGCCATCTAATGAACCACAGTTAGTTAAATGTTTGTCATTGCTTAATATTTGATATAGGGCTTTCATTTCTATTCTAGGGTAACTTTCAAAACTAAGTAATATTTTTCCAAATAGGAAAACAGGTAAGAACATGGCTGATGGCATGTCATTTTTGTCATATTGATACAAAACCTGCTATAAACAGGGCATTAAAAGATGCAGTCCTTGCAACTAGTGCCAGTATGATTGGCTCAGCAGTGTTGAAAGCAAATAAGATTGCTTTCAATCTTAAGAAACCAAGGTGTATGTATGATATATGCAAAGTATTGGCCAATTATAGCTTGACTTATAGGAAAAGAATCTTTAGGTTTCTGATGTCGTTCATTATCTAGGAAAATTATCCAGAGTTAATCTACTGGGTTAGAAACTCTGTATTTTAATGACTTCTCTTTATTAGGCCTTTATTCAAGGAGGGACTTAAGTAAGAACTAACTTCTGTTAGCTCACCTCCACTGACCGACAAAGTTAGTAGTTTTCCTTCACGTTTATTCCTTAAGAAATTATATGTAGCGAACATGTTTGTGGCACACAGAGGCCAATACATAGCCATTTTGTATTTCTTCATATCTGTGCCAATCACCATTAAGATTGTCCAAGGGCACAAGCTTTGTTTAATTCCTGTTTAGGTAGCCAAAATATCGTAAGTCTGGCATACAGTAATTCCACAAATGAATCAATAGCTGAAATTCAGCTTTACCTAACTAAGAGCACTGGTGAGCTACCAGTTGAAGATCATTTCCACTTTGAAGTCTAAGGGAATCCGAAAATATACTGGATTTTTCTCCTGCAATTCATTTGGGTTAGCATGATGTCCTGTTGTGATCTATTTTTATGGAGAAATCCACAAAACCTAAAAGTAAGTGGTAACAACTTGGATTGCTTTGTTTTGTTTTTCCTGTAAAAGTCTATCTAGACTTAAACTGTGGGTAGAGATCTGTGCATGAAAAAAATGCCAATAAAACATTTTTGGTTAACAGTGTGTGGTAAGTTGAAACTTGTGTACAGTGTAAATACAGTATTATGTGTGCCTTACTTAAGTAGACCTAAACATTTGGTAGCCTGAGCCATCAGACTTGTACAGCTGCAAAGGACAGGAGTGGACCTTATTAGGGTTTGGCAATGATCTGGTTACCTTCCACTTTTAGTGTTTTTACACCGTATATCATAAAATATTGAAAGCAGAGCAAAAGTGAAAGAGTAGATGCCCTGAGATGTTTTTAATGATGGAGATCGAGTAGAGGCGTGATGGTAATAGAAAGCAGTGCCTTGGGAGCCCTAAGATCAGCCTGGCTGTGGCTCTGGTGTTTTGGTTCCTCATCTTTGAAGTGGCATAAGTATATCTGTCCTGTGTATTTTAGGTGGATCAGTGTGATAATGTGTTTGAAAATACTTTGACGACTGTAATTCTGAGGTTTTATTTATCTCATTCTGAAGTATTATTTGAGAACCTCCTTTATGCCAGGCATTGCCTTTGGGGCTGAAGATAATTCCCTAAGAATTTTGCAGTCTGGTGGAATTATGGTTTTCTAAGTTTATGTTTCGTGGTGTTTCATTTTTATATTACTGAGATCTTTGCTGTGGGTCAATTTTTAACTAACTCCAAGAATATGAAAAGAAAGGAAACATTTGAAAATGCTTTTTTTCTTCTCTATCACTATGCCTTGTATAAACTTGGCTCTTAGAATTACCTCTGTTGCCTCCCCATCCATATCATGTAGTTGGACAGTGGGAGGGATTTTGATGCAATTTTTTTGGCAAAGCCAAAACATTCTAACGTGTTGAACCAGGTGTGTAAATTGACTGACTTTTAGACAGGGAGTTGTCATTAATTTGCTTGTATGTGTTGAGGTTGGCTCTTCTACCCATAACTGAAGAAAATCATCATTTTTACTTTATGGGATTTTCTAGTCCTAGTCTTTGTAGCAATTTCACTTTAAAAGTTAATTAACACAGTGTCCTCTTTTTGTTCCTGATGGTGAGGATTTATTTGCATAGGAACTGGGAGAAATTAAGGCTGTGTTGGGTTGAAATTAATAAAAAACAAGGGAGACATTAAATCATATTCTTGAATTTTTTTTCTAGATTTTTTTTTTCTGGAAGAAATGGTTTAAGCAAAATTTAAAAAATCAAAGTAAACTAGATTATGTCATGTTTGGGAATTCTTCTGCATATATGCCTTCATGTTTTTCAGACTATGTCAGTGATCATTTTATATATGGATTCATTTGACTTCATGAATAGTAATCATTAACTATAACTTAAAAAAATGACCTTTATTCCTTTGTCCAAATCAGAACAAATTGTTTTTGAAAGCAGGGCCATGAGGATACCTTGAATGACCACAGACTGGGCCCACAAAGGAAAGGAAATTATGGAAAGGAGGGAGCCTTGACTTTGGTCCTCCCAAATCCTAGTCTGGGAACCATTAACAGGACCATCTTGCTGTGCGGCACATTCGTAGCATGAGAGGCAATTTCTAAAACTGCTAAAACCAATCCCTGTAGGGTTTTAGAGATTAAACTCACCACCCTGTGTTATAACCAGATGAAAATAATTATGTACTGCAGCCTGCTGCTGAGTGGGGTGAAATGGATTTCTAGTGCCAGGATTCTTAACTAGGTGAGATGGGTGTTGCCTTTTACTAAAGGCTCCCTACAGTTGAAAACTTTATCCTATTAGAGCATGTCTCAAAACTGGTAATATGGGGAAAAAACAATATAACTTTAGACACCAGTTCTTTTAAAATATTTTCTAACTTAAATCTGTGTTTCTTGGCAAGAGACTTAAATCTCATATTTAAAATATGACATCAGAACTCTGCTGTCCACATACTGTTTTTTGCTAAATAGATGTTAAATGAAAACATTTAAGAAGCACAAAGGCAGTGCAGGCTCAGATTCTGCCCCTATAAAATAAGGATAATAGTGGTTCCTACCTCATGGGGTTGTGGTGGTAAGTATTAATTAATTTTAATAAATTAATTTGATTTAATATGAAAATTTGATCACCACGTAGACGTCTACATGTAAAGTGCTTACAGAGGGGCTTGACACAGAAAAATCAGACAGATTTGATTGAAAATCAGTTGTTGATTGAAATGTTAAATTTTTGTTTATTTTAATTAATTTTAATAAATTAATTTGATTTAATATGAAAATTTGATTGCCATGTAGAAAAAGTAGATAGTGTTTGCTGTTATATGAAGTTACTACTGCTAACACCTCATCCATATGACTTGTTTCCCCATTTGTGTAGGTAGGACAGTGATGATGTTTGCAGATACTCTGTAACTCAGGTCTCCCTTTGAACAATGGCATTCAATTTCTGATGCCGGTGAATGAAGCCATTATCGCTGAATAAGACTCATTGACTAGACCTAGACACTCATGGGTATTACATGACTGACTTTGTCCCAGTGAGCACTGACTTTTTGCAAGAATATTAACCAACCATACACAGGTGAAAATGTCAAACATATAATACTCAATGTAGAACTATTAACTTCTCACTTAAAAAGGAAATCAAAACTAACAAATGGAGATGGGGGAATCCATTCTGTATTGTACTATCTTTTTATTCATTTATATAAAAATTACTTGTTGGGTACTCAGTATATATAGGGCAGACAATGTACTAGGCTCTAAGGATTAAATGATAGTGAAAAAGAGTAATAATCTCTTACCATTATGGAGTTTACATATGGATGAGGAGACAAATATTATTTAGATAATCAGGCAAAATTGTAAAATGGTAATTGTGGAACATGTTATAGATACAAACATTGGCTTCCAGATGTCTGTCTCCTGAATCTTCTAAGGAAAGAATCATTGTTTTCCCCTTCCCACAAAAGACCAAATGGGCCCAGAGAACATGGTAGACTTGCAAAAGGTTGGGTAAGTAGCAGTCTGACTTTAGTCTGATTCTAAGCCTTGTGTACTTTTTGTTCTTCTCCCACTTATTAACAACCAACATGGAGAAAGAAGGAATAAAGTGGTCACAGTTTATAAAAGTATTGGTCTATTTTTGGAGTATTAGAAATAAATGAGCATTTGTCCTAAATTGGGGAACTACAAATTTATAACATTGAATCCTTTATTAGTATAGTTTAAGAATTATTGTTAGTTTAGGATTCTTTTAAGGGACTTTTGAAATTCTCCAGTGATAGTCAAACTTGTTTTGAACCTTGGAACTTGTGCCCGTTTTCCAAATGAAATATTACTCAGATCCCCAAAATACAAACGAAGGGCCACCAAACATAGTTGGTGGGGTCTGTGAAGATTTTCCTGAAGTACTCTTTGAGCTGAGACCTGAAGGATGAAGAGATGCTAGGTTGCTTGAGGAAAGGTAGAGGGAGCTAAGTGTTGAACAAGGACCAATGCCCTGAGATCAGAGGGAGCTTCGGGCACTGGCTGTGTGGACAGAAGGCTATTATGGCTGGTGTGGAGAGAATAGAGGAAGGTTAAGGCTGATGAGGTAGGGTCAGACCCTGGAGAGGGGGAGAGGTTTGTAGGCCATGTTAAAGGACCATCATCATTAAGTGAAATGGGAAGCTGTTGAGGTTTTAACTAAGGGTTTGAGGTGAGCTTATTTTTGAAGGGCTTGCTCTGCAACCTGTGCATTTGAGGTGATCCTCTTTCTGGAGGCAGGACACTGTCCCATGTTCAATAGTAATGATTCCTTGTGGCAAGCAGCCAAGTAATGAGCAATTCCCAGTATGTCAGGGTCCTGTGATGGTCCTGTAAGGACAATAGCATTGAAAAACAGCAGAGAAAAAAAATTGCTCTTTGCCCTTAGTGAACTAAGGATAAAGGGACAGTAAAGGCATATAGACAACTATTACTGCTCTGGGGTGAATGACCCCAAAGCTCTTGGCTTTTCTGTCTAGCTTTTTTCTCTTCCCTCTTGGCATTTCATTGTTTGGCAGTCTGTTCCAGGAAATGGAAAAAGAATGGAGTTCAAACTCAAAAGTGGATATTTTCTTCATTTTTAAAACAATTCTGGTAAAATGCTTATAGAGACAAAGTTAAAATCGTCTAGAAGAATTTTTTTGGATTTCTTTGTTAATGCTATCTCCCTTCTTTAGGCAGAGCTCCTGAGAAGAATTGATCATCTGGGGAGTTCAGATCAATTGTCATTTGGGAACAGGGAGTCAGGTTGGTTGTGGCAGGAGGAGGGTGGATTCACGATTTCACTGCCATGAGGGTTTTTGTCCTAATGCTTCTCCAAATATAGAGCTGTGACGTGGAGGCGCATCACTGAACATTTTAAAGACTGATGCCTAGTCTGCAATAGGAATGAGGATTCAGGGACTTTTGCAAGTTCTGTTGAACTCTTCCCACTTGCTTGTCTTTCCTTTTTCTAAATGCATTTTGAGAAATACTTATTTTTGAAATTAATGTGTAGTGTTATGTTTTATCTTAAGGATTTGCCTTAAAGAATATTCTGTTACAAAACTTTGGTTAGGATTCATTGATTCACTTGTTTTAGTCCGTGCATGAGAGGGGTTTTAGAAGTTCTTCCATAAATTGACATCATATAATAAACAGATCAAATGTTACATAGTATTTGTTCTTGATAGGGACTCTTTTAGGTCTCTAAAATTGGACAAGACATATGGTGTTCTTTGTGTTCTTTGCACAGATTGCCTGCTGTTCTCTGGAATTCTCTGCTGCTTCATGGCTGCTTTTCCCTTGATAGCATGATACATGCCTGATGACACCATAGAACCTTCTAGATTTTCTTCTTTTATTCTCTTGGTACTCAAGTACATGTAATAGCTTTACATTTTTCCTTTTTAGAGTTCCTTGTAGTTTTAAGGACACAGTAAAGAGTTATTGTTCACATCCTTTAAACTTCTTTTCTTAAGAATCCATGTTCCCTTCATCAAAAGAAATCAGAAAAAACATCTTGAAAAAATCTAGATTTTGGTTTCATTCATTCCTATCACTTTTTCTCATTTCTTCTCAAGATATGGTGCCACGTGAGTGAAGCCTGGGATGTGGCCAGTTCAAAAACTCCTGCAGCCAGGAAACTGCATTGTAGTGTTTTACTTGTAGCCAGCTGGATTAGCTTGCTAGTTGTCCTCAGTGTTTTTTTGCCTTTTTTTTTTTGCTTGAATATTCAACTTTCTTGGCCTTCCTTAACTTGCTAAGAGTTCTGTGCTGTTCTGTAATGCTATATAGAATGGCGAAAGAATTGTCTCTCCAAAATTTCCTAGATTTCGGTTGATGGGTCAGCTTATCTAATAGTCTCTACCTCCTATAAGCATCACCATTATTTGCTCAGTGGAGTGAAATAGAGGAGCATCAGGAAGAGTCTATGGAACTTGTGCTACTTTGTGGCACTAAGAGAAGGTGGTGATTTGAGAAACCATAACCCATGAACACTTGATCTGGTTTTGAACATAGTGAACTAAGGGCAGAATATATGTATGAAGTTTGATTTCAGCCACAGGTTTAAATGGATGGAGTTCAGTCACCAATTCTGCTCATGTGGGTATCACATAACTTCTGGAACTTGAATACTTTCTTACATTAGCTCCAGGTTTCATCCCATTCCAACCTCTTCATGCTCTCAAGAACCAAAAAACCCAAAAAACCAAAAAATCCCCAAACTCACTGAAAAACCATTACCCTAAATTTAAGAAAAGATCCAATACTTGCCTTCTTTCTTAGAAGAGTTAACTTATAAGTTTGGTGTAATAAATTTCAAATGGATAAGAAACATCACCTGAAGGAAGACAAATACATCCCAGTTCTTTGAATATACATGAATGTTTCATTTTGCTTATTGGTTGAAAAGTAAGGTTACAGCAAATGAAAATGGTCACTGAAACTCATCCATCTTTTGGACATTTGGCACCTCCTTGTGTGAATGTGCACATTTATGATTCTGGCTCATAAAAGCTTTTAAATATTTGGCTTTTTATTTGGAAATCTCTCAGCCCTTTCTGAAGACTTTTAATTTTGGGGGGGGCAGATTAGACTGGAATAATAGTAAAATATGCTCTGCAAATAACTTCAAATACCAAGATTATTTCTTTTTTATAGGTTGCCAACAAATTTTATAAATTGCATCTTGGCAATGATTATTTTAGGTTGTCTAACTTGTCAAGAAGTACACTTTTGTTATAAGGAAATAACATTTTCGTTTAGAGGAGTATGAAACATTTTCCACAACCATGAATCTGTTACTGGCTTCATTCAACCAGCTGCCAGTGGAATCCAGTTTCTAGAAGGCAGAAACAGTGCCACTCACTCTTGCCTTCCTTTCACCTATTTCTTCAGATTTTGAGTTCTTCAGCCTCCAAGCATCTTTAGGGTCTTCTCTGCCAGGTTAAATGTGTGAATTACAGAGTAGAGAGTGAGTTGAAAATTTGTTCCATTTCCTGCTCCCTAGTAGTAATTTCTCATAGTTTCCTTTTTCCCTTTGGTGATCTACTTTAAGAATCTGAGTCACTAAATGAATTTTATCAAAGGAGGAAAATGTACTTAGATACTTAGAAATTGAAAGGAGATTCGTAAGTTGGCAATCACCCTGAATGAAAATACTTACCAGGCAATACTGCATCCCCTCAGCCCAGGTGATACAATTTATCGATCTTAATATTAAGCATAAGCAATTCTAAAGATTTTTAAATAAGCAATTTTATATCTTACTGGTGTATTTTACAGAAATAAATAACATCTAGTATTCTTTGTTTAGATCATACTGGAAATCTACTAGAAATTTTATTAAATATAATTGTGTGGCGTTTTTGAAAGAAAAATCTGGTATATGTTGGTTGAAAAGCTTTTGACATCGATTCTAAATTTCTGCACAAACCTTTGTAGCCTTTTCACAGATGTAAGCATTTATGTGAGGCTATAGTGAATTTTTTTTTACATAGTCTCTAAAACTCAAGCCCATTCTGCAAACTACTAGAGTAGGAGTAGGCATTAAAATGTGGTGGATTCATGCACAAGTAGGTGGTTTGTGTACTGTAGTGGATATGGTGTTTCCTATTTTTTTTAGGGAATTATTTTTGTGCCCTGGGGAAATAAACTCCCCATTTATTTTCTTAAGTATTTTTAAACTTGGTTGTCTTCATTTTTTATAGTAATTTCTGCCACTGTTTATATGTGGAAGCCAAGAAGTGTTTTTAGTTGAATCTTGCACATTGAAAACTAGATTGATTCGGCAGATATTCAACAAGTACCTACTGTGTGCTGTATGTTTACAGAATTGCCGTTTTGTTTGTGAACATAAGCTCTGGGCATAGATCTAAATTTTCTCATTTGAAACACCCTAGAGAATAGGACCAAGGTGAAAATGTGTTTTGGCCTATATCATGTTTTCTATTTCTTTCTATGTATTTCATTAGGAAAATATTAAAAAAAAATTTTTTTTAATACATTTAAAAAATATTTTGGGTTAGGGAACCAGCCCACTTGTCCAACTTGTGAAAATCTGTGGACACACACCAGCATCAGAAAAGTATTTTTAGATCAGGAATATCATCACTCATGTCACCTAATAAAAAGAGAGCTTCAGCAGAGTATTGCATATAGGGCAAAAAACCCATTCATTTGGTAGAGGGAGGGAAAGGGGCCTGGAGACAGCACTCCCCTGAAGATAGAATGCTTTAAAAACATGTTGCCATTAATATTTAAGACAGAAAGCATTTTGAACCCGCTTCACTCTTTTCCCCTTCCTCTCAGCGTTCATGTTTTAGTTTGCTCCCAAATGCTCACAAGTCCGTGCCAGACGGAAATTCGCAGGGGCCGCTGCAAGCCCGCAGAGGCCACTCAGGGGAGGTACGGTGGACAGCCGCGCACAGCGCTCGGGCGCCCCAGGTCCTGTGGGGCCGGTGCGCTGCGGGCTCGCCCCCTTTTCGGCCGGCACCTCCCGCCGCCCCTCTGCTCACACATGCGGCCCCTCCCCCTCCCAGAGCCTCTGGAGTCGCTTCGAGGCCATCTAGTCATACGCTGTCCATCAGATGTGTTTACTTTTTTCCTGACAGCCGACACATCTGGAGCACATATTCAGGTTATTCCAGTGCCACTAGACACATTCCACAAGATCATTTCAGCGGTTGTTATGGCGATCTTCCTCCCTCCAGTGATTTTCAAGTTGCATGACAGAAATAGCTGGAGCTAACCAGGGGGACAAAAGTCAACGGGATCAGGAAGGGCTTCTTTCACAGAATGAACTAATTAGTGACCCTGCTTTCTTCACAGGGCAATGAGCATATGGTTTAATAAAGTGAGTCTATGACACTTTTTTTTTTCTCTGTAGGCCAAGCTGTCACTGGCTGAAAACTTTCTTGTTTTTACTGGTGGGACCGTAGTCTTCCGTCTTTCAACAGAGTTTACTTCACAAGTAGAAAATGTTTGCTCCTGAGAGTTAAAACTTCAGAACTTTTTCTTGGCTTCCTACTACCTAGCTATAGTAGGTCCTTCAACTTAAAGAGACAGTATTCATTTTATATGAATATAAAATATAAAATGTTTCATTATAAGGATTTATGCTTAAGATGAGCATTTTCAGTTAGGTTTTTATAAGTATTATTTTGTAGTTCCAGGAAGTTCAGATAAATATAATTGGTCATAGTTTTCCTATCAAATATAATCAATATTTCTCACTGGATTAGTTATAAACATTTCTATTTGTGATTTTGTTGGGCACACAGTATATTTTAGTTTTAAAAGGTTTGATTAATTAAACTCCCTCACATTTTAAGTAACATACAGGGCTCTGGTTAGGATTCAGTTTGGTTCCTGAGGCTTAACTTTTTACATTTTGTGGAGGGTTTTTTTTTTGACAGCTTTATAGTGTGAATAGTTCACTGTAGACCTGGGAATTTAGACCTGAGACCGTTCTGTGTTATGAAGTGGAGCTACTACTTGCAGTGTATAGTAGATACCCAACTAAGGTAATGTTGTAAAGTACTGCTATCTTGGATATGAAGAATACAACATGCTTTAATAAATGTTTTTTGGATGGACATGTAATAGATATTCAGTCTAAATATACGTTGCCATTAATTATAACCCTGAAATTTATTAATCACAGGGGGCCTTTTCCTTTTCTTTCTTTGGTTTGGCATTCCTCAGTCTTAAAAAATCTTGCCACCTATATGTATTTCACACTTTTCCTCACATGTACCACAAAATACTCTTACACATGTGTACACATAGTAATTGCTCAACTTCCTTTACTTGTTCTGTCAACAAATTCTTCTTACTTTTATGCACCCGATGTCTAACTTCAGTCCCAAGATACTAGCGTCACCATGAACAGTAGAGTTAGTATTTTTCCCATTTGATTGCTGGATTCTGGGGATGTGACAGTGGGTGACAAGTAGAAAAATGAGAGCTGGACTCTTTCAAGCACATTGTCCTAACTCTTTCGCTGTTGGTACAATGCTCCTTCCTCCCCACCCCCAGCCGAATTATTTTTCATGGGTCCTGCTGAGGTCCAGGCTGCTTTGCAGTACCTGTTCTCAGCAGCGCCAGGAGGACACTGAGAGGTCATATAATCAGATGTGAATTTAATTCACGGAGACCTGCTTGTCGCTTCTTGTGTTCTAGCTAGTTACACATTATTAACTGTGGTGCCTTTCAGGGCCTCAATTACTTGGGTGAGTATGTATCATACAGGGACTGAGCTCCAGTTAGAATGCTGAAGGTAGTTATAAAATTATGCTTCCCTCTTCAGATGTAATTCTGCTGTAATTAAACCTAATGCAATTTAAACGTTGTAGTCAGTGTTGTGGTTGCCATTGCCAAGTCTAATTAGTAATATCACTTAAATCGTAGCACTTATTGCTATGTATCTGGGAACTAGAATGGACCCCAAAAAGCCACATATATCAACCTTTGGTTTTTCTGCATCAGGTAAAGTGGACAGCTTGTCCCGTTATTAAAATATGTCATCTGTATTGTAGGCATTTTGATACCATTTGAGATAATTTCTTTTCCTAATGCAGATATCTATCCATACGTCAATCCTTCCATCTATCTTTGGGCTGTGGTTTCCATTGTTTGTTGCTCTGATTTTTGGAGAATTCATCCAGCACAGAGTTGTTATTTGCTTGGGTGACTTGGTTTCCCTTTTCAAGTGGATGATCAAAATCCATGGTGAAAATGTACTTGCCCATCATAAAAGAGTACTTGTTTACTACATTTCTGTTGCGTTCCTTCTAAAAGAAAAAAAGTGAAGGGATCCAAAGAAAACATATCACAACAGATCCTTATGTTTTAAATTTTCCTTTGCATTTATTTTACTATGCCCAAGAATATGGCAACCAGCTTAATTCCATCAGGCAGCTGGGGTGCTAGAACAGTTTGCCTGCATGTGATAGCGGAAAGTAGTGAACCCCGTATGGCAGTGAAAATCTTAGCTTATAGGGTTTTCTCAGTTGTGAAATGTTTGTGTTAAGGATGACTTTTTTGTTGTTTTTGTTACCTTCTGACAGCTGAAGATGCTTTTAAAACCTAGTCACTTAAAGCAGAGCTATGCGGCATGGGCTTGGTGGTTCCAAAAGGCAGGTCCTATTCATCACAGAAACAGCAAGTCTCTGGGTTATGGGGAAAGATTGAGGGGTGGGGGAGTGCGGCAGGGAGAAGGGGGAGCCGCTGCTCTGTCCAGTTTACATTTGTCACCAGTGACTAGCTTTTAAAAAATGTATTAGCTGTGCATGGTGGTAAGTAAGATCCAGCTGCATGGGATTACAGCTTTGAGTGGGTCGGGGAGCTTGGAATGCATTCAGTTCCATCGGGGGATTTGTGTCCCTCGTCATCAGCCTTAACATTGCTAAAGCAGTAAAGATTAAGAACAGACCAGTGTCACCTGCCCTGAACTTTGAAAAACCCTGGAGCCATTAAACAAAGTGTGGGGTGTTGGGGGGGGAGGAGGGGATGTTAGAAAGTATCCCTTCTCTCTGTCCCAAAGTGTTTTTCAAGTGATATGTATATGAAATAAAAGGAACTACATAGGCTCAGGTGAAAGGCTGTCTGTAATTGCATTATTTCCACAACTTATTGAAACATCATAGTCACAATTTATGATGAAAAACACCTTCCACAAATAACTTTCTGTTAATGAACACTTGGGGGGGGGTCTCCAAACCAAGATGAACAATTAGTAGTTAGGAGGCAATGTTTCTCAGAGATTTAGTCTCACTTTATAGGAGAAAAAGCTTTTGCTTGGTGTGGTTTTGGTGACCCTCCCCCCTCTCCCCCAGCGAGAAAGTTAAGAGAACACCACAAAGGTTTACTTTTTTCAGGGATTTTGAAATTCAGCATACATGCCAGCAAGCAGTTTAGAGGCAGGAAGTCTTTTCTAGTAGTGCAGTCATGAACTGGTAAACTAGAAGCATCTGTAAAAATTTAGAGGGAATATCAGCTTTCTCAAAGCTCCAGCCCAAGTGTAATGAGGTGCAAATGATAGCACTGCATAACCCTTCCCCACCCCGATAGTGAAATGAGATATTGAGTCAAAAATAAAGAAGATGACAAGATTTCAGAACTCTACTACACTGAAACAAAGTTCATTTTTTCAAATGAAATGGCTCTTCGATGACTAAGGATAGTCTCAGCTTTTAGGGTCAGTAAGTAGTAAACATGATTTTCTGCTCAGCATCTCTAGATACCATTTCTGAAAAGTGGCTGCTTTTGGTGTGTGGGTACATGAAATGACATACCTACTCGTTTGGCTGAGTAAATTAACAAGAGTTTTTAGCTTAAAGTAAACTTCAGCTGATTTGTATCTTTGGCAGTCACCTTTCTCAGAAAAAAAAAATGAGCGGGTAAAGAAAAAAAGATGTGATTTGTTTGAAGGAACACATCTGTGGTGTGATCTGCTATATCTTAACACCAGATGGCAGGTTTAGGCTGACAACTAAACCCGCTTTAGCCGGGCAAATGGTGTCTTAATATGTCGTATTTTTCCCTGTCCGTGCACAGGAAGTAGAACTATTATTGCACTCAGGGCTAGCAGCCTTTCTTGTCTCTGTGCCTTTGGACTCTTTCAGCCTCTGCTGTTTATAGACAAGGCTGGCTTCCCTTGGCAACCCCTGAAACTGGTTCCCTCTGTGGCTCATACCTTTTCAAAGGTATGTTTTGTCGAGGCAGAGGTGTGGTGCCTTAAGGTGGCTGGTGCTTGTCATAACAGGCATGGCATTAGCTGGGCCGAGCAGTGACTAGAAGTGACAGCTTTGGTTTGCAGTGCCTGGGGGCCTCTCTGTCATCACTCCTGCTGGAGCCCTGGGACTGTGAAAGCCCCTCAAGCACCTGTGCTTATCAGCGAGATAACTGTTCAGGAGAACAGGACCGGGAGGTGACTGAGGACACGCAGTTCTTTTCTCCCCTTTATCTGCCCATAGTAGTTTTTACTGGAAAAGGTGTCATACATGTCACCTTAAGAAAGGAAGAATGCAAGCACACTATGTTCAGAGCCACAGAAGGGGTCTTTGAATTTCCACAAATTTTGAGTCCTAAATTCTGTCATTGATAGAGTTTCATTTTGAATTATGCATTAGAATGACCAAACACTAAAAAGAAGCCCTTTGAATTATACACTTCAGGGAAAGGGGACAATAAATAATGTATTTTCCCTCTGTGTTGTTTGATTCATTATCTCTTCAAGAAGAGCAGTAAGAGCCTGTATGTATTACTGATTCCTAAAGGACTTTGTCAGAAGTTCCTTATCACTCTCAACCACTGGGCATACTTGTAGATTTCACAGGAATTATTCTTAGAGCCTCACTACTGATTAATGGACATATGTGAAGTCTATGCAAAGAGCTACAAAATGCATTCATTAATCCATTCTACAAACTTAGATTAATTAGAATTGTCTTATAGGCATCTTACCATAAGGTCACAAATCTAATATAATTCGTTAGAAGCTATTAGGGATTTGAATGAAATTTCAGAAGCACCTCCATAGAGAGGGAAGAAGATCTTCAGGGGAAGTTAGTGGATGTTCATTTTCTGGGACGAGTTTAAAGTTACTTCCTGAGCTTTCTCTGCTTTCATAATTTTCTGTCTGGTTAGTCAAAGATCACTGAGGTTATAATCCACCTATTTAAAAAACAAACAATTTGTATGAAACAAATGTTGTTATTGTATTTATTGAAATGAAGGCAGTCGTATTTTTCCTGACTGGATTTTGAATTTGTCTTCCTTAAGATAAAATTTTCACTTGTAATTCTTATATGCTATAAAAGAACTATTTTAATATACAATGCTTGTCATACAAACTTCTCTATTTGCTACTTTAGAAAAAGAATTTGTTGGCTAGGGGCATCATTGACCAGAATTTAATAGGAGTACTAGAAATTTGCTTCTTAGCATAACTGTTTAGTTTGGTTTTTGTATAAGTAAAAGAACAAAACAAAAACAACCTAACTGATTCTCTTCAGGAAATGTTACTCTGTTTCCTAATACAAAGACAATCCATCTGATAATTTTGAGGAGAGGGCCAGTGTGGTTTCAGTCAACGTGTGGAGGACAACTTACATCTATGAGACAAATCCATTTCTAAGTTCTTGAAACTACTTGACCAGTTACAGTAATTTGAAAAGTAGCATGTCCTAATTAATACTACATTTAATTTATAACTTTTGGAGTTAAGGGCTTCTATAATTTTTCTTGGCTTAAAACACATATATTTAAAATTACTGAATAGTAATGATGTTAGAATGTTTGATTTTTTAATGTTCTACATAGTTGAATATATTAATTTCTGAACTAGATTAGTTTCAGCCAGAATGTAACCAGATATCTATCCAACACCATGTTAATCCTTTTTTACTTACCTGTCATACATAGTAATTTAAAAGGTTTTTTGATATGAATTTGCTTTAGTACATCTAACATGTTTGGGTAAATGACAACAACTTTGGTGTGTTTAAAATGTTCCTTGGAAATCATCCTTCAAATAAGCTTCGGGCTGTTTCCCTGTAATTTCTTAATGGATTGCTATCCCTCTCAGTCTCTGTCTTTAAATTTTTTTCCTTAAAAGCTGTGCAGTAGGAAACTACCTGGTTCTCTGTGTATTGCTGTACTAGCCCTACTTGAAAGGCCACAGCAAGATTAAAGGCATGAGCATTTGTGTGTAGGCCCGCATGGGTTTGGATGACTGGTCCGTGACCATGGGAAAACTTTTTAACTTTTGCATCTTAGTTTCTTCTCTTTTACAGTATTCTTTAGACCTATTTTATGCTTTTTGTGAAGACAAAATGAGATTAATATTAGAATCTAAAACCTTGTCTGGGGCCTAACATATAGTAGAGGGAGTCATAGTACTTGATAAATACTATTATTATCATTTAAATGTTGGCCTGAACTTTAAATGGACTACGAATATTTCAGAATAGTCAAATGCTGAGTACATTACTTTGTAAAAGTTGCTGTTTGCAAATTATTTTCTTAATGCCTCATTTGGTTTGTGTCTCTGAAGTGTGACTTCCCAGTCCACATTTTCCTTAGTTTATGTTAGCCACCACAAATACTCTTCTGAGAACTGGAAATAAAGTAGGAGAAAATTATAAATTATAATGATTTAGGTTGAAAATACATGCCTGAGATCTTAATACATTTTAGTACTTTCTTTTTCCTAATTTTTTTTGGGGAAAATATAACACTTCAACTTAACACCACTACATTTGTATGTTTACATATACCCAAGGAATCTCTCAATGTAGTCTAAATATCTCAGGGGCCTGCTTTTTGCAGTAAAAGATTTATAAATCAAAGTTGGCGAATCCTAGTTTTTAGGCCTATTATATATAGTAAATGCTCATATTTGGAAGAGTTGTGTTTGTTGCTTATTTGGTCAAATACCCACCTCATTTATCAGTAGCAGTTGTAACATCTGAAAAGTTGAAGTTTTCTTTAAATGTAGGCACGTATATGTATGTATATATATATATATATATATTTTTTTTTTTAATATTTATTTTATTATTAATCTACAATTACATGTGCAATATTATGGTTATTAAACTACCCCTTCAAGTATGTATATTTTTAATTCATTCTATTTCCATCCTTCCATGGAAGGATGTAAATGACTAATGAGTAAAGGAGTAAGATGGTTAATAGCTTTAGTGATGTATATTGATTAATTTTCAATTATGAGACCATGTGTATATCAAATATACATACAAATATAAGAAAACACTCGATGATTTTAGTTTTTAATTTTTTTGTGTCTGTCTAAGGTTTCAAAGTATACTTTAATGTAGTGTTAGCACTTTACATTTTGTATTCTTATTTACATTAAATTACAATTCTCATTTTTAGGAATGAGAATTATAATTAATTGAGAAAGGAATATCTCAAATCCTTATAGAGATCTCTCTAGAGAGAGAGAGAAGGGTAGGGTAAGATTGGTCTCAGTTGTCCTGTAACCTCTTGCAGAGTTGGCACTGAATCCCTTCTCACGGGATTTAGAGGTTCTTCTTAGGCATAATACTCTTTCCCAAATTCCTTTTGGGAAACTGCTTTTACTGTTTAGCCTGATCCACCATAACCCCTTGCTGTTTATATGTTCTATTCTTGAGAAAGTAGCTAAAAGATACTGCCAGGGCATGCACTGTATTCATACACAGTCTACACATGAGAGGTAATTCTCAGAAGCCAATAGCTTTTGGATCATTGCCTTGCATTGGAAATTAAAAGAAATTTTTTTCTTTCTGCTGGATAAAATGTAAGCATTAAGTTACTAAGGCAAACAAGATCTGTAGTCTCTACTCCCTCCCAACTCCTGTCCTCCCCCCACTTCCCCATCAAAAACAATAAGATCTGGAGTATAAAAGCAAACTTGAAATTTATGAGGCCTGCAGACCCCGCTGCTAGTTATGGCTCATTGTATCATCATATCTGAAGACTATGTGTGTATCAAATATACATTTGAACTTTGAATTGGATCCTCCTTGGAAGGCATTGATCCGGTTTGGGGTTTGTCTACTGCTGTTTGGTTTTGGATTCATCAGTTGAGTACCACCCTACCACAGGCTTTTAGTGCTTTTTCCCTTTCCCTTTATATACTTCACCCACTTTAGTTTCATGTGAGTGGTTGCTTCCTCAACTTCAAAAAATACCAGTTATATGTGAGTGGTTGCTTCCTCAACTTCAAAAAATACCAGTTATATGTATAGTCTGTGTTTGTGAGAAATAGTTCTCTTCTAGGACCACATTATTAGTGACCTCGCTTGAGCCTAATCTGCCGACGACATTGTATGGAACTAAATATGACACGCTGTGGGAGTTAAGCCTCCCACTTGGGAAGTGCCATTTCTTGGGTGACTTTTAATGAGAGTAGAAGTACAGTTAAAAAGTAGGTCTGTGGAGCCAAATAAACCTATCATTTGAATCTTCATTCTGCCACTTTCTAGCAATACTATCTTGGGCAAAGCTTTTAACTTCTCTGGGCCTTATTTATTGCCATTTTAGGGTTTAAGGAATACATATCTCAAGGAGTTGTGGAAATTAAATGAGATAATTGCATAGTGCCTGGATTGGATACCCACTGGTATGCAACATGAAGATAGCCTTAATAGTGTGTAATGCTTTGAGTTCTATGGATATTGGCTTGAACGGCCTATCTCTTACCATGATTCTGTTTAGACTTGTTGACATTTCTAGACTCTTTTCTAGTAGGGCATCATAACTGTATCTATGGAAGAGTTTATTGAAAACCCAAATCATATTTCCAACTATTACTTTTGTTTTAAAAAAATAAATATATGCACCATATGCCATACTACTGTACTGACTGTGATATCTAACAATTCATCTCTACTAAATTATTGGCTTTCTTTCTTGAGCTTTATTGGCTATGAAGAATTAATATTGTCAAAATGGCCACCCTGCCTAAAGCAATCTACAGATTCAATGCAATCCCTATCAAAATACCAACAGCATTCTTCAACAAACTGGAACAAATAGTTCTAAAATTCATATGGAACCACAAAAGACCCTGTATAGCTAAAGCAAGCCTGAGAAGGAAGAATAAAGCAGGGAGGATCTCGCTTCCCAACTTCAAGCTGTACTACAAAGCCACAGTAATCAAGACAATTTGGTACTGGCACAAGAACAGACCCACAGACCAGTAGAACAGACTAGAAAGTCCAGATATTAATCCAAACATATATGGTTAATTAATATATGATAAAGGAGCCATGGATATACAATGGGGAAATGATAGCTTCTTTAACAGCTGGTGTTGACAAAACTTGACAGCTACATGTAAGAGAATGAAACTGGATCTTTGTCTAACCCCATACACAAAAGTAAACTAAAAATGGATCAAAGACCTGAATGTAAGTCATGAAACCATAAAGCTCTTAGAAAAAAACATAGGCAAAAATCTCTTGGACATAAACATGAGCAACTTCTTCATGAACATATCTCCTCAGGCAAAGGAAACAAAAGCAAAAATGAACAAGTGGGACTATATCAAGCTGAAAAGCTTATGTATGGCAAAGGACACCATCAATTGAACAAAAAGACATCCTATAGTATGGGAGAATATATTCATAAATGATATATCCAATAAAGGGTTGAAATCCAAAATATACAAAGAGCTCACGCACCTCAACAATCAAAAAGCAAATAATCCAATTAAAAAATGGGCAGAGGATCCGAACAGACACTTCTCCAAAGAAGAAATTCAGATGGCCAACAGGCACATGAAAAGATGCTCCATATTGCTAATCATCAGAGAAATGCAAATTAAAACCACAATGAGA